>VZTE01006358.1:1470721-1638814 GCA_013397775.1 Eulacestoma nigropectus | reverse complement strand
AAAAAAAAAAAAAAGAAAAGGTTAATTCTATTTGTTTCAGAAGAACTGCTATATGAATAACAGTAATGAGATGAAGTGATAAAAAAATAATGCTCTAATGTTTTCAGGTCATTTTACCTAATTCTTGAGGACAGGGCAGTAGTAATTTAGGAAAAAGTTTAAACCCTTCACTAAAGAAAGAAAAAAACCGACTGTAATCTGAACCTTATTTCTCTGTTTGAACTATGAATCTGAAACCTGTTTGTATTTGTGAGACTCACTTCAACACATCATCAGGACCCTGAAAGGAAAGAGCATAAAACCCACAGAGTTGCATCCCTTCCTCCCTCAATTTATCACACTGTTTCCCCATTTTTCTCGGTAACCCCTATCAGCAGCTATTACTCACTGTTCTCGTCTGTAAAAGAAGGCAAAGAAGCAGTTGCTTCCACAGCTAATGCTCTGAACTGGAGACTGGGTGTCTAATCTTCATAATAAGCAGCTTCCAACTGACTAAGTTTTGATTTACATTTAAGACTTGAGTCCACAGCTCTAAATCCCTCTGGATTACTGGATTATTTTTTTAATTAAAAATTTACACTTTTTTTCAGAAAGAAAAAGAGGAAGATATTTACTGCAAATGAAAACGACATAATGTAACTGTAAGAAAAAGGTCAATTTGGCATGTAAACTCATGAGACACAGGACATCTCATAACAAACAAGGTATGTATAGGCTGTTTGAAACAATCCATTTAGAGTAAAATAGTTTTGTATAGAGGTCTGTCAAAAAGAATTGGATTTTGTGAACAAACTACGCTATTGTGAAGCTCTTAGAATTGGTAAAGACCACCAGCAGGGCAATCCTATCAGTATAAGAGAATGAGTTTTAAGAAAAAACACTCTATTCTTAATGATAAATCTGGAATTTCATACCTCTAGAAAATTTTAACTTGTATTCTGATCATATGAAGAAAAAGAAAAAAAAGGAAAAGGAAAAAAAGGTTCAAGGAACTTCTCTGAAATTATATCTTTAAAAAGATATTTTAAAAACAGTGTCACACACGCAAAAAAATCAATATCCGTGTGATTCTCACAAAAAAATATTTCACATATTTCTTGGAATAAGCATTATACTGATCATGACACAAACTATGTGGCAGGGACTGTGGGTTCAGCTGCTGCCGTCCATCTTCTATTTTGCCTTTTTATTATGGGAAAAATGAATGAAAACTTGCTATGTCATTTAGCAATTTCTAAAATTATGTCATTTAGAAATTTCTTTTTTTGCTCAGTAGAAATTAACCATTTATTTTCTCCTAATTACAGGTTCTTCTCGCTCCCTTTACATCATAACTCTTTGGGGGAAAAAAACCCAACCACCAGAGCAAATACTCTTTTTACACAGTTGCTGGTTTGGCAAGATCAGAAAAAAGTGTCATCCTTTGGGTAAGTCTGTCAAACAGATTTCTTACATACAGTTTGAGAATGTTCATCTAAAAGTACTCTTTCTGCACTTCTGTATGCTTATATGACATTTATTGCCTTGGAAAGGTGGCATAAAAATTATTTCACACTCCTCTGACACCTGGTGTGAGCCATATCCCTGCAAGTGGTCTATATACAAGATGGTTATACGAATCATACGTGTAAAATAAAATTAATACTTTCCAAAATATTAAATTGGTTTTATATCTATAAAAAACCCCACTTTGGGCTGCTGTTAAGTAGACAACTTATAACATTTCCTTGGAGGAAAAAAAAAGAGGTTTTCATAAGGCACAAGAATAGGGTTATATATATTTTTGAGTCCACTCAGAACTGTGTACATAAACAAACCCTCCCGTGGTACACATTCAGGCAGAGGATGAATGCCCGGTGATAGGTGGGTTGTTAGGCACAAGACTAAGTGCTGCAGGGCATCTAGAATTGCATTTATGGCACACCTTGAAGTGATTTGTTGAATATTGATTGTCCGGGAGAGAAGGTGGTAATTTTCTACGTTCAACCCAACACATCTAATATTTGCCAACATGCCAAACTGCTAGTGAAATAAATTTATACCAGCAGGTGTTGCATATTCAGGAACAGGGTGTAGACACTTCCAAGAATTTAAAGTTATCATTTACTTAACAGGGAGAAAAGGAGAAGAAAATATTTTTTACTTTATATTTTGTGCTGACACACAGAGCATGAAGCTGTACCACAGGTCTTACAAGCATCACTTGGGCTTGACTTTCTTCAAGCAAGGCTAAACATTGCACAAGTTTCCAGAACACAGCATATTACATAGAAATTATCACATGCAGTAGTCCCAAAAGTCTTTCTTCCCACTTTCTTCCTCATACTCTATTTGCTTGGCATGCCTCTGCATAGATGTCAGACTGCCATGTATCCATGTGTGTTAAACAGCTTCAGAAATCATAGTTTGGCTCTGTCAGTCAGTTACTATTTTCACAGCAGCCAACTTTATCACTATCATTTCCTAATTCCATCATCTAAATGATTTTGCTAACTGCATTTCACTAAAGACCTTCCCACAAGCACTGCCAGATTTGCAAGCTTTGGTGTAATTTGCCAAGAGAAGGAACTCGAAGTCCAGCTGAATCCTCTCATACAAGAGCCCTTAAAACATGAACAAGCAGTAGAATATTCAGCCTAAAAGGTAGTTCTCAAAGAAAATCAAGAAACTAAATATAGTGTGTATATACAGAGGGCATACAAAAGATAATGGCATGACACAGGTTTTTAGACTCCTGATGAATCAAGTGCAAGTCACAGGAAAGACACCCCCTCCCTTCCCCACTTTTCCCATCCACAGATGCTGACACTTAAGAGCAAAGCATGCAAAGTGTAACCCTAAAAAAAAAAACTACATGGAAGACTGGAGCTGCATTTAGCATTGATAATGCGAATGTGACTGACTCAAATTTGAGGCCAAAAATCTGAGAAGGTCAGAGCCAAGCCTGATGGAGAAGGATTCAAAGATAAGGGCAATATTCAGTAAAAATGCAACTTTTATTGTGAAAGTCCTGAAGATAATTGAATTTATAAAACCTATTCTTAGTATTGGTAACCGGGCAGATATAGCATAACCAGTGTCTCAGTGTTCACGTTTTTTTCTACAGCAGTGTTTCCTGGAGTATTTCCCCACATGCACTCAACCTGCCTTTGCTTCTCCCTGCTATGTGTTATACTGCAGGAAGCATCGTCAGCCCTTTCTCAAGAATCTGGATGTTCCCTTACTTTGGGATTACTCTTCCCTCCTTCCAGTTTGCTGGGGATGCTTGTGCTTCCTGAGAGTTCAAATACTGGTCTCACTGCATTTTCTTAGTATTTGGCTGGTGAGGTCAAAAGTGTAGAAAAGTATGGAAAACAGCTTATTCTTAAAATTGGTTGGAAATGCCAGCAAAAAATGTTAATTTTATTACAAGAAAGACCTCTAGTCCACATTTAATGTCTCAACTCAGTTTCTGTACATACATTGTTCTCACATCTCTGCGTCCACCACCAAGGGACTCAAATACTTTTTTCTGCAATGGGGATGATATATACATACACAACTCGGTCATTTATCTCAGCAAAGACAGTGATTGTTGAAAAATGAACTTCAGGAACTGCTGCCATGAGTTCATCCCTCCCTTGAATTGCCCTTTGTCATCTTGTCCACCTACCTTGGCAATAACTTCGCGGGGGTGATACAGAAGGTCTCCAGTAGAGCTCTGTGCTGAAGAACAGAGCACTGATACTGGACGTCATTTTGAGACAGCCCCTCAAATGCAGTATACCAGAATCCTGGTGTCAGAAATCCCTTTTTCTACTTATGCGGCCTCCCAGAAATTCTTCTGAAATTTCCCAGGAGCCAGTGCTTCCTGCAGCTGGACCACAGACACTGGAAAAAATACTCCAAGGGCTATGCAGAGGCACAGTGGCACTTGCTGTGATTGTAGGGGAAATGTGCAGTGGACTTATTCCAGAAAGAACTGAAAACCACAACCAGTTGGATTCTCGGTATAAAGAAAAGGGATTTGTTGCTATCCACGTTGCACAGGACAGCTAGATGGAGAGTGCTTAGGCATGTAACTACATGATTTCAATACCTCATCTAAAACTATTATACTCTAAAGCCTGGCACAAGAATTTATCAACTGAAGTCCATCAGTATTCTCTGCCTTTTTTTGCGAACACTCATACTAACATCCAGCACAAGGGTCACATTGCTGTTTAAAACCCTCCTGTACTAAAGTAAACACACCTGACACTGATAGATTTCCTGAACTACCCTGAGGCAGAAGCCGTTTCACAGATGGAAAAAAAAAAAATATGGGCAAAGGAAAAACTGTTTGAGAGAGAGAATTTTGCTTCAGGTTTTCTAAATCCTATCATCTATATTTCATTCTGGAAAATCCTCCAATTAATAGAGATATTTTTACTATTGTAATAGCTTTTTTTCCCCCTGAAGCATTCAGAAATTGATAAAGTTGGACCTTCTGCTTTGCTGCAAATTTTTGCATGCTGATTAAACAAGTTAAAAACATGCCCCACTACAGAGGAAGATGGGGTAGTGGTAGCAATAGAGCATTTTAAAAGTTAACAAAACCATCCAAGAGAAAATCTATCATATAAAACGGAGTCTGAAAATCTGAAGCACTTAGTGATGAATGTGTAACTCCCCCTAATGGAGGCATATTTGAATTTATCTTAAAAGAAAATGTCAATAACTGTAAATCCTAATGCTAAAAATAATAATACCACTGTTATATCACGTTCACCTTTCTGGCTTTTTAAGGGATCTCTTAAGGTATGCATCTATGACTTACAATAAACATTAAACTACTATTAGCATAATTTTGTTTCCTTAGTGAGTTTTATTACATGAAGTCTTAAATATATGTGCCTTTCAGCATAGCTCTAAGGTACACACTCAGTAGCCATTAAAATTCCCTTAAATTATCTTCTGTCAGTCATTTCAACTTCTGTTTTAGCTAAATGTTTTCCTGTTTCTTAAAAAGTCAGCAAATTGCTGTAAAAATGACAGTGACAGACCACAGTGGTTTGGGTTCTGTGGTATAAAGAAACACTTCATGTATGCACAGCTGCTGGTAATGAATGCAGGATGTCTGAGGCCTAATCTTGGACAGTTTCCTAAATTTCTGACTGCAGTTTCCTTGGCAAAATTTCTGAGACCATATTATCTATATATCCCAGTATTTCAGCCAAAACTTTTCAATACAAGACTTTGGCACTGTGCACTGGCTTTCAAGTCTGTCCTCTCAGAGTTAACAATTTTTTAGGAGTCTTTGCCCTAAGTCTCTTCTAACAACAATTTTTATTTTTCTTCTTTAGGAAGCATCGTGTTCTACACAACCACTCTGTAAGATTCGGCAGACAGATTAAATTTCTATATAATAAAATTCCTGCTCGTGAAAGATGCCAGAGTGACAGCATCAGCCACTAAAATTACATTTGTCCACGGCCCAGCTACAGTAACAGCAGCAGCAGCAATGAGGTTGTTTTCAGAACTCTCAAATTTAAGCTACTGAAATATCGAGAGTAAGTGAATAGCTCTGGCCGTTGTTCTGCCAAGACTTCTGATAAGCCTGGATGTTGCTGTAATTGGTCTGGTGATACTGTAACCAAGTGGTGTAGGTAGGGCTGAGATTAAAGGCTGGACTCTACACAGCTCAGACTCGCTGATGGAGGCAGTTAACCTGGCTCCTCATAGTGCTGAGAGACTCTACTTCTTACTCCGCTACCAAAACTAGTCACAATCTAAACACAGGTTTCCTCCTAATACAGAGGAAATGCAAAGAAAAATGCAGCAGTCTGGAATGAAGCTATGGGTGTAATCCCAAATGACTTTTCCTAGGTTTTTATTGTGCATTGGTAAGGAAGTTTAGGAAAGCTGGTGGTGTTCTTTTCCAGTTTTTTGTTTAAATGGAACTTTATATATTTTCTGTTTTTCTTTGCAGGAAGTAGTTCTCAGCAAAATATGCTCTTAAATAGGACTTACCCAGCTGTCAAATTCTGCTCTGTAATGCCAGCAGAGTGAGATTCAAAACCATGCATGAACATATCATTAAAATAATGACATTTTAAGGCAAAGATAGACATGTTCTTGTATAGCAAAAAGGACAAAAATAAGCTCATAGGCAAGACGACAGATAAAATACGTCTACCTGCACCACTGGTCATCATACAGAAATATTTCTAACATCATGTAAGAACATGTAAGTTAAAAAATGAAGTACTAAGAAGCAAAGATCTGCATTACAAACCAAGAAATATGAAGAAGATATAGGGAAGAGCTAGAACTATAACTGAAGTAGGATGTGCTACAAAGTGAAGCCTGGCACAATAACAAGGAAGAAATAAGAACAACAATATTTTGCTGCCCAGGATTTCTGCTGATTTTATTTTTTAAAGGGAGCTAAAACTAAACAATTAATTAATTGATTGATTAATGTTTAATCTTACCCTGGATTATTTAATCTAATCTAAAAACATAACTATTAATAATCTTGTGACAGGGTAAGGCCCCCCCCCCCCCCCCCCCCCCCAAAAAAAAGCTGAAACTAACCCCACAAAAAACAGACTCTATGAGCTAATGCGTTTAACCAAGAGTCAGTCTAACCATGGTTATGGGTGTTGAAACATGGATATTCACATCTGTCTCATCTGGACAGTCAAACTGCCAGGGCCAGCCATGACAGAGATTTCCTTTCCTCCCCTTACAGAAAGTATTACTGAGATTTGTTTTATATGTTTGACAGAGAGTAAATTACATAGATATAGGAGATCCTCTGAAGATTTGTGATCCTTGTGAAAGAGGTTAATGTGAGTCAGAGAACATCAGAGTTTAGGATATATAAAAAAATACAAATGCCGTCAGTCATTGTCTTAAGACAATAGCACAATTTTGATTGTTGGATTTTCTTGAAAAATATCTTTTCTATTCCTTCTGGGATTGCAGTTCAACTCCAGTACACAACCCTACTGATGCTCTGTTCGTGCCTCAAAATACATTCAATTATGCATTGATTATTTAAAGCTACCACTCACTGTTCAGCACTTGTTGGTACGATAGCAGTTTTGCATTATGGGAAACATAAAAGAGCAAATGAATATTTTTTTACCTTTAATTTTGTTTAAAAAAAAAAAAAAAGAAAGGACCATCTATGTCTTCCACTCCTCCAGATCCTAATATTCATACCATATAAAGTACAAAGGTATGGACATATATACCTGAACTGCTTTAATGCTACTAAACATTGCAACAAAACTAAGATGTCTTTAGACAAAATTAATACAATCTCTTATACAAGCCTACATAAAACACAAGTTTAAACCATGTGTATGATAACACACAGCGTGCAGCACTAAAATGACAGCTTTCACAAATTCATATACATTGCTCTCTTCAAATATTTTCAAGGTCATGATTGTAGACAAATATCAACAATATGGTCCCTCCATTTCAAACTGGTGAAAGTCTGGTGAAGAGCCACCAGGATGATTTAAATATTGGAGAACTTGCCACATGAAGAAAAGTTTGAAGAAGGGATTTGGGCAGTATAGGGAAGAGAAGACTCATAGGGACATAATAATAGTCTCCCAGTACCTAAAAAGAGTTTAGAGGGAGGATGGAGGTACTCTCTTTATATGGGTGCATGGTGAAAGAACAAGAGTCAGTGGGTCCAAGCTGCTTCTGTCTGGATGTTAAAAAAAAAAAAAAAGCTAAGAGGTGGGATGTCCCTTGATGGAAATTATTTCAAATAATCTCTGCTTGAGACACAGCCCTGCATCCTGAATCATTGCTTCTCATCCTCAAATTACCATTTCTTCTGTAAGTATCTTTCCAAACAAAATACCATACATGAAAAAGAAAGAAAAAGAAGATAAAGAGTTCAGTCATACTGATATCAATATTCTTTATTTGTTTACCTACATACTTTCTTTTACACATTCATGGGGTGCTCAAGTGATCTGAGAAACGAAAACTGATTTGGAAGGGTTTGGGTTTTTTAAAAAGGTATGGTGCATTAACAAAGCTACTGTATTTGTGGCTAGAACTGCAGAATGAAGCAAAATAAATCTAGTTGTGAACCAGTAACCTACATGCAGATAAAAATTACAGGATGTCCTTGATTCATCTACACCTCTTTCCTTGTGTTGTGCTGAATTGCCAGTGAAAAGTTTAATTTTAACGGAGCATATGGACTGTAATAATGTGAATGTTGCTTTTATTTCTCTCTACAAAGGATTAAAACTACTCTTCCTTAATGGGTTAAATCTACATTTCCTGTGAATAATATGGGAAATGGGGGAAAAAAGACCATATAGAGCAACATATGTAGAGAACTAATGACAAAGCATGATTAACTGATAAAAACAGCTAAGTGACAGGCAGCATAAATTATCTCAGCTCTACTAGTTTTACAAGCACATACAGGTGCACACCATTTGAGAAGAATTCTCACTTCACAGTACTGAGAAAGCTCATAGCCAAATGTGTATAGCTGCAAACACTACTGTTCTAAGTTTCATTTAGCTACAAATAGACACCTAAATGTATATATAGACGCAGAAAAATATTTATTTATTTCTAGAGCCCAGGAGTACCCTTACATAACCAAGTAAAAATGGAACTCTGCTTGCTTTGAGACTGTTGCAATTCCTTTCCTCAGTGAATTACACCATCTCTTTCTATCATGGGAAATCTCTTGATGCAATTCAGTACCAGCAGAAAAGTCCTTTCACATGAAAAAATGTGCATGATAGGGCCATATCTGCTCACAGCAAGGGCAGAAACACTTCTGTGGTATAGTGGCTCAGGCCTCAGGCAGAGGTAGGTGAATATGGGATCCAGAGAAAATAGCAAGATGATGCAGTTATGTTGGATATGCCACAGGAGCTGACTGCCTAACGCAGAGGATGAGCTCAGATTTCGCTACTCTTTCCTAAATGCTCTGTGAGAAGATAAGGAGAACCCAAGTTCACCCAAAGCCTTTGTATGGTGCCTGAACCAACTGGCAGGGTCTTACCAGTGTGAAACTCTTACACCAGTGATATTAACAGTTGTATAAATAATGACTATACATCACTTTAACACTTTCATAGAAAATGAAAAGTGTAAAGCAATTAATATTTAAGTTTGAAAAAATAAGAGGAGAGGTTATATTTGCATCAGTGTCTTTATTAACAAATTTGTTACTTTGTTACGGACTGAAGACAAAAATTCATCACTTGCTGAATCACATTTTGTACTACTAATTTTGAAGTTACTGATTTTGTTTCTATTAATTTTGAATTTCAGACTTAAGATAAATGAAATCATTTAATTCTCAAAAACACAGAACTAGAGCATTGAGTTTTCTAACTATAAAACCTGTCATGCTGTCAAAACTTAGGGAAAAGGCAAGAATGCTGTCAGGTGAAATACAGGTAATCGTTGTGGCTTGACAAAACTAGCAGAGAAGAAATAATTTTAACATTATTTCTTCAGTAGGACTCAAGAGGGTAAGTGGCTATTATCTTTTAGGTACAGGACTCGGTGCACATCCCAGTGAGCTTCACAAAGCCACCAGTGAAATTGTTTGAAGAGAGCTTACAGTAGAACAAGTTTATTTTTAATTTGATACACTATTTGTTCTCAGTTGTAAAGTAACCTTCTTATTTTAACCTAATATTGACCATTAATTTCTAAACCTGAGGCTGAAAGTACAACCACCATGTGCTCCCTCCTTACTCAAACTTGTGATGAACAATGAAGGAAACAAAGCAATTTTATTAATCTCACAAATCCTATGGCTACTTTTACATAACGCAGCATTGACTCATAATTCATCAATGTATATGGGATGACTAACATACAGCTATCTCACCTCTAAAATGGGTGTTCCAGTATCTGCCAGGACAGGGAAGAAGTAATCTGGAAAGCTACAAATTTAGGTATTAACTGCCAAGTATTAAAGGCTTGATAGGAACTTAAAACCATAATTATCAACAATTTTATTTTCTTCACCTTCCCTAATAAAAGGGTCCTTTCTGAAAAACCTGGTCAAAAAGATACTTTAACTAGACAAGGCTTGTGAGCTAGACTAGGCTGAAGTCAGTCACTCTTTCTATGGCTTGAAAATTATAACCGCACCCAGAATAAACAAGAATAAGCTGCTTTTCCTCAGATCTGTCCTGACACCATCAGACTTACCCAAAGCAGATCAACTCCTGCACATTTCAATGGACAAAGCCTGTGAAGTCCCACGCATTGCTTACACGTGGGACTATCTGGATTGTTTGACAGCAAGCCCACTCAGCTGGGAGCCTACCTGGACATCAGCAGTGCTAAGGAAGCTTGTGGGAAGAAAGGTGTCGTCCTGAAATAGCTGAACCGTGGTTAAACAGACACAAAAGAGAATTAGTAAAGGAAAGAGGCAATGACACTCTCAGGAGGAATAACTTGCATCAGACATAATAGCCCTGCTCCCTCCTGTTTAATGACCCTTTCCTGCTTGATCCAAGCACCAGACCAAAATGGTTCTCTCTAACTTGAGACCCAGTTTCTGAAGCCTGGGAAAATAAAGGTGGAACAAATGAGTGAACAGACAGTGAATTCCTGTTATGCCTTGTGCATTTTCCTAGGAAAGGGAGGTCAAATAAGAAGGTACCAATGTACAATGAGCTTGATGTACTAAAAAATGGAGTACAGGGATCTTGGGGACACTATCAGGATCCAAAATAAATTTACATTTATATTTATATTTTGACTGGTTAATTATTTATGGAAAGTCCTATTTGCACTTTTAAATTTTGGTTTTGAATTAATTTCCTCCTTTCTCTCCTTCACAACTAATTTTGTCATGTAAATACAAAGTGCAATGAGAAAGTACCTGCAAGCACAAATTAGATTATGTGAAACTAAATCAGACACTTCCAAGTCTTCAGTAAACCTTAAGCATTTTTGTAACAGTTATGCCAGTCCAAAGATGCCAAAATGCCAAAAGGGGACGTCCTAGGCCTGCCTGCCTCCCTCCCATCCCTTCTGTTAGATCAGCCTGTGCAGCTGCAGGATGAGTTAGTTCAGCTGGCTGGTGATGTAAAGTGATTTCTTTCAGGGTTAGGATACAGTTCCATTAAAGCTGACATTAAAATATTTAGTGCTGCTGCAGTTACGTCCATCTCCAAAACCTGCCTCCTGTGTTTTGTCAATCGTGCTGTTTGTCTGACTCTGCAGGCAGCAAGTTCAAGCCACTAAATCTTTGGGAAACTATCCAAAGAATTTGGGGGTAGAGGGGGTGGGGAGAGGATCAGGGAATAATACTCTGCTGGCTCAATGGCCTCAGCTAGATCATTAAGAATTTGGATGAAAGCCTGTCCAGGACAAAGAAGTAACAGCCACCGCATAGCAAAACTCAGGATCAAGGCAGCACCAGCACAGCCTCCACTGCCATCGACCATCACTCCTGGATCATCCAGGGAACTGACAACCTCTGTGTCTGTGCAATTAAGTGCTAAGTCTGCAAAAGAAACGGCCCCTGCCTTTGTCTGGAGTCAAGTGGGATGGGATCATCCTCTTTCAGTGCATATGGATATTGGATTGGATATTGTGGAGGGAAAATTGTTACATCAATAGATCAAGAAAACAGCAATGTGCGATTCAGCTTTTTTTTAAATCTTTTGAATCAGAGATTTGGTATGCTTATACTTTATTGAGAGAAGGGTTATGGGAAAGTAACATCAAACAGCTATTTGTTGTAAAAAATCAGTGGTGTTAAGAGTTTTTTCTAATGGAGTCTTATCCATTTATTCAATTTGAATAATTTGGTAATTATTCAAATTATGATTAATTAACTCTTGTCTGGCAAAGGAGTTAAATCCCATAAATAACTCCAAAAAACCAAAACTCAACAGCGAATCAAAAGATATATTAAACTGAACTAAAACAATCCTGAGACAGCTGTATCATGAAAAATTGTTCAACTCTGAGAACATTTAAAGGTTAGAGCTCTATTACAGGTTAAAGAAAGAAGATCAGAGAGAGAGAAAAAAGATTAATATAGTGAGTACCTAGTGCTTCTTTTATTCATTTCATTTTTCCTGTAATGCCACCATTTTGCAGATGGTCTGAAGTATCACATTCCTTACCACCTCAAAAGGTTCTATATCAATTATTCTAACTGTGGCTCTAAAAGAACAGCCTACAGACAGCTGCTGGAAATAAAATAGACATCATAGAAAAAGTTGCCTAGTATCTTTCTCCATGAAGATTTTTAAATGAAGAATTCAATTGTAGCATGGCATAAACCTTGGCTGGTTCCTGGTCTTGCATGCTACAAATGGAAGCCAGACTCAAAGATCCCACTGCAAGCACAGAGAACACTGGCCACAGAGCTACCACTAGTTACACTGCTGGTTTAACTTCATTTTAGGAGAAAAGATAATGATTAAAATTTCTGGCAGTTGGAAATATTTCATAACACCACAGGATGGTTTCAGTGGTTAATAGTCTTGATGCTAAAATGCCACTAAATGTAAAATATTAATGTTAAAATTTACATGAATGATTTCTACATCATTTAGTCACTTACCTTGCCAGAAAGAGTCAGCCTTGTAAAGTTATAAACAGTCAGTATTTATAAAGCATAGGGAACAGCACTGTCTTCCTTTCATTTCTTTAGAAGTTTGCCAGTGTTAGACAACTGCACAGAAGTCAACATTAACAACTGCAAGGGCCTTTGAGACAGCTCTTTTAATATTCTCAATGGAACTTTACTATAAATTGTCATCGATGTTTGCAGTCATAACTCCTCTGCTTTATGCCTTCCTATTGTTTCACTACATATTTTTGCACTCGTGAATGAAGTTATCTGTCTAGAGCACTTGAAAA
This sequence comes from Eulacestoma nigropectus, assembly GCA_013397775.1. Lineage (NCBI taxonomy): Eukaryota > Metazoa > Chordata > Aves > Passeriformes > Eulacestoma > Eulacestoma nigropectus. The sequence goes on along the minus strand of VZTE01006358.1, from coordinate 1,625,950 downwards.
CATTCAGTACTAATAGCTGCAATTTAATATTTCCATGGAAAAAGTAAATATTTTATCTATAATGATCTAACATTTGCCACCTTTTCCTCATTCTAAATGCTGAATACCTCAGCATTTTCTGCCTTACTCTGGGGAATTCTTCTAGTTTTGTCTAGATTTGGTTAACATTGCTGGGATTAATTCAATTTCATTTTAACAGGCACAACAAAAAGCCAAACAGCTGCCCCATTAAAGGAAAGGAAAAAAAAAAAGAAAAAAACCCACCAAACTTTGTGGTCATGGCTTTCTCCCTAATTTTTCCTTCTGCTTTTTCAGTGTTCTGAATTTCTTAGCTGATACATACCAATTATCATCAAATTATGCTTTCCTTCAGCTGTTTTTCAATACACATCCTCTCAAACTGATTTATTTAACAGAGCTTTTTGTTTCCTATCTAAGCCAGTTTTCAACACAAATCTGAAAGAACCATTTCAGTTTTGGATTTGATATTATTTTGAGCTTGTAAAGTGTGTTTTTAATTTACCAAGAGAGATTTTACATTACAGTTTTTCACACAGAGAATATTTCCTGGTTTTCATTTTCCTCTATGTAAGAGTCATAAATTAATCTGTTCACTCATCTAAGCCAACACTGTGATTTTTTTCTTCTTTTTTAGCCCTCAATATATGTTTAATAAAGAATTTATTGCACCAATACTTTAGATATCTATGACTTTTCTGAATGTCTGAGTCATTTTAGTACTGTCAGCCTAAGCCATACAGAACATTTAGTCCCCATGATAATATATAATTTTTTTCTTCCTATTGGATATTATAGGTAGGTTCTTAGAGAGTCATATTGTCCCCTGGTGTGGTGTGATGTCATAGATACTTGATCAAGTTCAACATTGAACATGATTTCAAAACCAACCTGAAATACTTAAACTAATGCTAACATGTTCTGTTGAGTAGTGACAAAAAGGTGGAAAAATCCAGCTTGGCCATACAACACACTCTTTCAATGGAAACATATTATTTGTTATTTATATTGTATAAACTGAAATAAAAATGACAAGAAAAAATGAAGTTTGTTCAGTGAAACAGTAATTTTAACCAATGTCATAAATAAATTGTCATGCACCTTACTACAAATATTGGCACTCTGCACTGTCTGTTACTTGACATATTTTATAATCAGATTGTAGTTCTCTATAAGACACACACAAACTAAGAAGTATAGATATTGTTGTAATAATGTCGCTACTAAAATGTTATTTGTATTCTTAGCATATTCATTTTTCTTCTTAATGGTTTATTGCCTTTTTTTCTTCTACCTTTATTTGATGTTACTGAAGTGTTTGTATTTATAGACATTCCTATTTGCAATTTTGGAAATGTTTGTCATTTGTCTTTTATGTATATTGTAGGTGAATTATATTTGTGATTTCTGTTGTAAGTACATTACCTTCTATACCCTATACTCAAAAAGTAATGTGCTTAAAATAAATTTTCCCTTCATCTTTAAACATACCTGAATATTATTAGGCCTATCAGCATATATGGGCTTATTTTTTGCTCCCTTAAACTGTTAACAGTCCACATTCAAGTAAGGCATGGTTTTCTTACGTAGCCCTTCTACAACTATTGTGTCAAAATATATTTATTTGTATTTACCTATGAGTGAAATAAAGAGAATTGTAACACAATAAATCAAATGTAGAATGCGAGATTGTATTGCATTTCAAAGTGTTGGCAAGCGAATGGAGAGATGAGCAATTCTCCCCACAAATTGTTAGCAATAGTCATTTGAGATCAATGATTTACTTCTGTGGAGAAAAAAAGGACATTTTCTCTTTCACCTCTCACTTCCTACTTTAAAAAAATATAAAATGTACATGTTAACACATTTCAGACAGATAGAGTCTTAGCATTCCTCACTGGCATCAAACAGATCACTGCCAGAATGATGAGACAACCATGCAGTCAAATGTGCCATCAGGCTTGAAACTCTCTGTGGTCAGCAAACTTTGTTGTACAAAAAGGCTGACCTTTACTATCTTATTATGTTTTATTTTTAAAGAAGGGTTAATTTGGAGATCTGTTAACTCACACAAAAATAGATTTAATGAGGTCTTTCATGCTTCTGGATGAGATGCTGATTTACGGGTTGCCACCAGCAGGTGCTGAACAGAAAAGAGTAACTTGTTAACTTGGACAATGTCAAACTGGTTTAAATTGAATGAAATGACATGAAAGAAATTAGTTGAAAGGCTCCAGATTGTTTTACAATGCTTTTTCACAATGCATTATTCACCAGTAATGATTTTAATGACTGAAAAAATATTATAGTCACTTGTTACATGGGTGCTAATTTAAAAATGTTGTATCACATGATAAAAAGGGTAAGGGTGTTTTTTATTCTATCTGAGTATTAATAAGCTGGGTTTTATTTAATTCCTATATGGAAAACAAATCTCATTTCTCAGTAAAATCAGTGGGACAATAACAATAATTACTATATTACCAATATGCAAGTAACTATGGTAAATAAAATATAATAAGAATCTGAAACTCACATCTTTGTTCTTGGATTTCTTGATTACTCTGTTTTCAAAACCAGACCAGGTTTAACAACAGATGTGCTTCACAAAAAACTTAGTTACTTTTGAGAATGTGCTACTGTTTTGTAAAATGGGGACATGCCTTCCTTCCATTTGTTATATAAACATCTTTCACACTGTGCACATCTAAGGATGGATGTCTTCATACAGATGCTGAAATACCTGACCTGGCAAGTATGCAAGTACCTCTGAGCTGCAAAACATCACAGCATGTTAGCACTGTGCCGTACCTCTTGACAAGGTCTATTAGTCTGGGTGAAGCTCCTGGCTAATGCAGGCAGACTTCTGCACCCAAAGTGGCAGGACTGCAGTGTTACTGTGGAACACACAGATCCATCAGCCAGGCTCTGCACAAGCTGCCTGAGCCTTGTAAAACACGCTCTGTCTTTGCACTGTTTTCTCTGAAACACTGTTGCTTTTACTTCATTTACTTTTACAAATAATACAGTGAAGAAGACACAAATCAGACTTAAGGAAATGTTTAATCTTAGGTAGAAACCTAGCAAAATAACCCATGCTGGAAGAGGTATGTTTCAGGCATGCTGAAATAGGGAAAATTGGACGAAAAAAAGCAGGGAAAGTGCAGGCTAATCGACACCTGCACTTCACAGATCATATAAAAAAGCTGTTACTGTTCTCTCTCCTTTGTCTCTTCCCTGCTTTTCTTTGTCTTTTTGCATTAAGTCTGGCTTATGTAGTTCCATTTCCCCAAGTCACCTTTAACCTTCTGATTACTAACCCGCTTGCTCTGTCTATGACATATTAACAGAGCAAATCCACAGCCACAGACAGATATAATGGGCTTATTGAGGAGGAAGTCACACAAATGCTTCTACATCGACTTACTGCCTGAAAAATATGATGAGCTCTTGTAAAGAAGAATAGTTTGCTAAGTTTAGGCTTGGAATTCGAGCCTTATAATATTTGGAAAGGAATAATGGTACCAAGTTGTGAAACAGCAATCCTTTTCCGTTTCAAAAGTAAGTCTGGCTAATTAATTCGCTAAATTTGAAATCAAAACATTAAAACACATTTTTCCTGACTCCATGTCTCATCCTTCAAAAACACAAAACAAATAACTCACTAAAGAGGGTTTTTTCTGCTCTTGCTGGGGGTCAGAAAGTTGAATTAGAAAAGGAGAAAGGAATACCATGTTAGCTCAAGACTAATACCTTCGTTTTTCAAAAGCACAAAGCATTTTAAAGGGGAAGAAAGCCCTACTTCTGCCTTTCCACTGTACATAATGTTCTTACTTCATGTATGACCCTTGTTTCCTTCCCCCATGTCACATTAGTCTGACCTCTTGCTTCCCAAGCCCACACCACTCCCACAGCTTCCTCCAAGTTCCCACACCAGCATCCACCCACATCATGTCCCTTGTGTTGACACGACATGCCTTCATGCCCACAGCTTCCCTAGGAGCACCAAGGAAAACCAGTCCACCCAAATATAATTTCTTGGCCCAATCCCATATATATCTCCACTCTCTCTTTGAATCAGGATTTCTGTGCTGCCAACAGGAAGAAGCTTCTCTGAGCAAGGATCACCAGATATTGCAGTGCTTATATCCATCTAAAACAACCTTTGGTGTGCTGGTGCTAATGAGGGAAGTACACTGCCTTAAATACTTGATGATGTTCAGACTTATACCTGCCTTGGGTCCCGAACTTTTCCGGCAGGCTGGGTTCACCATGGAGTAGATGATGGAGGGTTTCTAACACAGCAGTACAGGGTCCAACTCTCCTGAGGTGCATTAATGGATAACTTTGCAAATCATCAGCTATGTTACAGCTAACAAATATTCAAAACCTGGATTTTGGAGACCTTAATTTCTAGAAGAGCAACAAAAATTCTTCACCTTATGCCCTAGTTCATACATCTTCTGCTTTGATGGACTAGAGGACTACAACACATAAAAATAAAATTGCCAGAATTATCAACCAGTAAAGAGATCTAACCAATATAGATCTTCAATGGAAATCTGTGCCTTTAACGAACTACAAGTACTTCAAATGTAAACAATTTGATAGCATTCACAAGAGAAAAAGATTAACTAGGTGCAGATAGGTCTATGAAATTGCATGATAAAAACTTGTAGAAGGGTCTGGTCCTCTACTAATTGATTAGCATGTTAAACAGTTTAAATATTAAACTTCAAGTACAGTAATATGAATGTACAAAAAGCCATTTAGTTAGGACACTAACTGGAGGGGGAATAAAGATATTCTTTTATATTATATAAGCATCTACTGTTCCTGATAGTTGAACACATTGATTTAAAAGAAAATCTATAGTTCTTTTATATGAAATCATATTTCACTTAACTTAATAAAGATTGTATTCACACAGCTTAGGAAAAACATTTTTAATGTAATTCTATATAAGCTGATTTTATTCTTACAACAACCTATATTTAAACTGCTGTGAAGGGGTCTGCTATTTGGATCATGGTTCAGGACTTCACAGAGGTCTGTCTTGGTACTTTATGCAGTGTTGCAATGACCACTTCAGATATTTCAGGAGTTATAGGCAGGTGTGTCTGAGGGTATCTTAAGTTCGAGTTGTAGTTCCCTCAGTTAAATTCAGCCATAAATATAATTAGTATAATCAGCAGTATGGTAGACCAGAGTCTTTGGTGACTAATGCTGGTGGAACCAGTGAATAAGCAGACACGAACACCGGGTGTTACCGAGTGAGGCTTTCCAAGCAAGGCAGGTCAGGCCCAAAGGACAAAGGAAGGGAAGAAGACATAATGATTCAGGCCTGCAGGCTGCCAGCTGTTGAAAAAACAACTGCAGAGCTTTCTATAGGTCGGCAAATTGCATTCTGGCTACACTTGCTGATTTCTGGGAATGTAATTTTCTAGACTGTTAGGGGAAAATACTACAACTCCGCTATAAGCTGCAAGCTGCACTTCCTGCAGCCTTGCTGTCAAAATACATTCTTGTATTTTGTAATAATAGCTCAGAGACAAATTGTGGAAACAAGTAATGGAAAAACATAAAATCTGTCCATGTCACTGGTTTAGAAGCATCCAAAGGATACACTCCATAAACGTGATGCCACATGCACAATAGCTATACAAATGTTGAGATAAAACAGCAGTCCTTATATTCATCATTTTAAGAATGAGAAACCTGTAACTGGGAAAGGGCAAGGGAGACAAAGCATGTTTCAGATACACAATGTCTCACCTTAAGACTTCAGATGCACCAATGTGCTACTCAATTTTAGAACAATCTACCATCTAGTGAATTCAGCTGACATGTATCTGTGACAAATGTAACTCTAATAACACTAAAGAATCTTTTCTTCCACCTTCCAAAGGTTGGTATATTCTGATTGCTAGAGACCAGATGATTTTTTTGAACTGTCACGATATAAAAGTCACTTTTAGAGGAGGTATGTGTAGTTTTCAGTGTTTTTAATTAATTTTTCCTTTTTTTTCTTCACAGAGCCTTTAAGAATTTTCCTGTGAAGATGAAGATTCCTATACAGCAAATTTAATCTTGCCAGGCTCAATTTTCTTGGTTAGCTTTGCCAGGTCTCTTAAAAGTCATCTGTGGCTAGTAATTGAAAACCGCAGACTGCCGAGTGGAATCAGCTGTCCTGAGGGGTACATTGTAGAAGCAGCTGAGCTACGTAAGAAAGCTTTGGCTGGTTTTATTACAGCTTGACTTTCAGAAAAGAGAATTGTAAAACCAGAGCTAAAACAGACCTCACCTGGTGTGAGGGAGTGTTAAGGAGGAACCCTGCCTAACATTGTCTTATTGCAGCACACTGATGAACAACACACAGAAGGCAGTGAACCAGCTTTGGACAGAGTTTACACGGTCACTGCTTGCCTGAACTTTCACGAACATCCAGTCTGGTTCATACGTAAACTTGCTCCATGGTAAACTTCACTTCCCCACCAAATTCCCCAGACAACAAACTTAAATTTCACTAGTACGTAGGAAGGGAAATAGAGAGTAAAAGAGGAGAAGAAATCTGATGGTAACTAATATGCAAACTAAGCTGTGACACACAATGTCATTTCTCTTTTGCTCCCATATTCATCTCTGTGCAACAACATGAACAAATACCAGAGAGAACAACAAACTTACACATTTGCAATATAATAACCCACTGTATACCTGCCCATATTGACAACTGAGGGTTCTGATAAGACAGGAGACATGAACTGCAGACTAGAGGAACCATGGATTTCTTCAGACAGACACACAATACATGCATGTATACATATATTTTATTCTGCACCTTCTCATGAATGCCAGCTGTCCTTATTCAGAAAGTGGACCATGCTATTTTCAGGGGAATATGGACAGTTATTCTCTGGACTCTCCAAAAAGGCTATTACATATCCTGTCTACTCAAGATACTTACTAGGAAAAAGCAGTACGGGCATGCGTCTGTGTGCAAGGTGGAGTTCAGGCCTTTGAAAAGAAACATAAACTAGTCTATTTCTAGATGACAACAAACTATGGAAAATGCATAGGAGGAAGGAAAACAGTTCATTTTGTCCCTATCAAATATTGTAATTTGTGACAGTTTCTTGAATAACACTATTTTCTTTGCCAACTGACAGTTGCCTTGATCTCATTGTACTCCCATTGCCAAGACTACCTGAAAGCTATGCCTCAAAATCATTTCGCTTCAGAATGTCTTATCAAAATAATCTTTCATGAGTACTTACAAGAACCTCATCTACACCCAGTACTTACAAAACTTTGACACAAAAATTGGAGACACCTCTCAGAGAAGAAAACTACTAGATTTTGTACATGATAAGGTGATGTTTCTGAACCTATTAAATATACTACAGGCCCATAATGCTCTCCTTTCAGGGTAATAAATCAACTTGTCTTAGAACACTAACAAATGAACAAGGAACCACTGTACTACCTTGTGAAATAACAGACCCCACTGTGAAAACAGCAGACTCACTTCTCTTTGGCCGATAGATTGTGTTAAACAGTTTCCAAAAATATGGTCGTGTGCAGGCTGAACGGACTAGTATGGTGCAATTTATAAATAGTCAAAACACCAATTCGATGCTTCTGGTAAAGTATGAGTCCTACCTATGCACCACTTAAATACTAATATAGAGCTACCCAACATCTGTGTCCAACACCACACACTGAGCTGAATCTACAAATCTAAAGCCTCATGGGCCCCTGAATGCTTTACAGAGAAGCTGGTACTTCACACAGCCATATGCTACTGACAAAAACATCTATTAGTTTAAGAGAAACTGTCTTTCCTAAGGCTTTTAAGAGGAAATATCATGAGTTTGAACTGCACGTTATTCCTGCATGCTAGAGAACATGTTCCCCACAAACCTTTTAGAAGCTTTCTCGGGTATAGTTGGGGTTCTCATCAATTGTCTGGTTTGGAATATGGGAACAGTTCTTCCCCTCCCGTATGCAAAATACTCCACAATGAGGAACTCATCCCATGCTTTTCCCCAGATTTTGGGAAACTGCTTCTAAACTTTAGTGGTGCTCCTTTAAACGCTGATCAAGAGCTTTGCAGTTGGAAATGGTGTGTCTTCTGGTGAGAGACGGAGAAGGGGGGTTCTGGAAATAGTGATAATGCAAATACAGGGATGGAGTTTGCTATCAAGCCTTACTAAAAAAAGTCCAAGTTGCCTTGAGAGCTTTAAACTAGAGAAAAAATGTTTGAAGGATTTCAGTGCCTGATGCTGAATCGCTCTATCAGATCACAGAGCTGTTTTTATGGCTTTAACTCTCAAATTTACTAATTGACATTTTATGTTGCAGTAATGAATTCAGCTTGTGGCCACACATGTTCCCTGGGTAAAGATTTTTCTACTTAACATTAATGTTTTCAAAATAGATGATAACAAATTAGACATTATAGAGACTAAAAGATGTGTTATGCCCAAAGGAGTAAGATTCAGCAAATACAAATATGAAGTATAATTAAGTGACCAAACTGAGCATCGCTACGACCACCCCATGGTTCAAATAGAGATCTACCAATAGTGGACCTCAAGGCCACTGTGACAAAGAAATATCAGATGTTTCAGAGAAAACTGTACAGAAGTTTTTAGCATTACAGAAAACCACAGTCGAGGCAAAGATTGACCCTGCATCAATAACTTAGAATTGAAGGCTCCTGGCCTCGTTAAAGTCTGTGTTCTGGTTTGAAGATTGTAATGTATGAATAAAAGAGACCTCTATGGGCTGAAATCAAAAGTATTTTTCATTACAGAGCCTTCAGTTATTGAACACAAGTAATACGTACAACATTAAATCTGTGTGGTTGTAAAACCTGATTGCAGTCTCTTACAGAAAACACACTGATCTTGTCCTATGGGAAAAATAATAAAATACAATGAAGTTGAACATTTATAAATGACCTTTCCATTCATAAAAAGCTAGGGGCCTCAAAGGAATCTTGTAATAAACTTGCATATGAGTTTATCTATTATCCATCATCGGGAAAAAAACCCCAAAGTAAAGCCCTTCAAGATGGGAGATTATTTTACTAATCTATTCCAAGTCCAGTGGAGCAGAAGCCTGCATGCTCTAGCTGTAATATTTTGCTCCACCTAAACAGCAAGCTGCCCGTCATGGGTCACATATATTGCTTATCAACAGAGGAATGTTGGTTCACATATTCACATATATCAGAAGTCAAAATCTCCAGGCCAGTGATGCTTTTCACCTCCAAAATTGCACCTTGAAATTTATGCCAATCTAACAGGCAAAAATGAAACAGCAAAATATAAGGCCAGTAAGTATGTGATAATGAAGTTATTAATTTAACAGTGCCAAAAAAAAAAAATCTAGAAAAAGAAAATGAGCATATTATTTTTTTAAAATAAGGAAAACCATTCCAGCCAACTTTTCAAGTAATTGGTGATTTTATCATCCTGTAGATTTAAGAATGTAACATGCTGCTTTTCTCATCTTTGCTATTTCATCTTCAAGCCCAAGAGAAACATTTACATCAATTAAAAAAAAGAGAATGTCATTAAAATTTGTGGTGTCTACACCACGACACCTATGCAGAAATTTATCTGCAATCTATGTTAGAGGTAAGCAGGCACTTAGGGAGCACATGTAGCTATCTAAGAATGTCCTCATATGAAATGTAATTGTAACAGAGGATATTCCAAAAAAAGTATTTCAAACACCAAGGAGAAATTTTGCTTTAGAATTTGAATTACCACATTACTACATTACTGCAGGTAATTCTTACATCTAATTCTCTGTGAGATCAAAAAGAATCTTGCATGATGATAGGTGGATAGTATGGAAAATGAATCTACAGCACAAATACTGGAACAGATCCTTGATGCACAAAAAGGACCTTTTGGTCATATTTCATTTGACTTTGATGGTACAATGATGTGAACAGCAGCCAAATTAATTAAAAAATCCCTTCGGTACAAGCAAGGATTTTGGCTAAAGAAAAAAAGTCCAAATAATATATGTATATTTTTAATTCTATGGTCAATACCATTTGTGATTCTTGTAACAAATCTTTGAATATAATCACTTACTTGTCACCAAATTCAGAGGAATCAGGATGCCAGTTTTTTGTAACTAAGACCACTATTCACACAGAGGTTACATTTTCAAACACACATATGGCCAGCTGTAGAGCATTTCATACACACTATTTTCCAGTAAAAACCATTGCTAAGTAAGCTTTGTATTATACTGGTGCTAGGAATAAAAAATTACCAGATTAAAACAAACTGTAAAAAGTGCTGCATACAACAGAAACATTTTACTGGCATTAAGAAAAAATGTCGAATATCAAAAAGCTTCAACTTTTGATTCAAGTAATTCATTTCAACAGATATTTAAAATCCAAATGTATTAAGATGGTCAGTTTAAAGAATCACTTACATGAAGAAACTGCAAAGAAAGCAATAGTCTTGTTAGCTAGCCTGAATATTTGCAGACATTAGCACAAGGACAGTAGCTATAGATTCTATTAACCATATCCAGATGACATTTTGGAAGACAGACAAGCAGAATTCATGCATCTTAATATTTATATAAATTCGACACGGTAAAAAACACTCATCTAAGAACCAAACTGGCCTAGTGTAAGTTTTTCATACTTAAGAACACAACCCACACTGATGGTTGAATGAATCTCAGAAACAATTTTGTCCTAACATCTCTAGTCAGCTAGTGTCACTAAGGTCATCCATTTAACAAGGCAAACTTATGTTTTGAAAAGTGCACCAGGGGTATGCTTCTCTTTTGGACACACACAGACTGAATCACAAACAAGTGGATGACAGGATCCTTCTTATACCACTTACATGGCACTAAAATGGTTCTTTGTGAGGATTTGATTATGAAAGCGTTTAAAAAATATATCTCTGACTTCCACGAAATGTGCTCTGGCTGACTACCACACTGGACATCTTTGGGCAGGTCTCTGTCAGCCTTCTTTATTAAAACTGTTCTTTCTTGCCTAGAAAACTTTTAGTCACACGTGGCACTTGTAGCAGACTCCTCTATATCCATATCATTCTGGACGACTGCCAGAAGTACTGACACTCCAGGAGTCTAAAAGTTCCTTGTGAAATGAGATACCTGGGTTCAAATCATTTTGGAAAGAGAGGGGTTTAATACATACAGGTATTAGATATATATAGCTATGTGTCAATAACCTGTGGTCATTTTTGAGGGGTGATAAAAGACAATCAGAGAGGGCACTTCCTCCTAATTTTGCAAGGAAGTGTAGATATGCTTGGAGCACTCAGATTCAATGAAAAAAGTCCTTTATTATGAATGTAAATGTTCATGTGTCACCTTACAGCCCCGGGCACGAGTTCCTTCCTGGATATTACTTCTGCAGCACCTTCTCAGCTACATGAGTGATGCTGATGGCTCAGCCTTTTGTGAATATCACTGTAAGACATCTGTACAGGCAGTATATTGATACACTGTTAGGAAGTGCAGGCACCTAACCTGAGGCTTTTGATTCCACCCAATGACAGAGTGTCCCTAAGTCAGATGCAGGACTGAAACTGGATCTCACTTTTGTCCAAACTCATATGTGCCATATTTAATCATTAGATATAATTTGAAAAAGCAAAACTACATTTTCACCTCTGAAGATACTTCTCACCTGCTGAAGTTATCATGTGCTTTTGAAATCCAGGGGCTCTCTCAACTTGCAGACAGATTTTACAAAAAAACCACATAACATACAAAATACAATGCCAATTTTGAAACCTTATAGAAAAGAGCTTTAAAGCTACAATCAATAGAGCTCCCTTTAGCTGGTTTGTACTACAGTCATAATGCTAGCTGGAAAACCTGCAAATGCACCTACCTTCAACAGCTGTTCTGCTTTTCACATTCAATATATAATATTCTTTGAAAGCACACAGAGTGTTTATGTAGTTTGCACAGGTGACAATCATTGGAGGCAAAATTTTCTTGCTCCTTTCACCAGTGCAGAACACTAAAGAAAAGCCTTACAAAGCCTGCCCTTGCTCACCAACTGTAAGAGAGCTGTGTGGCAAAGGTCTGCAAGGGATCTTGCCTCTTCCTGGGGAATTCTGAGCAGAGCCCTGCAGGGGGGCAGAGAGGAGCCTTTCTGAGGAAAGCCAGAGGCACCAGAACATGAAACATGAAGCATTTTTCTATTTGAAAAGTATAATGGCACAACTATTACTGTACACAAGGTGTGTGGCAAACCTGCAGACTACGATCTGATCTCTGGGGAAGAATCCTCTCTCTTACCCCGTTCTTGCTTCTTACAGACCAGCTTTGCATGAATGGCCATGAATTTCAGTCTAAAAATTTTCCTGACCAAGATTTTAAGGGGTTAATTTTAAATATGGATCTTTTCTGTAGAGGGTTCAATTCCACATTCTCCTTCCTAGGATGCTGAGTATATACCAAGCATTTATCCATTTGTTTCAGAAGTGTCATATCAGGAATAAATTGATGTGTTAAGAATTGCCTGATAATGTTGTTGTGGGATTAATCTTACAGAATAGATCATCGGCACGACTATCTTTGGCATTCTGTGTGCACAATGTTCCATTTTAAGCATGAAAAGCCTTCTAATGCCAAAGTAGAAGAGCCATATATTGAATGATCTGCCACCATTCAATATTTAATCCTGCAATTGAAGCCACTAAAGGGATACAGAAAAGTAACAAGATGAATGAATTGTGACCTTAAACTTGCAAAAAGACAACCCAAACAATTTATCTTTCTGGCTCGTAGTGCATCCTGTGGCCAATACTCCTATCACTTCTCTACAGTTCGAGATCTGTAGATTGATCAATGCCACATTAGCAAAGTACCTGAGAAGACAGCTTAGCAATTCAGACTATCCGCTGCATATGCTTTAAGAATATTCTGTGTCAATTTGGCTTATCTGTAGCTGAAAGTAAAGGCTTCTTAATAAAAAATCAATTCCATTTTCAAAAACACGTTTCTAAACAACAGTGGCAAGGTGACTAGAAATAAAGCTTTTGCTAATCAACAGAACGCAAATAAAATACTCTGAAAATCTGGTCAGCCCCAAAAACTCATCAGATTGATGCACTTTTAAGACCTGCTAAGAGATTCTTTTACAATTTATTTTTCAAAATAAATGCGTTCGTTTCCTTGCAGAAGAAAAAAAAAAATCAATATAGCAAGCACATAGCGATACCAAGACTGATGGAGCTGAGGGCCATTAAGACCTCAGAGACCACCTAAATCTTTTGCTCATGCCCTCTGTCACAACCAAAGAATTTTTGAAGATATGTGCTAAGGTTGATGTGGTAGTGCTAGCTAAACTCATAAACTAGCAAAACTAGCAAATAATGCATGACAGCGTGGTGGGAGACACACAGAAAACAGTTAACAATGAGTATCACCGATTTACCTGCTAAGAGTAAATCTCCCAAATCTCAAGAGAAAACACAGCCATGCTTGACTTCAAGGACAATTTTCTGTCCATTTATTACATGGTATCTAATGGGACTTTGTAAATTAGAATCCCTACTTAGGGACAATGCTTTTCTTGACTGAGACTATTGCTGTTTATTTATAAGGTGTCAGTAGTATTTATTAGCATCTGTAAGACAAATTCCAACCAGTCTCATCGAGGAAATATTCTAAGATCTCTTTACATTAAACTAGTCACAAAAAGCCTGGTGTTTGGACTTTACTGCAGGTATTCCAGCCCCTCTGTCTTTGTAGATTAACTGGAATAATTTCTAAAAACCCACAAAAAAAAATTTTAATCAGTGCTTCTAAATTTATGACCTTACAATTCTATTTTTTCTCTCATAGTAATTCCTGTGCATTGAACTAATTAAATTTTTTATCTGACTAAAACTGATGTGGTAGTAGAATAGGTAAGCAGAGTGGTCCAGAGGTGGCTGCACTTGACTGATTAAGATGAAAACTCTATTTCTTTTTCATGAGTGTATTTCATTTCTGCCCAGTTACTGATCAATGGATCAGAAATGAACAGAATTAAGCATGCCTAGATCAAAACAGAATGTTATTAAAAATGACAAAACAACTTCTTTGGTTTACAGTATTGTGTTACTGCAACATAAATAAGAAGGGACCAGATTATGTTATTCAGTGTATATTGATCACTCCCACAAGAGACAATGAGAGTGGTATATGCAGACGTATCTAGGCATAACATGCTAGCTAGTTAAAGCTAATTTTTAATGAGTGCACAAGTCCTTTGTAATTCATACTAATAATCTGTAGGTGATACAACAAACTGGAGAAAAAATTAGTTTCTTAAAGAAATTTATATTCTATTTCTATAAAATTTTTCCATAATATCAGCTCTCTAAGGGACTCAGTTAAGCAACATCAAGATCGGAACACGATCTAAAATCTACTGAATTAATTAAAGTCTTCTACTGAATAAGGCGAGATTGATTTCCAACACTTACAAAATATACATCATATGTACTTTCTGTTTATTAAGGCAGTAGTTTTAAAGTAGCAAAGCTACTGAAGCAAAGAATAACTTCAGTCAAAGTAAAGTACTGTCCTTTTTTTATGGTGGTTTCCCCTCCCCCTCTCCCTCCCCCAGAATGTATCTACATTTGGGAGCAGTCATTCACTATTTCCATCCTTTTTTTTGTCTGTCCAAGAATTACCTGAGCAAGCTAATCTGTGATCAGCCAGCAGCTTCTCTTACAGTTCACTCTCTACTGTACATGCACAGTTTTCCATTTTAATATGTATTAAAATTATTTATTTAATTCAAATATGAAAAAAATTCATAACTGTTGCTTTCTTTATGAGGCTCAAACCAAAAACTTGCCTCAAGTTAAAAATCACTTCAAGTTCACAAAGGATTGAGTTCTTTAACTGTATTACCAAGTTTCTATTTGGCTTTGGGGACAGAGAGTATGAGACACATGCTTGTAGGGGGAATCTCCTCTGAAGTGATGTTTGTTCTAACAGTGTTAAAAATCTATTTTTAAAATGCTGGCTTGTAAACTTCATTCACAAAGAAAAAAAGGTTGTTAAGTTTTGAACACAAAGAACAAATACATTAATGAGTAATGATCTCTTTTACAGTTTTGTTTTTTCATTTGGGTATTTGTAAAGCCAATTATAATTTTGGAAACTGTGGAAACCCAAAGAGATTTAATGTGAGTTTAAAAAAACAAACAAGATTAAATTATTTTGTATTGAAGATGCATATTTAAACTCTTTATTAATTGTTATTCATTTATTTCAATGCTGGATTTGTTGCCTTGACAAAGAATAAAATCTCTTATATCTGCCAATGCTATAAATTCCTCCTGGACCTAAATCAGATCTGTTCTTTATGGTGAATTCTGTCTCAGCTTCATCAGTGCAACACCACTGAGAACGCCTTCGGGAAAGCAATGAAGAGAGGAGTTTAAATATTTACTTAAAGATACCTATTTTGTTAATTTATAAGCAAGACCAGGACAGACCAATACACAATTCAGTAATCCAAAGCTGTGCTAACTTTGCAAGACCAAAGGATTTATAAATCAGCACTTCCATTACTGATCTGAACTGTAAGCACATATAAAGCTCCCAGCAGTTGAGTCAGAAACAGTCATTTCCACAAAGCCCCTTTTCACATTGGAGCTACACATCAAACCTCCACCAGAAAGCCTAAGCATATTCAGGGGAGTCTTGAATGTGCCTCACAGGCAGGACTTGTTCGCTTGCTTTATCTACAGAAAAGGATGTATCATTCTTCACAAGAGGAACCAGTTCTGTTCAATGTTGATACTTATCAGGTTTGGTCTACTATTTTTCAGATAAGAAAAGCTTTCATAATGCTCTCAGCCTCCACGGAGCCTGAATGCTGCTGAACAGATGAAAAATAATTCATGTTATCATATCTTGATTCTCAAACCAGCATAAAGTCTGCAAGTGCCCATAATTTGCAACTGCCCATAATCATTATCTCAGCTTTTTTTAACAATGAAGCATTGGTGATTTCACAGAAATAGAAGCAGTATCACAGCATGTTAAAATCTGCACAGCATTGTCCTCAAACTTAGTGACACAGAGCAAGACAGTGACTGCACCAGCTAGAGTTGGAAAACTCAGTCATATCAGGATTAACTTCTAGCATTTTATTCTACCATACTCTTTACCACATATTTTCAGGTATACAGATATTCTTTGACTGATTTTCACAAGCCTAAAAAACCCATCTATTTCACTTCGGTAGAATTGTCACCTTGCTTCCCAATACCTATTGGTACCTCCACGAAGTTTAAGTGGAGTCTTGATAGAAGAGAAGAGAGGATGCACTGAACATTATAAAACTTTCTAGCTGGTAATTCTTTTTTTTAAACATACAGATAAAGAATGACATGAAACTCCATTTAAAGGCAGACTCTAATGCCTCTAGTTTTGGTGAGGGTCTATGTTATATATCTAAACAAAAATATTAGTTTTTTTTAAAAATACAGCACTATACTGGTTTTGTATCTGACCAATAAATATTGCAAACATCCAAATTCCCTACTGCACTACTCCAGCTTATGAGAGTAGTACTACTGAAAATAGTAATATCAAATATTCTGTAATTCTGTGTCATAACTCTTAAATATGGAACAGAAGATATGGACTGATATTTAAATTGATATAAATATGTATGCATGTATAAGACTGCATTATGCTTTGATTTTCCAGAAGTGGACAGGAGAGATTAAAGAAGCAAGTATCAAAATGCAACATTCCGAGGCATTTTTTACTGTATTTATTCAGGGAACCAGAAGACAGAGTTTTATTTCTCTTAGACAAGAAATGCTGAAGAAATACTACAGTTTCTTCACCATCTTTTTCTAGATTTGTGGAGCAGTTGGCCTTTGGGAGATTTAAAAACTTGGCAAAAACCTGTACTAACATATTACAAAGACACAGGTAATGGACAAGAATATGTTTCATGAATTTGAGGGGAAAGAACTGATAAATGTACACACTACAAGCTGAGATAGACATTAAAAAAGACTGATACTGGCAGTAAGTTGAAAAAATATCAGTAGCTTAAAATGTGTATAAGCAGGAAAATATCGTGTCATTATACTATTAATTATCATTATTTTGAGGAGGGCATGATGTTAACAAGCTCAAAACATGTTTCAGCCCAGATCTAAAATGCAGAACTTTTTTACCTGGTTATGAAAGAAAAGCCAGCAATAAATTCTCAGAGGATTCCTTGGAGAAAAAATAGGAAAACAAAAAAGAAAAAAGAAAAAAAAGAAGTTTAAAAGCTTTGGCTTTCTTAAAAAATGTGCTTCTGTTAACTTGTATTATTTACACACCTCAGTGACTCAACAGCATCACACAGATAAAGCCCAAAGGAAATGTAGCAGTTAATAAATTATTAAGCCAGTCTCCTTTAAAACATCAGCACCGGGCAGTACAAAGGCCTGGCATGCCATGTCAGATGCAAAAGGATCTGCAAATCTGAAAGAGTTATCGAAGCTGGGGAACAGCTGCCTCTGCAGATCCCAAGGCCCACCTGGGATCCACTTACTACAGCCTGTCATCCTCACCGAGTTTAATGCTTATACAGTCAATGAAACATTAGATGAAGCTAAAGGATACATCCCCAAAGAATCTGACTTATGCTTTGGGAAATGACCTTTAAGAAGTCACCTTCTGATAGAAAATTAACTACAGCTCCCCGCATCTGCAGAAAATACCTCGATGTTTGTGATTTGTTCCTAATGACACACATGCGCTACATTGGTACTCTTTCTGCTGAACCAACATATGCATGTATGTATTTATTTTTTCTTTGCATTTCATATTTTCACACTTCAGCACATGAGGTATTAGTTGCTAAAGTGACTAATTTGAAATTATAGCACTCAGTGATTTTTCAGTGACAAGTGAAAACCCAGAAGCTTATTTGGGTTGTTGGCTTGTTCTAAAAATCAAATTTGCATTGCCTATGGAAGCATTTTCTTAACTCTTTTATTAGTAGAACAGCCAAACCCATTCTCCTATTTTATTGAAAGAACAATAGCCTGGGCTTGATGGCTACTATTATGAGGAACATGATAAACAACCATGATTCTTCTACGATCTTGATAAAGAAAAATTTTTTATTAGGAACGGACCAAAGTAAAAGCTATGCATACGACATGGAAAGAAGGATAAGTTTGTGAAATGACATGGGAAGAAATGGCAAAAAAAGGTAAAGAAGCTAGAAACATACTTTAAAGCAGACCAAGTGAAAATCAAATAATGTTGTATTTGCAACAGACCTGACTCTTGCCTATTTCATGCCTAATGTTATGTGATGGGGAAAAAAAAATTGATTATAATGCTGGCATTTCAGAGAGAACTCACTCTCAGAACTAAAGACCTGAAAAGTCATTGTCCATACTGTTGCCCTGAGTTTTGCAGTCTTTCGATGTTTTCATTCCTGTAATAGAGTTTCTCATGCATTTTCTGTAAACATAGCTTTGTTTTCCTAACCGACCTGTATTGTTTTCATTCCTTTCCCTAAGGCGGGGAATATGATAGACTGTGCCAGTGTCCTGTGTGGTTGGAGAGGTGGTAACCTCATCTTCCAATCCACGGGTGTCTTTGAAAAGGTATAAAAATGACTGAATAAAGAAAGGCAGGCCCTTCTTTTGGCCTTTTGGCCCTGGGTCCTGTCCTGAGCTGAGCTTGAGTCTGCGTGCTTCCTTTGTCTCCAACTGCGACACCATACCACAGCCACAAAAACCCCACCAAACCAAAGCAAGTTTATCACTCCCTCCAAACTCCTCTTTCTTAGCTTGGACATGATGCACAGGGTCCCAAATTTCTATTGCTTAGCAATTACTACCAGAGCAGAAAGAAGGATGTCACATGCCGAAGGTGCCAGCAGCAGCACCAGTACATGTACTTGTGCAGGTGAATATCCATGTTCAGCCCTAAATCACCTTCTTACAAGGAAATGGCTGCAATAACATTTCCAACAATGTTTAGTACCTTACATTTCGCAGGTGGTAGAAACCAAATTGATTGGAAATATTGCTTTAATAACTTTGTACACAGATGTTAAAGCTCTATATTGGTCTTCCACTTTTTACTGAACACTACAACAATTCTATCACCCATAAAACTACATTTAATTCTATTTGGAGGGCTGTCAACATTACAAATAGCATATGAAAGACAGAAGACCACACCTTCAAACCACTACAACTTTTAAGACTTCAAACTAAAGGCTTTCTTTGAAGTAATCCCTGCCTGAATTACAGTACATGTGAACACAACATGAAATTTTGTCAGGAATAAAAAAAATACTACCAGTACACTAAAAACTATAGCAAAGTCACATAAATATGTTTTAGCTCTACATCCCTGAATGCTGAAGAAATCACCAAACAAATTTCTAAGCTTTAAAATGGCACACAATACTATAACCTAGACTATTCTTGGAGGGGTGAAAGCACACTCATATTTGACTACAGCACAGTGTCTCTGTTATTACCATGTTCTGTGCCATGCACAGTATCTGTGGCCCCTATAATATGTACTGTGAAGTAGGAAAAAAAGGCAAATACATACACTCTTTCTTATTATTTAGGACATAGACAATTATAAGAAGAGTTATATTGGACACTATGATTTTTGTTCATTTTTTGCTATTTTCAGTCTTTGGAACAACTACACTTCAGTAATACTTTTGCTGCAAAAGATACATGTTCCCTTCAATATCAGTACTACCTTTTAACCCTTTCTTTGCTCCACAGCTTTCTCAGCTTTGTTGTCAGTGGTGGTTGCTGTGAGGGAGAAGGGTTGTGGTTGGTTTCTTTGGTTTTGCTGCACTGTGTTAACAACAGATTTATTCAACTCCTCTAGTGTAATTTCTGAACATCACATTTCCCCAAACAAACTGTGGAGGAACCTTTTGTCCGTGTAAGAAAGAGAGGACAGTTTACACTAGGAAAATAAAACAAAAAAACCATGTTTCTTCTAAACTGACTTAAGATCCTGGTAGTCCAGACATGCAACTAAACTCAGGTATAATGCTTTCTAATGCCTCCTCCACAGTCAGTGACACACATACAGTTAGAAACATTTTACCTAAAATTAACCTTGGCATCTACATCTGCCCCAAAGAACTTGATCCACATTCTAGAGCTCCTCTCCATTGATCATGAATGCATAGACTCCATTCAGACAAATCCTTCCTGAGCTTGTTTTGCCAGATAAGATTGACATTAACACATGGAGAACTTACGCTTGTGAAAGACTTCTGGATGTGAAATCAAAGAAATCACTGATTTTCTTTTTTGAAGTAACACAAAACAATATAGCAATAGCTATAACGAAAAAAAACCCAAACCAGCTGACAAAATCTAACGACCAAAAAATCATTAGTCCATCTTTTGTGGTAGGGATGGAGCATATGAAGATTCCAGTTCATTGCATATTCACAGAAAAGACAAAGTTGAATTAAAAAAAAAAAAAAGGGAGAGGGGTGTGGGAACTTCCAACAAGATCTGCTGAAGAAAACAGACTTGACAGAACTGCAGGGACACGACTCCCACCTATACTGATCCTTTAAGTCAAACAGAATACATCCATCTGCTTCAATATATTTGGAAAGCATTAGTTAAGCATATTAAACAAAAAACACCTATCAGAGGTACTGTGCTAATATAGAGAGGATCTCAGGGACCTAGAAAAGCAGTAAAACTCAGAGATGCTGTGAGAGAATGAGACGGTATTTAAAAAGAGTGGGAAAAAGCAATGCAAAAAACTGCAAGTGGTATCAAACACATATCATCTTTACTGACAACATCTTAAACCTTAAAACAAAAGAAAACACAGACTACACTCACACTAACATATTCCACAAGAGAAAGAATAAAGGAGACAGAGAAAACAGTGCTGCTTTTATTTTCAAGGCACTTTCAGTACTGCTTTAATAACACTATTTTTTAAGGCAATCAAGAAATGCACAAGATCTATTTGTATATTTACTTATAACAATATATGGAAACAGATAAATGTAATTTCTCAATATACTGTATTTTCTCAATATACCCTTTCCAGCCTCAAAATGACAAGTAAAGAGCAGTTTATCCTTTCAGTATGCAAGATTATTTGTTATAGAATTGTATTTTACACATTTTACTGACAATTTTTGAGATATACTTTCTGTTTCAGAAGCTGAATACCAAGTTGTGTACAACAACTTGTACACAATACATTGTGTGCTAAATTTGTAGCAGCTTTAATGACATTGCAAAAAAAAATGTATTCGCTTAACTGACAAACTTTACATTTTGAATTCTTAACTGGGGTTTTGTCATGTCCCTTATGCACACTAGACCTAAATTATAAAGCATTGGTCCTGAGGAGCTCAGCTATCCCCCGTACCTGTACCTCACTCCTAGTTTGATCTTGTCTGTGCTGTGTTATATATCATGGTATTCTCACCCTATGGGCCAAAAGAGACTCATTATCCACCTGAAAAGCAAAAAGCACAGCACACATCTAAATCTCGAACTGATATTTGCATGTCCTTGTTATTTCAACAGGAGCTATGCAAATTTGTTTCAAAGATATAATTATAGTTTGAGAATTTCCAGAAACTCCCAGCAGATTTGACATTACATTTCCCCCATTCATGGAACTGAACCAGGCTGGCAAAACAAGAGCCACTTTAAGCCTCAGACCACTTGCAAATTTTTCTTCCAATTTACATCTGCCTCAAAAACTATACTGTACACTTACATCCAAAGCAGTAATTCTCACTCTATGTGTTGTCATCGTAAATGACCTCACTGTCCAATTTTCAGTCCAATTATTGTCTACCTACTAGCTACCAAAACCATCCTGCTGCTGAGGAGCTGTAGCAATGTACCTCAAAACATTGAAGTGATTTTTACTGATTTTTTTTTTTTTGGTGCTAAGTGGATAGATCTCAACTGAAAGAGATCACTTCTTCCTACAGCCAGCACATTTCATCTAGGAACCAGATACTAAAATCTTCACACTTATCTTCACATGTGCCCTCCACCTGTCTGTGTACTACTTGACTAGAAATTCTTACTTCTTTAGCTGAAAAATACAACACTTTTCACTTCGTATATACTTGCTTTGCCTATGACAAATACCTGGCCCAATTAGTAAACTGGAATTTACATCTCTCCTGTGCATCTGAAGAAGGGCCATACCATCATCTGCTTTGTAGAAATGCTGATGAATTGTGACACATTAAAAAAAAAAAAAAAAAAGTTTAGAAACACTTCAAAACTCACAGATAAAAGGTGTGAAACAGAAAAGCTATGTTTGTCACTATGGAAATTTGGGAAGAGGATTTATAAAGTTAAGGCAATCTAAAAGATGAAACTCATGAAACATGCCAGCTCTTACACAAGTCAGATTACAGTAACATAACGAGGTGAGAGGAATGGCAAGGCAAGGCCAAAGAACAGGATCACACCATTTCAAGGGCTTTTCACTTGCTATAAGCCTGTTATAGGATCCTATCCATCAAAAGTGGAGATCAGCCAAGGCATTACAGTGCCATAAGATGTTCCAGCACTATACTCCTGTACAGGGGATACAAAAGCAATGGCAGAGAAACCTTTCTGAGGGAATCCATCTCCCACTGAAATCATGAGACCTGACAGGTCTGATAAAAGCAGAGTCCTAGTGCTCATGCCAAAAGAGACCAGGGGGAAATGAAGGCATTTCCTCACTTTGAACTTTTTGTAAGGTTTCCAGGAGGCATGTGAATGCTATAGAGTTATTATAATGTCTTTTCAGGACAACTATTCTTTGCATAGTAACATGAAAGAATCAAAAGCATGCAGATTCTTTATGCTGGAAGAGGAGCTCAGGTATAATTACAATATTAAGAATTTCAGGTGCATGTTTTACAATTATATTGATTATACTGAATAACAAAGCGCAAGTAATTCTTCATGGATGACAAGGAGATAGATTGTGGCCTCTGTACCTTAATTCTGACCTTCAAAATTACCTTGGACACATTTTTAAGGATATTAAAGCTACAATCCAGCTACTGAGTCTGTCTTATGTAAGTTAACTTTTTATACATGACTAACAACTATATTATCATATAATATTGTTAATTGCATGCAAAGTTAGCATTCCAATCCTTCATTAGAAAGAGAATTGTCAGCTTTCTCATCTTACAAACATGCCTGAGTTTCTTCCTTTTCTCAAGGACTGCACATACTTAAAACTTCTCCTGCCTCAGTTTTGAATCCATTCCCATCTTCAAGCACAAGTATCAGCCCCCATTTTGTCAATGGTCCAAACCACCCAGCAGCATTTCCAATTAATTCTCTCTCTTCCTTTTGTTTATGCCCTGTTTTGTCAGCACTCATCTGACTGCTCCTGCCCCAGTATAGTATTTCTGAATGGTGGTTGGCTTGAAAAAGCACTGGAAAGAGATTGTATTGGGGTGAAGAGAGCATGATTGTAGTATAGGTAGCAATTCCTGCTCTAGCACATCCTCTGCCTTCACTTTTCTTTGTGTTTCCCCCTACAAGGAAGGAAGTGGGAGGAAAGATACTGATTTTACCTAACTGTACACTGATGCTCATTTGCTAGGTTGCAAATACACTTAGCAGCATTTGCATATTTGCCAGTAGAATCCTTTAAAAAAAAGATTTGCTGGTCTGGGATTATTTTTTTCTCATGTTAGTATAGAAGTTTGAGCTGGAATCTGAAGTACAGCACTTGGATGCCAAGCAACCTGGCAAATTCTCAAGCCAGCAGGTGTTTGAGAAAATAAATAAATTACCAAAACAATTCTCAACAGTCCAGCTTGCAAAAGTGTGAAAAATAACAGATACGCATTGTTATTAAACACTATTTTAAGAGCAGCTAATCAAGACAGGTGAAAGATGCTAGACATTTTACTTTCATCAGCTTTCAAAATGTGACTTTTTACACATTGTTTATAGAAATCTGTAGGGATAAGATTCACAGGAAGGAACAAGACAGTGAGAAGGATTATCCATTCTCAATAAAACACTAACCTGGCCTGAAAACCTTTGGGAGACAGATTTCACAGCCTTCCCAAGACATCTCTAACAGTGCTTAGCTACCCTAATGCCAAAGCAACATCTCTCTTGCAACGATTAGCACATTATTTCTTGACCTGCTGACAGAATGACCCACAATGTTGTTCCCTGCCCCTTACCATTAGCCTTGTAGGTTCCAGGAAAAGCACAAGATCTTTGCACCAATTTTCTTTTTTT
Source organism: Eulacestoma nigropectus (assembly GCA_013397775.1). Taxonomy (NCBI): domain Eukaryota; kingdom Metazoa; phylum Chordata; class Aves; order Passeriformes; genus Eulacestoma; species Eulacestoma nigropectus. Next base: position 1,601,621 of record VZTE01006358.1, on the reverse strand, counting down.
AGAAAAAGTCCAGCAGTTAGGCCATTGTTTCTAGGGAGGAAATACTCTGCACTTTCGATTTAAGCTTATTCTATTTCTTTTCCGATGTCTAGGGTCCAAAACTTTATTGGTTTGTGAATCCCAGTGGCACTATAGGTGAGGCCTTACAAGTGCTGAGAGATGCAGAGGGAATTGCTTTATGATTATTTCATATGACATTCAGGCTTGCATCCCAACAGATTTTATTTTTTCTTCCCCTTCACAAAATGATTACTGTGTGGATTCACAGTCTATGAACAATTCCTTGCAGTACTTGGTTTCTTTCCTAAAGAACATTTGCCAGTCAAGTGGTTCTCCCATCCTGAAGGTGTGAATTAATTATTGCTACTTTGAAATTGCACCTGTACTTTCTTCTATTGAATTGCAGTTTATTAACTACAGTTTTATGCTCACAAGCCCAGTGTATGAAGATTGTAATGCTAATGCCTTCCAGCCAAGTGTTTGTGGCTCCTCCTAGCCTAGCACTGCTAGCAAAAGTTAATAAAACTACTCCAAACATTCAAAGACCTTAATGAAAATATTGACCAGGAGTGGAACTCACATCTCCACAAAACCTCAGCCCCTGGTTGTTTAGCTGGTACGCTGATCACCCTTCCTCTGCATATACAGCAGTCTGTAATTTTGTTGTTCCTATATTCGCAGTGTAACACAACGTGTGATGGAAGTGAAAGGCAATGTATATTCTAAAATTCCCAAATTCATCACTCCTTTTGCTAAGACACAAAATGAAACACTCGTGTCACATAAAAGGCTGTTCTCACTAGTGAGTCTGAAAATCCTCATCACTGAATCATTTAGGTTGGAAAAGACCTTTAAGATCGTAAGAGTCCAATCGCAATGCTGTGGCTGCTTCTGCTTTTACTATGTGGAATACTTAAATTGATTGAAATGTTATATGAAGACAAATTTATGAGAAGTTCAATTTGCCTCCAAGGCTGTAATCTCAAACTTCTTCTCAAAGAAGTTCATGATGTTAATAAAGGTCCAAGTGACAATGGAACACTAATCAAAATCAGTAAATAGGCAAGGGTTGGAATCACACATCCTTTCACATAGTGGAAGCAGGTAACTTCTGTTTTCACTGTTTGGTGACATTTATGCAGTAATACTGAGTAACTGCTGACAATTAGCCAGAAGATGGAGCAGAGGTCTTGTAAGAAAATCACTCCCTGGTGGCAAAATATTGAAAATTCAATTACACTCTGTTTATTACAGGCCTACATTAGGAACTGCATTCATAATAAAGACCTTGATAATATACAAATTAATCACAGCACAGGGGAGTGCTTTGCTAACTTTTTTACTCCTAGATGCATTCTTCAATACTGAGTTTTTAATATAGCCAGACATACCAAAATGCTTTCTATAAAGCCTTTCAACTAAAATTCCTTAAATACAGTAGTATGATATGTGAATAATATTCTAAAAGACAAGATAATTCTATTACAGGTCTTTGAATAAAACAAGGTGTAGACACTAATTTTTAAATACTCTTCAGGAATTCTCCAGATTTTACAATTCATATTTGTGTTTCTATGAAGTATGCTATCATGCAAACATCATGAAAGTCATGTAGGCTACAGAATTGAATAGTTTTCTGCATATATATTCACATTTACATATGTGAATACTTTCCTTCCACCTGAGAAAAGCCAGGAACTTGAAGCCATGCATATCCAATTTCTGCAAATACTGCAGATCAGTTTGACGTGATTGAATAATCTAGTTCCTACTATTCAAGTTATAGCAATTACACAAAATGCTCCCAAGAAGAGTAGGTAGTTATAAATTCATGCTATGACAATATGTATTGGATACTGCTGAATAATTTAGTTTCTGAATGAATTTAGTCAGCAGTTTGTTTGGACTTTTAATAGTCTATCTCCTACTTTAAAGACTTCTAGCTGCAAGTTCTTCAGCACAAAGGCTTTAAACTGATGTATTTCAAATCTATCTATATGCTTACTGATTTTAATTGCATTTTGCCAGGAAAAGCAGTAAGACCTGAAGTGGAATAAAAAAGTCAATTGTCTTCACATTTAATTTAGTCATATATGTTACTTAGACAACGCAAACTCTAGGAAAAAAGTACTAAGCACATACACAGTATTCCACAGGTTAGCTGTCTCTAGTTGTGTTTGAGAGAGATTCCTAAGGAATCCTCGTATCAGAGTTTCATTATCAGATACTGAAGATGTGAAACTAGCTCCTGCTTAGCTAGGTTCTGTTACAGAAACTCTACTTGGATCCAAACATCTCAAATCTCACTCATAAAATCCATCCACTTTAGGGAAGAAGTCTCATGATTTCTGAAAAGGGATTCCCTGAATCCACAAGGCACAGTAACTCCTGGTGGTGCTCAAGCCACTGACATTCAAGGTAAGCCCAAATGACTGGATCAGACAGAACCTTGGTTCTGAAGAATCTGCCCCGAGTACAACACACAATTGCACAGGAGGTAACTGATGATTCCTCTGGTATTTGAAATTTTCTGGAACAAGAACCCAGCATGCCTTGTCCAGCTAAGCTTGGACACTCCTATGACAACTAGGAAATAAGAAGAAATTATGAATTTGGTGTTCTTTTCTGTGGCAAATGAATCCTTCACACTGCCCACATGAATCCCTTCAACAGCCACACCTAAGTCATCATTTAACTACTGTGAAAATGCAGAACCCATGGAAATAGAGTTTATATGATAAGATCTCCTTTGAGGCAGACTCTTTCCTAGCAAAGATGAGATGAATCAATGTCACATCCTTTTAGCTTGAAAGTGTGTTGTTTTTCGGGACTTGTTCTCTGAAGTAAGGCATAAAAATGAGATGCAGAACACTCTGTGGGACAGTCTGACAAAGTTCAAAACCTAGAAGAAAGACTAGGTAATTTGTTTTCATCCCAATATCACTCCCTTTGGATCTGCAAGTTAGTCAGCCTGCCTAGTGCATTTGATGTGAATAGTCACAACCAGGAAAAAAACCAAGATCTCCAGATGTTCATGGCATCAAGCCACCAAGCTGCATCTTGCTCCATTAAATCAGTCTGATCCATAATATCTGTCTGTTCAGGTGGTACCTGGAAGGGCAGTACACTAATTCCAGCCAAACCTGTGGATGTTAGGAGTGAAGTCTTGAAAGCTGCAATACATATGCATGCATGATTTCACATCTTCAGCTACCCATATTCACAGGACTGCACTTTTTTTTCCTCTCGCAGTCCCGACTGGTGATGGCTCCAGCCAAGTCTATAATCTAGAATAGTATGAGCTGTTACAACTTTCATGAGATCCTAGTTGGTGCTGCATGCTTTACATGAATTCTGGCAATGTCAATCTGCATGAGGATTTGGTCCCTCTTCAAGCACACTTCCACAACCGATACATTGTAATGCTCAGCTGTCTGGAAAATCCTTTTATTCCTGTGTCCTGTGTTACAGGCCATGCAGTGAAATTGCAAATGGAATACTTCTCGCAGAAGTGAGCCTTGCAAGTTAAAAAGCTGTGCACGAGAGAAGTTTGAAGAATGGAAGCACCAAAATGAGAAGGGCTAATAAGAAATGTATGGATTTATTGACTCTCTTCAAATGTGGACACTTGACAGGCTAAAGTCATCCTACATTTCAGAATGAGGAAATACTATGAACACAAGCATTTTCTCTTGAATTCTGCTGTGTCATCATCTACAGCTGCAAAACAAATGAGGCCACTTCTGGTTACAGCCGACTCTGAGGAGGTCCTCAAAAGGTACTGCAGAGAAAATACAGCACGGCAGACACGTTTAGCGTGATGTCAGAGCAGAGAGCAGAGCAGAGAAAGGCAATGCTCTGACCAGACAGGGCTGCTATTTGCACTGTTAACCCTGGCTTTGCTCTCCACAGTATTTGGTAGTTTCAACTACCAAATTTAGGGCAGATACTTCCTCAGTCTACAACAGACCAACTCATCTGGGGAGAGAGAGCAAACATGAATGAGCTGCAGTGATACACACCTGACCAACACACATAATGGCAGGTGTTCTCGTGCCAGCAGCTGCTTCAGCTGTCCCAGTACTACATGGCTGGTAGGATGCAAGCCATGTTGGACCTTCTGTCACCAGTGGAATGTGGAGGCTTTTCCTCTTCCTTAATCCACTGCAGGAAAGGAGTAAATCTCCATCCAGTGTACCTGCAAGGCTGAGCATGCTTCTTACTGATACCCACCTATGATTCCAAAAGTGCAAGCATCGGCCTCCATTTCCAAGAATCAGTGGTTGACTATATGTGGCATGTTCATATTGGGCAAGAATGGAATCTGGCTTGTCTACCTGATGGCAAACTGTTCCCATGCTTTTGGTGGAATGGGAGAAGAGTGGAGGAAAGGCCATTGCTTCATTTAGATGTGACAAGACCAGTTCAGATATTTCCAGAAAGTTGATTTCGCCTCCTCTCCCTCATGCTTTGTGCATCCTACAGGAACACATCAAGCACACTGAGCATGGCAGTATGTGCAGCTCTCCAAAACAGGAGATGGAGACGCTTGTGCCCATTTTCCAAAAAAAGAAAATTAATCTGTTACTGAATCGATAAAATTTGAAGCCTCAGGTTGAAGAGCCCTGAACAAGAGATAAGAGAAAACATAAAAATTGTATTGTAGGAGAATGTGAAAAATGTCAGTACTTGATCTAAGAGTACTGATGTAATCAAAACCCAAAAGAATCAATTCAGGAAGTTCGTAGCAATTTAGCCAAAGCCTGTACAAGACTACCAGCTCAGCTGTACTTTGCTATAATGGGAGGTGGCAAGTAACCGGAGAAAGGGCAGTAACACAATCTCTGCTTTTTTACTCCAGTACAAGTAGATAAAAAACACACTTCCAGTAATAGCAATTAGCAGTAGCAACAGACATACACTTTAGGAATATATGAAATTATTTGCATTTATTTAGAATGTACACACACAAGCATCTTAAAATGCTTATAATTTTTGCATCTTATCTGAAATTACCAGAAATTGTCTAGGTTTTTGCACCTACCATGGTATTTTTAATCATATAAAATGTAGAGAGATTATCTGCAGGATTCGGAAGCACTTCTAAATTTATACAAGTTAGGTCCTTCATAAAGTTACTGGAAATGTATTTTGATTTTATATATATTTATTTACTCACACACACATATCTATATATACAAAAAATATTCCCAACTGTTTCAAGTTAAGTTCAAGAAGTTAAAGGCAGTTAATAAATTTGATAGAAAATAAGCAGTATGATGCTCATTTATAAATAGGAAAACAAAACCAGAAAAATTAAGCAGAGTGCAAATGCAGATACAGCAAATTAGTGACCAAATCAAGATTTCATTGAAGTGTCTCTTACTTCAAAGCAAATGCTTTGAAGGCTTCCCACATGTAAAGTTCCGAAGAAATTGATAAGCAGAACGAAAGACACTAGAACTGGAGTTTAGCTGGGCTAACAGCTGTGCTTTAGTAATTACAAGTGATCAGCACACAGAGTCTAACGGGTCTAACTTGAACTCACAGAAGAATACTCAGCACCGATTCAGGACTAAATTTAATGGACATAATGAGCCATTATCATCACATCCAGGAGTACAGTACATTTTCTTTGATTATTTCCACAGACTATCCGAAACTCAAGTCCACTTAGCTTGTGAAGTCTGATGAGAGCACAGCCTGAGGTAATACAGACACAAAAACAACTCATAAAAGATTAGGTCAGCTTGATTTAACAAGAAAAAATAAAGTAGAACCACGCTGGAAAAAAAGGTTGTGGGTTTTTGAGAGGGGAGGGCTTGGGCTTTTTTTGTTGTTTTGGGTCTTCTTTATTTTTTGTTTGTTTCTTAAGGCAAAACAGCATAGTCACACATTTTTGCATAAAAACATATTATACTGTCTGGCTTTTTTACAGGGTCTGGGAAGAACCACCATTGCTCCATAAAAGCAGAATCAGACAGCATGATAAAAAACATTCAGAAAGCCTTTTTGTTGTTTGTTTATATGACTGCGAAATATTTCTTCCCATACCTTGTAGTGTACTGACTCTACTTTAAAATCACAAATAAAACTGGATTCTCAAATAATCAAAACTACCACATCACCTAAATGGTTGCTTCAAATTCATATTATAAATTCTGGGGTAACCAGAACCAGTAGGGAATGAGTTCCCCATGAGACATTGTCTCTTGTATTTACTAAGCATAGATACCTTTATCATTAAAAACAAAAGAGAAATCTCTCAGTTCAATTAACTCGCCAGCTTCAACAAAAGTACATTGCAGTAGAATCTTTTTTAAAGGAATAATTTATCAGAATTCTCTTTAATGCTTTTTTCATAACATTGAAATACCTCAGAAAAGAGGATGAAAAATTCAATTGTGTAGAGCTGATCAGAGGAACAAAAATCCATTCTGAATGAAGGTAAGCTGATTAACTTTTTTTTTATAAAAATCAATGCATTTGATACTGCAAAGAACAAAGAATTTGTAAGAAAATAAGAAATGAACTTTTTAAAAAGCAAATTGCTAACTAAAAGTACAGACTCTGTTACCATATTTTCAATATTGTTATAGTAGTTTAAATGTGTTCCCTAAATCCCAGAAGTGCAAAGATGACTCTCTGCATAAGGAGAATGTTATTAATGTTTGCAAAGTGGACACCAGCATTTTCTGGGTAAGTTCCATTAATAGTTTTATATGATATGTTACATTTGGAACTCTAAGTTATATTTTCAAAAACAGATCTGGGCATTTGCAACAACTGAAAATGAATTTTGAAATCTATATACATATCACAGAGCCATCTAAGCCACACTTGACAAATAATGTCTTGTATCATGGGGACTCCAACATTATTCCAGTCTAAGTAATGTTGAAAAATAGCTAACTTCCAAGTTACCAAACTTTATGAACTCCTGATTGCAGGCATCAGACAAAAGAATTATTTTTACCTAGCTGTTAATGAACTCAATTAAAAAGCCGTTACATGGCTACACCTAGATTGTGGTAAAATCCACCTTTTAAAGGCAACAGGTTCTGGCCTGCTTGAGATATGGCCTTGCTGGAAATAAGCATTGCAACTTCTAGAATAGTAAGAAGAGTGGTTTTCCCCATAGACATGAAAAAGTATTTCTGTATTGTTCAGCCAGTAGTTACAGGGCTCAGCAACCCATCTTCTGGCAACCTAAAAAACAACAGAGGCATGACACAACCACATAAAACTGCCTTGTCAGCATGAAGACAGCACAAGGAAATGGCACTGCAGTCAGCCTTGAAGGTATAAACCTCTGCAGCACTGGGAGTGTGTAAGCAGCCTCACCACTCAGTGAATAAGAAATTTATGGACAAGAAGTTAGGTGAACTTAAGGAAAATACTGAGAAGTAATAAAAAAACCTGAATTCCTCAGTTTAACCTCTGGCTGACAGGTTGCCAACAAGCAACACAGGTGGATTAGCCACCAGTCATTCCTTTCCCACCGAGAAGGCAGTCACTTTGACTTTGTTTGCTCCCTGTATGAAGTCAAACACGGCTGCATTTTTTATGTCATGGGGATTGTTGCATAGGAATGAAAACAGGCATATGAACTCTCTCTGCTGATTTCTACTTATAGCCTACCGGCCAGCAGATCCCAAAACATTCTAAAAACTTGCATTTTGGGGTAAGACAGAAATACTCATAGGACACTGAAGAGCCTTCAGGCTCAAAAACTCTTACAAACTGTATTCCAGAGGATTACTAGCACTGTATAAATAAAACCAAAGTCTTTTGAGGAACTACCAGATCCTGAAACATTTAAAATACATTTTCATGTGTATAGGAACTGCCAGCAAATTTAAACAACCAGCATAGCTATTTGATACCTTGGAGCTTTTCCTTTGAAACTAAAAATCTCGTGGCTACAGGTTCCTTCCACTCCACAGTATTCTCTTGCTGTATTTTGACAGAGAAAATCTCAATTTTCAGTAAAATATAGAAAGCAAATGAGAAAGAGGGGAGAGTTAGAACCACAAAAATGTGAACCCATTTGTCCATCCATCCATTTCTTCTCAGCAACTTCTACACACCACAGGACAGATATAAATTCAGCAAATGCACTGGCTAAATAACTCTAGGGCAGGGACTTCTGGTAAGATCCCCCATATTCTTTTGCAGCTGCAGAAGGAATCAATGAAAGACAGCTGAAGTACAACACAGCTAATCTAATGAGCAAATGTAAGCCTGGAACAATGGACTTTCACACTTGGCCCACTTCTGTCTCAAGTCTTCCTGTGAATTTAGTCAAGATTCTCAATATTAACTTGATTTTTCTGGGAAATATTTTCAATAGCACTTCTGTGATTTAGAAGCACAAGTCCTATTACAACTCCCGAGGATGTGAGCTCTAAATCTCCAGGGCGCTTTTAGAAAAATCTCACTCTACCTGTAAAATGGAAAAACAATCATTGCTTTCTGTCCTCTAACTACACTGATACAAGGACTAAAAGGAATATTCAGCACTGCCCTTGCGTGAACTCCTCACTTTTCCAAGACTCGAGAGGCTAATACAACCTTATCATGACTTCAGGTCAAAAGATTGAGTCTAATGGACCAATGGAAGGAATTAATTTCAGAGCTCAGGACCTTTAATTGAGAACAGATGGTGCCTAGTCCCTATAAATTTAAAGTCTGGGGCCTGTTAACAAAAGCATCTAATCTCATCTCAATTGCCATAAGCAGCCAGGATCCAGCAATATTGAGTTTACAAAACAATACAACAATCTCCTAGAACTCTACTGAAAGCAAACAAGCAGCAAAGACAGTTAATGAAAAAGACGTCATATGTTCTCTGCAGCTAAAGTAGTTAAGGGAACGAGCAGCAGAATTCCCCACTGAGTGCAGCTTTTAAGCAATTTTAAATAAATCTCCTTATAGAGCATACAGCAATCACGCAATGAAGAACTTAGCAGCTTGAACAATTCTAGTTAAATCTACATGGAAGGAGACTGGATACTACCTATTTAACCAAGGCCATTTTCTTCCAAAAATTTTGACCCAGTTATCTTGTAAACTTTGAATATTCAAAAGAACTTCAAAGATTATAAATACAATAATCATCTCCAACAGCAGGAAGAAAAGACAATTCTGAAACCTTCTCAAAGAACTAAAATTTCCCTCAAAGTATCTAAGACTTCTCACTTTTGCTATTTTTCTTCAAACGGCACAGGTGACCAATACAGTTCAGTGACACTCACTGAGAAAAGAAAGTCAAGTTTTGTAGACAAACAAAACAACCCAAATTCTTTAGACTGTCTGCCACAGGTGCAGACTGAGACTCCATAGCATTACTCATCAGCACTCATCCAAAGCAATTTATTTGTAACTTTAAAGTAGTTTATAGAAATATTACATTAATAAAACCCCAGTGACTGGGGGGGGAGGGAGGAAAATCAATCTCTCCAGCATGCAGTAATTCAGTGGCAGATGTGTAACACCAGAATAACTTTCCCTTGCCCGTGCTCATGACTGCACGTGTATTTGTTGCGAAAATTCTTCAAAGTTTCTATGTCATTTGAAGAAGAAACAACTGGTCCTCAGACCTGTACGTTTACTCTGTAAGAAGACTATGTGTATGACAAAAACCTGATATGAAAAGGTGTTGTAAGGATGACTATGTATGCATATATGTGGTTATATACATACATTTATGAATCTATTTCACCACGAGGACAAAAAGCAACCACTAAATAGTCAACTAGAAAAACAGCCTGTGGTTGGTCTCTACTCTGTCGTGGCCTGACAATCCAGAACCAGGGCTTCCCAGGTCAGTAGCTTCTTTTTCTATTGTGAATAGAAATATTTGCTGCACTAGAGATGGAATTGCTCGCATTTTTTCTAAGATGTACCCAGTCAGCAGCCACAGTAGCCCACGGAGGGACTGGCCAGAAGCAGTACAGATCTGGCATAGCAGCTGCACAGAACCTTCAAACTCTGAGAAAACTACTATCTATTATGGAAGTTATTACAGCAGATATGAGATATATACACCTACTAAACATTTGCATATTCGTCATTTAATCCATAATTAATTTACATTGTTCATCTTTCCTAATGTGATGCTGTGGGTTCATAACTGTAAAATCTAAAAAAAGAAAAAAGAAACAAAAACTAAAGTAAGATGTTGAGAAGAATTTTGCAAATTTCCATGTACCATACAGAAACCTGGACTAAACTACAATGATCACCACAGGTATCAAAGGCCTTTCCACTGAAAGGTTTCTAAGGTGGAATGAAAAAAAACCTCAACAATTATTATTCCTGGTTTCAGTGAGCTAAAACCACAATTCTACAGATGAAAACAATAGACAGCTGAAGACAAACCTGATATAATTCAAGAAGAAAATGGTATACTGAACAAGGGGAAGAGTGTGGAATAAAAATGAAACCCACAGCTTCTTAACAAGCATTTATTTTTCTGAGACGTGAGACTTCATCCTCTTCTTACCTTAAATCAAGAAAAAACCCCTTAAATTTTACCGACACATCAGGCAGTATATTACAGAGACCCAAAAAGTTCTGATCAGTTCAATCCACATATTAATAATTGTAAAAGGAATTAATTTTCAAATCTGGTTTGAAAATTTAATTTTATACTGAATTCTCATCTGAATCAGAGAAAAAAACCTTTATCCAAAAAAATCAAAGTAAGTTTTACATGACTTTAATAAGAATTAAAGAACTGTCTATTCCAAAATATTCCAGCGTTTCGTAAAAAAAAAATCATCTTGACAAATTTTCTCCACCTGTTATTTGACCAGCATACAAAGGCTGTTACCCGTAATTTTTATTGATACTCTTACAATTGCACAGCTTATATTTACTTTAAAGTGGAAATAATTATTAGATTATTTCTCAATATGACATAATTAGACAAGGAAATGCAATTAAAATCTTATTTCAAATCAAAATTAGATTAAGCTTAAAAAACACCTTTAGAACAACTGAATATGAATAATCCTACTTTTTATATTGAGTCACTACTATTTAGACTGTATCTCTGCCATTCATTTGGTTTTAGCTGATGAATGTATAAATATTCGCATGTATATACACCCCCCACCACAGTATCAACATTCCTATACAGGACATTAGGAACGTAGTAGCTGAGAAACCTGCTTTCTAATGATAATCAAATAATCTCACAGCTTTGACAGATTTTTTTTCCTCCTTTTTATTCCAGTAATAATTAAATAAGCCTTGATTCAGCAAATTTGTTGCTCTCTAATTCATTAATTAAAACAATTTACTGCTACCACTGTGATTTTTCAAGGACATCAAAACCACATTCCAAATCAAAACAGCAGAGATCATCAGTTTACAGATGTACAAAGCATACTTTACTCTTACGGCAACCTCACATTTAAATCCTTGCACAAGCACATCCAGAAGAACACCTGTTGTTTAGGGGAACTAAAGAGCAATATTTTTATACCAAACCTAAAATGAGGAGGAAAAAAAAAGTCTTTGAAAAGTTAACCATTTCCAATTAGAAGAGAAAACCAATATATAAATATTAATATATTAAATTGCAGAGCAACATTTTTATAGCCTTAATTTTCTCAACATGCTTCCTGCTGACTAATTTTTGGGTTGAATAAGACACTTGACCCACAAAAAACAAAACCAGAGAGGAAGTGAAGAATTTCTATTGTGCATACTGTTCCTCAAGGACCAACAACAACTACACCAGCATTTAAAACTTGTTTTGGAAAATACGTCAGATGATTAAATATCCACATGGTCCCCAGGAACCTCTTTCACTGAGTTACTCTTGGAATGCCATTGTCTGAGCTAACTTCTACTTTTTGCTATTCACACTGCTTGCCTCTGGTCCTATTTGCCATTTCTGGCCTTTATAACAGCAGGAGTATCTAGAGAGAATACACTGGGTGCAGCAGGCTGAGCTCTCCCAATCTTTTCTAGTGTCATGTATTTCAAACTTCTGATCATGCTTGTTAACCTTTCTCTAGGTGTCCAACTGGCTGGCATTTGCCTCAGAATGTAGTCCCAAAGCAGTCACGGAGACACACCACTCCTGTCTTAGCACTGCACTGAATGCAGCAGCAGGAGTATTTCAGTAGCAGTATCTACGTGTACAAAGACACATTATCAATTTGTGGAAGAAACCCTCACATACCACAGCAAACACCACTGCCCAATAACCAGTGTGACCTTGAGGTGATGTCTACCCAGGAGGAAGCAGAAATGTCTCCTGGACATGGAGGATGGGGGATGGTGAAGCCAAAGCTCAACGCTGGCTGAAAAGCCCTTGCACTGCAGAGGAAGCATGGGTTGTTAAGCACCATTTTGCAAGCTGGACATACACAAGTTCAGGGGCCCAGACTTGCAGCATCCACTGGTGCTGGCAGAGCTGACCAATGGCTTTGGAAGGCCACTGTCTGATTCCTTGGAATGTAATGGCGATGGGGGGAAGATCCTGATGACTAGAATATAAAGGTCATGTTATCTTCAAGATGGGCAAGGAATATATGAGGAAGCAGAGGCAGTCAGCCTCACCCCAGGCTCCCAGTGAAGATGATGGAACAAATACTGCTGGAGGTATCCTTCATATGCCGGGATAGGCCTCCAGGAAAAGAAAGTGAATGAGAACAGCTAACATGAATTTACCAAAGGCAAATCATACCCAAACAACCTGACTGCTTTTTACGAACAGCTAATTGTCTCAGCAGACAAAGGGAAAGCAGCAGATACTGTTTTCCTTGACTTTAGCAAGGTTTTCAACGTGGTCTCTCATAGTATCCTGGTAGCAAAGCTGGATATGGACTGAATGGGTGAGCAGCAAAGAACATTTTGTAGAAAACTGGTTGTATGAAGGGGCTGTAAGATTAGTGTTTTGTAGTGCAAAGAGCAACTGCTGGTCAACATTAATGGCATTCGTCAGGAGCTAATGTTGGGATGATGTTGTTTCATGTCTGTACTACATTTAACATCTTGAGAATGAATAAGATGGAATGTGCCCTTAGCAAGTTTGTGGATGACACCAAGCTGGAAAGATTGATCAGCTCACTGCAGGGCAGGATTGCCTTTTGAAGCAATCTCAACAGGCTGTAAGAATTCGCCGAAAAAAACCTCATGAATTCCAAAGGCAGAGTAACCACATCTAACAGTACTAGCTGGGAGCCCACTGGAAAGCAGCTTTGTAGTAAAGGACCTGGGGAGCCAATGTGGACAAGTTCAGCAGTGTGCCCTTTCAACAATAAGCCTAACCACATACTGGGCTGCATTCAGAAGAATGGAGCCAGCATACCCTGGCAAGTGATTAGTCCCTTTTATTCAGCATTTGAAGGCCACATTTAGATGACAATATTCTGCTTGGGGCTTGCCAGTACAACACTGACAAATTGGAATGAATTCAGTGAAGACTGCCCATGATGATTGGAGTGCTGAAGCATACAAACTGAGGAGAAGCTCAGTGAGCCTGAAAGGCAAAAGGTGGATATCCAACTTTGGTCTTCCACTACCCAATGCAATGGTCCCAACTGAAGCAAGGGAAACTCCAATTAGATATAAAGGGGAAAAAATTTACAATGATGTTGGTTAAGCACCAGAAAAGTTGCCCCAAGACAATATAGAATGTCTCTTCTTGCTTGTTATAAAGCATAAACTTTTAACAGTTTTTCTCCTAGGGCGTTTCCTGCCTAACTGATTAGAAAGGTTCCTCTTCCTTTCTCTTTGTCCCTTCTGAAGTTGTCCTGTTTGTTTTTACCTTCCAGAACCATATCCATCATCAATGATTTCTCACTCATGAATCATAAAAAGCCCAGGGGCTGTGGACACTCTATACGTGCAGGACAAAACTTATTTATCTAAGCAACCTCTAATCCTTTATTTAAGAGTATAAATATTAGCTCTGTGATCAGTTACTCAGGTAGCAAATGCTGAAAACCAACCAGAAGAAAACATATCAGCAATATAGTCTTCTTTCACTGCTAAATAATAAATCAACTCCCTCTTTTCCTTTTCCTTAGTACTGATGTTTTTGTACAACTCTACTTTTTTACTGATTGTGTCTCAATTTTATTTGTATGCCTTCACCTCCCCAGGGTCCTCCTGAAGCATCTTTGTAAGCTCCTCCTCAGAAATTTGACTTTCCTTCCTTTTTCTGCATGGTTTTTTTCCTTAAAATTCAGATATTTGGAGAAATCCTGAGATATGTCAGTTGGTCTTTAAACACGTCTTTTACCATTCCTTAACATTAGAAAGATTTATAAGCCCAAGAGCCAAGAGAGAATTCTCTGAAATTTTCTGCTTTGATTTGTTTTTCCTTCTCGATCCCAATTCTAATTTTATTGCTGTCAGCTGTTGCTAAACCTAGAGTTCCTGCACATCAGAAAATTTGTCCAAGTGTTGCCAAAGAGCCTCGTCCTCTGGCCTGACGGTCTATACCAGACTCCTATCATGAAAGCATAATTAAGATGGTCCTTTGGAATCTCATGCCCTTCCTCAACAGCAAGTTCAGTGACACTCAAATCTATGAAACCCAGGTGATCCCACAAAGTTACTGCAAAAAGGTCAGCCCAGCTGTTGCCTCTTTGGCTACCACTAGCCAAAGGAATTATGAATGTGATTTTCAGTTGCATTAAAAATTAGATTCTTAACTGAAATATATCCACAGGACTACTATCATAATAGAATCTGAAAACCGGCATAACTATAGAAAGCTTATAATGTTTCAGAAAACCAGATAGCTATTTTTGTTTATGGATTTCTGTTCCATGTCTCTATACCCAAAGAAAAATTTGTATGCCTGTTAAATATTATTTCAGAGCTGACTTCTGCCACAAATAAAACAGATTGATTTCCTGGTCATGACATTTTTTGGCAGCAAAGCAAGATTTAAGACATATTGGTATGCTTAATGAGGAGTAGACAATTGCTAGATGGAAATCTGTGGGAAAGAGTGAAGAAATTGTAATTGGTGGTATAGCAGTAAGATGAGGATTAATTCACCAGCTATGTGGCTGGTTTTGATCAGTAGGTTCAGCACTTGGCCAGCAGGTGCAGCTGCTATTCAACAGGGTTCATTTAAATCAAGTTTTGTGCCTTAGCATAAAGAAAGATGTTAAATGGGTGACAACATTTAACACTACTTGCTGAATTATGTGCATTATTTAATAATGCAGAGTTCAATTATATGTTATAGATGAACTGGGTTAGAGACAACAGATTAAAATGTCTTGACAAGTATCTTACCAACGTATTTCTTGGGTTTCAGAGATCTGAATGCCAGTAAATTCATCATTCTGGAAGGACAAGAGAGTATTAGGTTCACAAGAATGCTATCTTCAGAAACTGTCTGAAGTTGGAGAGGAAGCAAGTAGGTGCCCACACAGCTGATAAAGTGGTATTTTCTCCTTACAGAAACCCTCAGCAATAAACCCTCTACCAGCAATATCTACTTTTCTGTATCCATGAAAAATTGGTCCAAGTTTCAAACCATTTATCTAACCAATTCAGAATGACTGCCTGAGGCCATGAACTTGATTCTCTCTCTCCCTTTATTCTTTTTATTTTTGCTACATCTTGATCTCCTCTGGTTTTCTAAAAATTGTCCATCAGTGCAAAACTTTCACTGAACAAAAAAACAAATCCTCACATTCTAGTGCCATCAGAACTACCTTTTGTATGACCAGGTAGTTTTTGAGGCAGTCAGCTACGTGGCATGCATGTATCTGGAGCGCCCCACCCTTTTTAGAAGCACCATCACTACTGCTTCCAAAGGAGTAGAAGGTGACATGGATGACCAATGTCTTAAGTCTTATATGAGTGACTTTCCAATCAGAATCATTGCCACAGCCTGACGTTCAGGCCAGCACACAAAAAGTGCATACAAAACCAGTTTTGTAATTTTATAGGGACAAATAAATAAATAAAAAATAAGGTGCTGCACTTCTGGAATAACTTGTTCAATTAACTTTCATGTTTTGCTTATTAAACTTCTGATGTCTCATTAAGTCAGGGACTGCTGTTTAATGGGTTTAAAAAAGAATTTAAATATATAAGTGGATTCTAAGATACCTTAAAAATATATTGACCCTTTAAGCAAATGGGCCATTTGAAGCCTAACTACAACTTCTAGCTCATACTAAGAACAGCTTAACAACATAAAGTTACTGGCAAGCATGTAAGAGACAGGCTGCTTGTATTTCAAAGCAACAGCTCCTAGAACAATTACCAACCTAAATTTCTCGATGCAGCATTTATGAAATCACTTGCAATGAGAATGGAGAAGAAAGACTGAAAAAGCACGTGCATGCTCCTTGTGCTCCCACTGATACATCATACTGTACATGACACTGGTTGGTTGCCCAGATTAACAGATGCAGGTCCTCCTTCAGGGAGGCTGACATGACAAATCTCTCAGAATATGATGCCAAGAGTCATACATGGAACTTGAATGAAGTCAAAGAAAATAATCTCTCTTCAGAATTATTTACTGAGCAATATCCTAAAATAACCTTTGATGTGAGGATACATCTATTAACCCTATGTTTGATATATGTTCTGTTGCTTTAAAAAAATATAGATATCTGCTGGCATTCACAGAATGTTCTTTGTATTTTTAAAATTTTGCAACTTGATCATGTGCAATGTTATCTGTTTAAAGAAACTTCTAAACCTTCCAAGATTATTTCAAAATTTAAGTCACTTTTTTAGGATTTTAGAAACATACTATTAAGACCTTGACAAATAAAAGGTTAGTATTTTTAGCAAACTATTTCTTCTTGCTTATTGTAATTATGCAGCAGAGTTGCAAGTTTTGCCTTCCTGAGGGACATGCAATCCACAACTATTTCAGAAGAGCAAATACATAATGATTACAAGGAAGGAAAGGAAATGCTGTTTTGATGCCGAGCTTCTCATCCTGTCTAACTGGCAAGAAAGAAAACCTCAAGTACATTCAGCAAATTGTTAACCCTGAGATCATGAACCTGTAGGATAAATCAAAGTTCTTCATCATCTTGACAAGTCAAAGGTCTGATTATGGCAATGGTCTATTTGAACAGTGAGTAGTTTTACTGGGTGAACATTGGGATCGCTGAAACAGTGAAGCCTGTAGGTGAGGGAAGTATGATCCAGTGGTGTCGAGTTTTGCTCATCATAACCAGTTGCTCCTTTTTTACCTTAAAGGTAAACATGCGGCATTGAAATGCATTTACCTGTAAAACAATTCCATCAAAATTCAGTCAGCAATCTTTCACACACAGCAGAGGGGGATGCAGTACAGAGGACTTGCCGTAACTCTCACTTTGGCTTCAAAGTCTTATCAGATTTGTCAGACTTTAACAGTATACTGGCACAGCTGTTAACTTTAGGCCATAAATTAACAAAACTTGCACCTGCAGTTTAGTCCTTTGATTAGAGCACCTGCGCCTGCCAGGGTGATAAGTTTCCCTGGCTTTAAATTATATTTTCTATTCTACTGTGAGCATTAAACATACTGAGTTCCAACGATGTGTACAAAATAATTTCTCAGCCAAGTCTTCCATGTTCAGCGGAAACAAAAATTCAGAGAAAAAATACCAAAGAAGATTAAGCTTTTCACCATTTTAACATCTCCACTGAAACAGTGACCCATGACATGGCCCAAGTTATAGATGTTTCATAACCCTAGGGAACTCTCAAGCCATCAAAATTTCATTAGCTTCACAGCAGTCCCAGTACATTCTTAAGCTGGACTGCTGGCCTCCCTATTAATAAATAAATCAACTGTAATCCTTTTTAGTGGCTAAACTCTTCGTTGAAGTTGTATCAAACACCAGATATTCCTTGCATAATTTTAACCCCTGCAGAATAATGTATTTTTTAACACATTCACAGTCTTCTCACACACGTAAAAACAAAACACTCTGACTTTCAGCTGATGGAGGACATTTTGGCATATTGTAATCAGGTAATTTCCTTTTTAAAAAAATGGCAAATATGAAATTTATTGAAAAGTATACTAAACCTATAGTACCTCTGCAGCAGACACCTGTTTGGTAACGTAAAGGTACGACTTTCTATGGAAATAGTGTGTGTGTGCATGCATGTATATATAAATATGTATTTTCAAGATCAATAACCAAGGGTTTTACAAAAGTGTCAAGAGATTTTTTTTCACCACAGACCTTTCAAAATCACAGTACTGCTCAACAACTTGTTCTAGATTGCTCTGCAGCTGAAATATCAAGCATTTTCTCACAGAAACTCCTCTGCCAAAAGGTGGTAGGCAAGCACTTCTGTCTTCCTCTTTCAGATCTTGCCTCTGACTCAAAACAAATTTTCCAAGCATGACACAAGACACCTGTGAACACTGAGAGCTGTCTGCTCAGGTACCATGTAGCATTAAGTCCAACACAAAAGGACAGTCTCATTTGAGACAGTGGTTTTGTACAGGCATCTTTTGGTAGAAACAGCCACCAGAGGAAAAACAAATACAAATAACAACAAATTATAGCTTTGGGTTTGTTTTCAGAAACTGAAGTTAAAATAATAAATAGGGAGGACTAAACTTTATTGCTTGTAGTTTAAAATAAAAGTGCATTAATTTTTAAAGCATTACCATACATACGTACCTACATAGCTGTTTCCCACCATGTGTTACAGTCATTGCCAGAGGATAGCAATAAAATCACTCTAATTTTTGTACAGTTGAGAGGACAGGTTTAATAAATTAATGAAATGACATGTAGACATGCAGGCAAATAGCCATCACTAATTTTCATTGTTACTCATTTTTCTTTATTCCTCTTTTGAATTTTTCACACAGAAAGTCATGAAGTTAATAGAACAATAGTTTTAATTCTAGCAAAGCTGAAAATCTTCTGCAAATAAAAAGTTAAGACTGGTGCAGTTAGCATTTAACACCACTTTAGATTCCGTTCATAACCTCAAGAGGAGGTAAAAAACTTTGAAAAGGTTTAAAAATTAATCAGTCAATTGTATTAACCTATTTTCATTTAAACTCTAAGACTTAATATACAATGGTCATACCCCACATCCTACAAAGCTGCTGTTAAGATTTTTGTTGCAGATTTTAATTGCACAGTAATCCAGTCCCCCAGGCACATCAAAGGCCACATGTCCCTCTTCACCACAATTCCAATTGCTCTCATCAGCTAAGAAGCTGAAAGCACAATCAAATTTCTTTTTCAATCACATGAGCCGTCTTAATAAGCTATTCTTTGAGTTCATTCATCCATTCTAAGATTCTGCAACTTCTCCAAGATGTGTTGAAGAACAGTTAACAATGAAACTTTTGAATGCAAGCTAGTCTGGGGAACAGCTTTATCACCACTTAGCTGTTCCCCAGAGGGTAACAGGTAACATGGCCTGAGATAATACAGAATTAATTTTTTTTTGTGATTAAACTGTTACAAAATTACAGCTAAAGCATTACACCCAAAGGTTGCATTAGTTAGGACTGATACTGAATATTGACTTTTCTGGGGAGAGAAAAAAAAAAAAGAAAGAAGGTAAATAATTCAAGGCCATTCCTTTAATGATTTAAAATTACTGAGTGTCAGCCAAAACAGCAAATAAACATTAATTTATATATGGGCATATGCATAAGAACTTACCATTTTCACTGTCGGACTTGTTTTCATGTTCGGTATCAGTCAGAGTGAGGGCTGAGTTGGAACGGCTCGACAGACAGGAACTGCGCCCTGATTTGACCCCCCTGCCCCAAAGTCTCATGGCATGCTCTGGAGACATCACTCCTTCATTTTCAGTATCAGCATCTGACCCTGCACTGATAGAGTAACCTCTGTGGGGGAGCCCCATTTCCGCACAAAATGCCAGTCCTCGACGAGCTGCTGGTTCACAAACTCCTAACTGCCTTAGGGTAAAATTCTGTCCTGATTAGGGGAAAAAAAGATAACAAAAGGTGAGAAATTTTTAATTATTTTATTTTAAAAACTTTAAAAGTAAAAACTCTTCATGTGTATAATTGTCTCAGATACCACATAAGGTGTTTCATCAAAACTCCACCTGTATTACAATCAAGTGGATTCTTTTGTCTCCAGCTCTCCTCAGCACTATTTTGTCAACTGTCTAAATACATCAAAAGTGATCCTGGGTAGCAAACAAACAAACCAGAACCTGCTAACTAAGAAAAGCCAATTCAGTATATGAAAGGATTAAAAATAAATTTTAAAGTTTTCATTTAAAAAACAAAAATCTTTTTCAAAGCATAAAAGCACTTAACAAGGTATGTGTCAGGATTTTTAGTTGGTTGGTTGGTTTTGGGGAGGGTTTTTTGTTTGTCCTCATTAGAGGCCAAAGCAAGAGACTATTTTCCCCATACAAATGTCACCTAACGTGGCAACGGAAAAGCTAGATAGGAACAAAACTCACCTGGTTTTTATTTGTTTTCTCTGCCCTACTTTAATACACAAATACAAATAAACAGAAACATGGCCACCTGTTAGCTGCAAGTGCTACAGCAAAATTGTTATTTTTCATGTCACTGCATTTTGAGAAGCATTTTACACTTTTGCTGCTGAAGCAGAGTCTATGCATTTTAACAGACTTTTAGCCTGTTTTGGGGCAGAGCAAGAGACATAAGTGAATCCCAAATGATTGTATTAATAAATTAAGTGCAATAAACTTGTGACACTTCAATAACTTAAGAGTGTCTAAATTATGCCACACTCAAAAATGACTGCCTTTTTAATGGCCGTGTCTTCATCCTACTTTTATGTCTGTAGATTTAAGACATTTTATGATATACAGACACTTGGCAAGCTCCTTTGCATACCTATATCCATAATACTTTTCCAGCCTAGCCCACAATTATTTCATAGCTCTGAGAACAAATTAGGACACACATTCAATTTTTGAACCTGACAGGCATCCTAATTTCTCCATAATTAGTAATTTAACATAAAAACACACTAGCAAGATAATTAAAGCTTATAATATTTCAAGAACAGAATTCTATCCATGAGAAAATAATAGAAATGCAGAAGTATGAATAGAGAAGTGCAAATAATTCCTGAAATATTAAGACTGGCCATTGACTTTTTTTAAGTGATCTGGTTAATTATTTTATTGCTGCAGTCACCTGAGGCTGTTGCTGCAAGTTTCTTTACAGTCAGAACCATAAATGAATTCTGATAATGACTTTCATAAATAATGAAAATCAGTTTCTACAATTAGGTACAAATCAAACTACTTATTACGCGGCTCTGAATAGACATTTGAATGAAAATAAAGCTGGGGAGGTAAATATAAAGGAGTAAGCATACCTATGACTATGTCTGAACAGTGTCAAGGGTATAAAAAAGGGGATTACCATGCACACTAATAGTATCTTGTCATTTTTTAAAGCTGTCATGCCACATGAATTTCCAGGTTTTATGAGAGCTGAAACTAATCAGCGAAGGAAACAGGCCAAACAAACCGCCCAGTGGTAATAGGGTCAGAGCTGAATGTAGTAAAGTGTCTAAAATGCTTATTATTTTGCATTTTTGTAGATATATGCTAAGGGTGACAGTTTAGAACACTGGTTTATACCTTTGGTACATTAGTATGTGAACCTACATTTTCAAACAGTTGCCTAAAATCAGATACAAACATAGAAGAAGCCTCTGTGCACGTGTGTATGTGTACAGGTGTGTCTACACACATATGGAGTAGATAAGGTATATACATAGTTGCACATGCAGCATCTCATTTATTCCAAAAAGAGGGTTTTGAGAAGCAAAATGGAAAGCGGTATTTTGACCAAAGACAAGGTTACTTGAGTCAGTAACAAAACTACTGTTGACTTCAGCGCTACAAGGTGTTACACCTATGATCCCCACAACCTCAAGGTGCTGAGATGAGGGCAAGGAAGGATGCAGACAGACACAGCCACTGCCTCCTGAGCCACAACCACACCAGCTCAGCAGCGGGAGAGCATCGCACACTGCAGCTCCTCCAGCAAACCTGCTCCGTACAGCCCCCTGCTCCCCCATTGCAAAAACGCCCCCTGCACTCAGACCAATCTGTGCAGGCACAGCCATTTGAAAAGATTTACACACACACTTCTTTCTTCATCATAAGCACTTAAGAGAAACTACCTAAGGCATTCCAGAACATTTTCCATGAGCTTCCTAGGAGACTTCGGCTCAGGCATAATATACCACCTCCCATCTATTAATGGATTTTTTTACTTGAAGTTTACAACAGCCCACCTCCATGTAAAACATCTTCTTTTTCCCCCCTCTTGTGAACGGTAAAAACCCCACAAAATGGCATTGCGCAACCCAAACAGGAAAGGGGGGCAGGTTTGAATATTGCTCTCTTATCCCATTCAATATATTAGAGCTTTTCACTACACTGAGAAGTTTTAAAACATAGCCCAGAAATGTTGTAACAGCTTTAGAATCATCAGGCTACATAATCTTCTGACCTAAAGCCTTCCTAAGAGCTTGACTAAGAGGATTGAATTCCATGTAAGTTGCCTACACAAATGAAAAAACAAAACAAAACAAACTCCAAACAACCCACAAAACCCAAACTGAAAAGATGACATGGAAAAATAAAATGTTCATTTGTGTAGAAATTCAAAAATTCAAATCCCAAAGGAAATCATACATGTGTGATAGAAAAATGTTACAACATCTCAAGGTTTCTGAACAATGAAAACAGGAAATCTTTCAGGATCCAGGGGAAGCTGAATACAGCTGGGATACAGACCTAGTGAGTAGCAGACTAGTTGAGAGCTTCTACCTGATAATGAACAACACTATGAAACCAAATTAAAAGCTGAAAAGGAGGTCGTAGGAGAACAGTGAGAAAAAAGAGCATGACGTGAGGATGTTCTTCTTGTGTTCATAGAGCTTCTAATTAATCTTTCCAGAATGACTTCCATGTGAGGGATTTACTCATTGGTTTCTTACACTTCACCATTTGGAAGTTCTCCCACTGACAGTAAGTGCCTCAAGAGTTCATAAAGATTTAAAAACAGCTTGTCCATTGTAATGAACCAATTCCTGAGAAGAAAATGGAGGTACAAAATAAACAGATAGGCATAATGCTTCGTGGGTTTTTTTTTTCCTTTCCTTCAAAAAACGTATGAAGTGAAAAGTAGAAACAAAATTAGACAGAACATTTCAAGGAGACTTGTTCTGGAGGCACCTTTGAGGGTTTTGGACTATTTGGGGTGATATGCCATAAAGTTAAGTTTTAAAAACTGACAATAATGCTGTATACTACCTCTCAACTATTACATGCTGCATTTCTCTTGGCTAGGAATATCAATTTATAGGTATTGTAAGGACTGCTGATACCCTCCATTTGTGCAGACAAGAGCAAAACGAATTAATTAACAACTCTAAAACAACTTTCAAAAGCTTGTGCAGCAATCCCTGTTAAAAACACAGCATTTGCCAACAGTGACCATACATGCCTACCTGTTGTTTTGCAACATTCTGTGTAAGCAATGATCCATGCAGGATTGGTGCACCTCCTTAACTACATCAGTTATACAAAAAAGGACACCAACATACTTTCAATACATATATGTCTATATCAGAATTTTTATTCTTAAAAGATAATGTACATATATATATATATTTCTCTGCCAGAATCATGCAGATTACATTATCTAGAAATGTGCCTCTTTTTTTTTTTTTTTTTTTTTAGTTTAATGAAATACTGCTATAAGAAAGTTTGATGTATGCACAAATTGGTGTAGTTCTTTATAAAGCCATAAGTTAAAAGCTGGAATTAAATAGAAACTTGCTGCACTTGTGCTACATTTGTTTCCCTGGCCTAATTTGGAGAAGTCCTTCAATGACCTCCATAATAAGTTAAGCTTTAAGTTGTAAATGTTATCTGTGGAAATGAGTTTTTGAAGAGGACTGCTAAACAAAAGAAAAGGTCCCATGGTTCTTCAGTTGTCAGTGTCTGCTTTAAGTTGGTTCTATACTAAATATAAACACGAAGATATTATCTTAAAAACCATGAAAAGGTGAAAGAATCAAACAGAAGGAAAGAAAAAAAGTTTCCAAAATAAAAATTTATCAGCATCTCCAGCCATCAGCACTGTCCTTACTAATTCATTAACCACTGATAAATTGACAAGTCAGGTTTTTAGCAACAATGGACTATAGAAAAAAAAAAAATCTGAAAAGCCTCTAAAGCACCTGCCCAGTTAGCATAAAAATACACCCAACTCCCCTAGCTTTTAAACCAGAAGAATTACAATGTGAGTGCCTTTGCTGACTTTGCTTTTGTCCTAATAGGACGGACACAGTACCAAAAAGGCAGAGCTCCTAAACACATTCAAGTTCATACTCAAAATTCTGTTCAATTTGGCTCTTGGTAATGTCTCTTGCCATATCTGCTGTCTCTGCATCATTTAGTACATGTCAGTCCCCTTTCTAATCTAGTCTTCCTTTGTATTTTACCTTCTTCTACCTGCCTAGCACACATTTGTGGCATTCAAAAAGCAAGCACATTTTCCCTATAATCACTATGTGATAATGCATGACAAAAATACTTATATCAAACTCAGAAAAACTGTTCAACAACTAAAGCTGTACAGATGCAAAACAATGACCAGGGTCCTTAGGAGAACCAATCTTCTCCCTTACATTTCCTTGAATTGCTACTTAATCCTAATTTTTTTTTTTAAATTAAAAGTAATTTCATTTATTTAGAAAGCAAATGAGGAAAAAGACCTTACTCTAGTTTTTATTTTCTGTCCACAGTTTACTGCATACAAATATGTCCTCAATAATAGAACATTTATTATACAAGCTTATTGTATACGCAGCACTGATATCAAAGTGCTCCTTCAAGGACCATACTGTTTTCTGCTACTCTGATAGCAAGTACTTACTTCCTTTTTATTTCATATTTAGACACTATATAGGGGATACCTTTTTCCTATTGAAGCTTTTTATGTGGAGCTCACACTTACAATCAGGTCCTTTGTAAAGAAAGGACTTGAGAGGAAGAACATGGAAATAAATGTACAACAAATTTGCTGAAAATGAAAGGGTAAAGATTTTTTCAAAAATAGCAAAACAGATACCTTGGATGCTCTAGAAAACTCTGACAAGAAGTGTACAAACACTGTCTCCAGAAGTCAGAATGTTAGGTGGGTAGAATGCAATTACACAGAAGAGAGAATGACTAATAGATGTGATACATCCATTCTGTCACACAAACTTCACAATACATTTAGTAAAAGGGAGTTTTCAAAGCTGTACGTGCAGAATTCTGTTCACTAGGATGCAAGAAATTGCAGTGAAGACTGACAAGTCATGAGCTTTGCCTATGTTAACATTTTCTTTCTGATTTGGTGCAGCATTTTGTTGTTAGTACTTCAGCCTGATTTTCTCTTTTGCTTTTGTGAAAATTATCTGTGAAATTTAAACCATCCTAATCCACTGTATCACATTTTCCTCCTGTTCTTAATTCCTATGTTTTTCTTTTCACTCATCACAACCATCTTCCTTGTCACCTTTAAATCTTTTTCTTGACCTTTCCGCTCTATTCACTTTTCCAACTTCACCTCCTTTCCTTGTCATTATCTGATTTAGAGAGAAGCTGTAAGATTCATATGAAAGACAGTTGCTT
The DNA here is from genome assembly GCA_013397775.1 of Eulacestoma nigropectus. Lineage (NCBI taxonomy): Eukaryota > Metazoa > Chordata > Aves > Passeriformes > Eulacestoma > Eulacestoma nigropectus. The sequence goes on along the minus strand of VZTE01006358.1, from coordinate 1,575,977 downwards.
CTCTAATATATCCAGTAAACTATATAATAACAAAGAGCATTGAAATATATTAAATCTCATCAAGTGTGCATATAATTTTCAAATGCTCATTATTCTCAGCAAACATTAATCACACAGTTCTCACATTCCTTATGGACTTTTAAAAGCATGTGGGGACATAAGTCTTGGTCTTGGTGACTTCTGAAGAGGTTAATGCCAGATACGGTGAGTTCTCTGAGCTCTATTTATTGTGCTACTCTTGGTAGAGAGCTTTATGCAAGACTCAAAACCCAAGTCAATTCTTTGGGAAAAAACCTAAAAAATCACACATATATATTTGCATATTTGTGAGAAAGAAACTATTTCAAACTTGATATGTATTTTTATTACTATAGAATCACAAGGAGACATTGATTGAAAAGATAGCCAGGGAAAGTTTTTATTTTCAGATATAGGGAAGAATTTATGTGAATGAAACAAAGTCATTTTCTTGTCACTGGTCTTCCAAACTATGTTTCAAACATGCAGTCTGTCCTGTGCAGTATGGGAAACACATAATGTTATTCCCTGTTAGGCTTGAGGTGGCAGGGGATCTTCAGTCGTAATCCTCAGACTAGAATATAAGAAGCACTTCTTAAACCAGTATAAGGATAAAGGGCTGTTCAGCAAACCCTTCTAAAGTTACCACAGAGTAAGATTAAAGCCAGCTGAAGATAATTTCACAATTGCACAATTCAAAGCTGTGAAGCAAACGTGTTCCAGTAAATGAATTAATAATTTAAACATTATGGTTCCAAATTTGGGCATTTCATATTAAATTCTCATTTTATGACTATGATCATACAATATACAAACTAAATTAAGAGAAACCAGCACAGCTGTCCCAATCGCAGGCTGCAAGATGGGAAGAAAAAAGGATTTGTGGATTTAGAAAAGAAATACAACTCCATGAGTAGCAAAGAACACAATGTCTTGATGATAAGCAGAATGACAGTATAGACATTTTAGGCCTCTGTCTTAATCTTTGGATCCTGGGACCAAAACATCAACATTCGAGCACCCATTTATTACAAAATAAGAATTACAAAAAGCCTAAATTTGATAGATGTGAAGAAAATATGACCCAAGGGTAAGCAATGTAGAGATGATGGATATCCAGTCTGCAAAGAGCCTATGAAGACAGATCTGACAGGTATGGACAGCCACATTAAAGTCAGTACGGTGCTAATGACATGACACGCAGTTTGAAATGGGGAAGGAAGGTGAGGAGGAAGGAGGCAGCACGAAGACATGCACGCAAACTGGAGCTCAGGTTTACTGCTGTTCCTCCACACAGGGAGGTGAGAAAACTCTACTATTATTTATGCCATTCCATGAGGGAAAGTGAGCAGATGGACCCAGAGGGATATGTCTCTCAGCAAAGTAGAAAATTTGATTAGTTCTACAGGCTATGAACTGGTACAAAGTAAAAACCCAACATGCCTATTTGAAGCTGTGTATACATTTCAGTGTGTGGAATTCCATACAGAAGTATTCCACATGTATGGGAACTGACTCTTCAATGCATGGACAGAATGAAGTGCTCAGACCATTGCTGCAGCTAAATGCAAGCAACAACACAGAATACAGACCCAAAAAATTCTGCAGAAATGAAAACCTCTTGTTCCCTCTATCACTCACACTTCCTAGCACAATCCCCCCAAAAAAGGCTTTCCATTCTGTAAACCCTCATAATAAATGTAGTGTAGCAATGCTCTAATTTAGATGTTCTAGCAAATGTCCATTATGCTGAAGATATAAAAAGATTTACCACTCAGAAGTATTATTGGCACTACAAAAAAAAAAAAAAAAGGGGGGCAGAAAAACAAAGCTTGAAGCAAATGTGTTCCCTTGGCTATGCCATTTCCTCTTTGGCTTAATAAGCTCAGTAACACCGCGTACTGGCTCTCAAGCCCGTAAGTTGACACTTTACAAACTAATTTCAGAAAGCATCAAGGAACTTTCTGAGAAATTACTCCCATTTTACATCTCTGCTCCACTTTATGCATTTATTTGAAAGTGATGGAATAAGCAATCACTCACAGCTTGGCCTCCAGCCCTGACTCTCAGCCCTAAGCACTAAATCAACAGACAGGACAGACAGGACTCTTCAGCTCTTTCATTCCTCCCCTCATCCCATCTCTGACTGCATACTTTTCTAGCTTTATCCTCTCTGTAGATGTCAACATACTGAAGTCATCTTTCACAGCCATCCATGGGATCCATTTATCTCCCCAGTCCACCGTTTAGTTTTTATTACGAACAGAAGCAGCACATACATCTCAGTATATGAGCTATGGAAAGATATAAGAGCAGTTACAGACCCTCTACAGTATCTTCCTTTCCATGACGGTGAAAATCCTTGTGAAGGCCTCTTGCTCATCTTATAAATCCTTAATCATTATGATCAAGAACTTAACTCTCTTATTTTGCAACTGGACTCGTTGAAGACAAGGTTTCTACTCTGTGGACTTGTAGTGGCTGTGCAGAACTGCCTGAACAAGCAGTCTACTGCCAATAACCAAGGCTGATTTCTCCCTCGGGAATCACAATTACCCTTTCTCTCTAGATCTGTAGCTCATCTACAGGCCATGACCCACAAGGGGCCAATTTCACCTAGATGAATACCTTAGAGCATGTGTGCATATCACTGAGTGTGAGCTAAATATACTCCTAATCAAATAAAAGTGAAATGTTTTTCTTTGTACCACTTTGCAGCTAATAGAATAACTTTAAAAGTCAACAGATCCTTATCACCTGGAACCTGAAAACCAATTAACTTCTTATTGTTGCTTTAAGAAGTTACTAGTGTAGCAATGAGAGATTATAATACTACTTAGCACTTACAGTGCTTTTCATCTTCAAAGCATTTTGCAAACATAAACTAATTAATCTTCCCAAAAAGCCTGTGAGGTCGGTAGGTGTTATTATTCCTGTATTACACAAGGTAAAAAAGAAAAAACGCCTCTGGCAGAAGGTTATGTGCATAGCTCAAGGCCACAAAATTATCCAGAACATGCTGGCACCGTATGCTGCTTACAGAAGTTACCCACTGAAATCAGGCGGACACTGCAGGTGGCCATGTTTTAGCATAACAAAAAAGGATCTGTCATGATGACAATCAGGACACATCTTGCAGTGCAGCCAGGAAACATAAAGCACTAATTCTAATATCTGCCTTAGATTTTGAGAGACAGCGCTTGCCATGTCACTGAATGGTAATTAATTTGCTCATTGGGAGATCACAAAGCCACTAATATATTATTTCATATCTTCATATAAATACCCTGCAAAGCAAGCTGATTCAGTTCTACTGAGAAGGACTTGCCTACTCAATAGGCAAAATAAGCTCATCAATAAAGGCCAGGTAGTGGAAAGTCAAAAACGTTCTTTGGTATCTATCCTTCCACTGCTTCGAACAGGTAAAAGTACTCAAGCTTTAGGTTTAAAAACATGACCATTTAAATCCTTTCACCCTACAGCTGACATTTATGGTGACTAAAAAGATTAAACATTTTGCTATCCAAATAAGTAATTTTGGGCAGGTAGTACTTAAAGCAATAGACTTTGGAGTCATATTACATTAGGGTAGCAGTTGCAATTAAGGTACTGGTTTCTAAGGTCTTAAAAATGTATCCTTGACAGTGTTTAATATCTTATATAATAAAATAAAATTGTCAAAGCATATATATCACTGTTTCAGGTCCCTTTTTTGCTGAATGGTGATATTTTTCTAGCACCTAAATCTAATTATCATGGGAATAGCAGTTGAACAATAGCTGCGATATATCCACACACTGTAACATACTGCACATGGCATTACTTTTTAGCACCCTGGTATGAGTCGTCCAGCATGCTGTGAAGGAAAGGAATTCTTCTTCTTTACTTATTTGGTACATTCAGCCTCTCTTCTAGCAGCTTCAAGGAGTTATTAGGGCATTTAATCTAATTTAGGTACTTAAGTATTCCAGAAGCATAAAGGTATGAAACTGTGCATAGGAATTGTTTCTCCTGCAAAACTGAAAGGAATAGAATGAAAATAAATTGATCTTGAGGCTTGGCTGACAGTGGACTGTTCTGATTGATAAACACAATGAAGTCGTTCTCACTGCCATCTAAAAAGACAAAATTTCTTTACCTGCAGTCTAAATCATATTTGACTCAAAACTTCCAAGAAGCAAAAATTTAACAAAACCTGCACTACCTCCTTGGGTCTTCTAATAGAAGAAAGTGTCTTACAATTTTTCAATTTACACAATTTGCAAACAGTGCTGTGACTATTTTGTAAGAAAAGATGAACACGCACAAACCCGCACTGCATTCTGCCACCCATGCTTGTGGGTCAGCCTCTGTTCCTGTGGAAAATCTCACTGACATGATACATGCATCTCTCTGTAGGACCACTATACTGTTCTGCAATTATAAAATTCTTTGAAATGGAACAATGATTCCTTGAGAGGTATTTAATATTCCTCTCTTCCCTTTAACGTGTATCCGATGGTAAATAAAACACAGTGTTTGCATGCCTGCATTTTTCTTACTAAATTAATACAAAGTTTTTCAGTTCTTGTGAGTCCCGGTTTGATTCATGATCTGTTTTAAATTACATTCATATTGTTAAATTATTACTTCAGATTTTTTTTCAAATGCAATTTTAAAAATACTGCTTACTTTCTGTATTTCTACCATCCTTCCCACCCACACCGTAGTCATGCCACACTTTCAGATATTTTTGCATAGCAAAATTAATATCACTTCAGACAGGAAGTGATATAAATTTTCTAAACACAGGAACTTTTCTTCGTACAACAGAGAAATTCAACTTCATACTGTCAGCTTTAATCCTGAATTGAGCAAGAGACTTGGGTATAATGCAATATACAATCATAGAATCAGTCACAAAATGGTTTGGGTTGGAAGGGACCTTAAAAATCATCTAGTTTCAACCCCTAACCAATGGCCCCTGTCTAACTACAAGCATTTAGGTTGCTGAATTCAATAGGAGAAGTACATTTAAATCAAGTAGAGAAGCACATTTAAATCAGGCTGCTCTATATAGCTGGGTACTTCAAAGTATAAGAAAACAGGTGTCATCTTCTTCCATAACACATAAACAAGTGACTATCATATCATCACACCTTTAAATAGTCTTTCATGGAGCTTCAGCCACCGTCCAGCACGAGATTAGGTATCTTCTCAAAGATGTACTACAAAACTGAGTATCTCTCTTAAAACTACTTTTAAGAAAAAAAAGCTCATGGCCTTCAGTTACATGGCTCTCATGGGAGGTTTATAAACAAAGAGAAAATAAATAACTAATTTAAAAGTTCTAAAAATAGTAGACTAAATAATCCTCATGTAAAATTTTTAAAACAAAACCAGTTTTGCAACAGGTGAAGGGGCTTGAGAAAAAGAGGAGACTGCACTAGGTCTTTTCTCTCATGGATGTTAACTGAAAGCATGTTGCCTAGATGTAGTTCCAATTTCCTAAAAAAGCTTACTTGCTCTTCAAGTCTTGTCAGTTGGGTTTCAAAAGTAAAAAGATAGTCCCCAGTTATATAATAACTTCATGTTCAAATACTTTACAATATGTTTTAAATGCTGTTTTGAGAATTATAATGACAAACATATTTTGGGGCTCTTATTTCTATTAATGCAATTAATCTAAAGCAACAGAAATTCAGCTCATGAGGAAAAACATCATGTGACTGGAATAGAAACTTGGAGAATCTCCTCTCCACAAGAAAAGATCTCATGGAATAAAGTTACCACTAAATAAAGCACATCTAACTCCAACAGCAGTATTCCTTTCTGAATTCCTACCACTGGATTGTGGGAAAGAGGAAGCACAAAAATGTGTACTGAAACAACTCAGGAAGAAGAGACGGGAAAGTTCTGATTCACTAGAAGAAAGCTTTCCAGGGATTTACCCTAAAATATCAGGCATAAAAAATATACTGACGTTTTAAATGTGAGTCAGCAGTGCCCTGGCAGCCAAGCGGGCCAACTGTGTCCTGCATCAGGGACAGCATCGCCAGCTGGGCAAGGGAGGGGATTGTCCTGCTCTGCTCTGCACTGGGGCAGCCTCACCTCAAGTGCTGGGGGCAGTTTTAGGCACTGCAATATAAGAAAGACATTAAACTGTTGGAGAGTGTCCAGAGGAGGGTCACGAGGATGGTGAAGGGCCTTGAGGGGAAGCCGTGAGGAGAGACTGAGGTCACTTGATCTGTTCAGCCTGGAGAAGAGGAGACTGAGGGGAGACCTCATTGCAGTTACAACTTCCTCATGAGGGAAAGAGGAGGGGCAGGCACTGTTGTCTCTCTGTGGTGGACCAGTGACAGGATCTGACAGAACGGCCTGAGGTTGTGTCAGGGGAGGTTTAGGTTGGGTATCAGGAAAAGGTTTTTCACCCAGAGGGTGGTTGGGCTCTGGAACAGGCTCCCCAGGGAAGTGGTCACAGCATCAAGCCTGACAGAGCTCAAGAAGCATTTGGGCAATGCTCTCAGGCACGCAGTGTGACTCTTGGGGTGTCCTCCACAGGGTCAGGAGTTGAACTCAGTGATCCTGATGGGTCTCTTTCAACCCAGAAGAGTCTATGATTTTATGATTTCAATTCCTCCACATTTGAGAGACTTGAAAATCTCGCATAACTGCTCTAGTAACTTTCCAGCTGACACTGGAAATTTCATATTTTTATTTTACAGTCAGGGCAGAAACTGAAACACTGGTCATGATTAATTTTTTAAATTCATTCCCAATTAAAGGTATTTATTAAAGGTTGCCTTTTTTATTTACAGTTTATTTCCTGTTGAATTAGGAGGCTGTCAATTATGCTGTCAACAAAGCCACATATCTCACACTATTTCTAGGCAGAGAGGAAAAAAATAACCCACAGGGAAGCATTTTTTATATATTATTTAAAAACCTTTGAAATGACCTTGAGGACCTTTTCCACAGAATACCTCCAATGCCAGAAGCTGTAAATTCTCAGTCAAGGATGAATCAAAGGAATACGCTACCTAAAACAAGCCCTTTATTACCTGACCCTATCAAACCTGCAGGTAGACCCCAAGGGGGCCAAACCAGTATGCAGTACAGGAAGGCAATAAGCCATACAAAAAGAATTGAAAGGACAATGAGGGAAATTAAACGGGCACAGAAGACAGTGCTGAGACCACCGAAAGGTGAAGAGGGCATTATCCATCCTAGACTGCCATTTTAGGCCTGAAGATATGCAATTCATTGCATATTGGACAATATGTATCAGCTAAATACTGTATGCTTTTCTGAAGAAAGTGAAAAGGAATAAAAATGAAGCCCCAGTGCACCATCATATGTGACATGCCAGACCACATAACTTCTTCCAGTTTGTTATTGCTATTTAAAAAGGAATAATATTCTAGTCAGGCAATAGCTTATGAATTCATGAAATAAATGGTGCCTGTTCTGACATAATTTCATCACTAGTACTAAGAAAGTGCCTACAGTACAGGTCTTAGAAAACTTTCTCTTGATTTTACCTCATTAAAGTAATGATGTCAAGGTGACTAATGACTTAAAAACTAGAAAATAGTGATAACCTGAAGTTTCAACACATCACACAAATCAAAAATAAACAGCAGAAAGCAGAGTAGCAGCAAGCCTTAGTTACATGAGCATAAGAGGAATATTTCTATTTCCCTTGCAAACATTAGTAGGCAAAGAAGTCAACACCATCTGCCCAGCTCTAATTTTAATGTAAAGTTATTCTAAATGGAACGGACCAAAAACATCAATGGAGAAAATAATTTATATATTCTAAAATTAAAACTAAGGACTTTCTCACCAGGAGGAAGATTTCTAAATCTACTTTTGTTTCCGCATAAAAGAGGAGATAGCTTTAAACAGAAGACTGAGTCATAGGTTCACACAGTTCTTGGCCTAGCTTTATCCTTTTAGATAGCTGGGCTGCAGTACTTTATATATTTCATAATATTTTTTTTCCTTCTTACCTTAAGTAGCTTAGTTGTGGAAATACAGAAGTATCAATTCCAAACACTACAGTTTTGAATCCAAAAGTGATGCATAAGTGCTGAACCCTAATTGGAGCCGAGTCCAATCACTCAGAATCTTTGAGATCCAAAGGGACCTCCTGAGATCATCTAGTCCAAACCCTCTGCTCGAGCACAGTCAGATACATCGAGGTGCAAGAGGACCATATTCAGTCAAGTTCTGAGCATCTCGATGGATATTTAGACTTCCCATGTCACTCCAGTCCTGAACTCAAAAATCCAACAGTGAGCTTTAGCAACCTGTTACCATCTGGTTATATATCAGGGATAACCACTAAAAATACCATCCAACACACCCAAATGCACAAATTGTGAACTAATTTACCTTACTCACTCTACAGTGCTCTCTTACTGCCTTTGCAAACTAAAATATAAAAGCACTGAGCTAATGCATTTTTTATATGCTCTTCCATACATACTATGCTTCCACAAACCTATTTGTAGGTCTTGGCCTTCTTGGAACACCGGTATTTGTTTATTTTTAATTTTTAAACTATTTACATTTTTAGATATACTGGAATGGCAAACTGGAATTGGGCAACCTATTAATGAGCTGAATAACTGGGGGTCTAGTTTTTAAATTGTAAGGCCTGAATGCTTCACACTTGACTCTGCAATATTGTCGCTGACCCATTGCCCAACACAGGCCATTTACTTCCTGTGCATCATATATTATTTATTCCAAAGATGGTACACAATGCTTCCCCATCTTTGTAAAACATTTAGGGAGGTACAAGGGAAGTGTACTATGTGTGTAGAGTATTACCAAAACTGATGAAACTGGTATAATAACATATTCTGCCTGCAGCAAGTATGCCTTGGAACTAATGAATTATACACTCTGAATTCAAACATCTTGCCTACCTTGTCTGGTAAACTCATCTGCTTCTCTGTGGACCAAATCTTTTACCCGGTTTCCATACAGCAACCTAGAGGAATCATGATCAAAAGCTTTCAAGGTTTCACTGGAGCTGTAAGACTTCTGAGTAGGCACTCTGCACTCCTCATTTTCTGCAGAAGAATTTGTATAGCGACGCTCCTTGTCCCGTCTGCTCTTTGTCAGGGAGCAATAAGGCCTACGTTCCTTCACATCCATACTTCATTCCTTCTCTGCGCACATCAGTCCAGCTTATTTGGAAGTCTTCTCTACATTCAGCTTACATTCACCTATAACAAAATTAGAAAGACAACCACTGATGTGTTACAATGATCTCTAATTGCTGTAATTGCACCCTAACTGTGTGGAACAGAAAGAAGGAAAGAGGGGAAAGGGGGGAAAGGGGAGAAAGGAGGGAAAGGGGGAAAAGGGGGAAAAGGGGGGAAAGGAGGGAAAGGAGGGAAAGGGGGAGAAAAGGAGAGAAGGAGAGAAGGAAAGAAGGAGAGAAGGAAAGAAGGAAAGAATCTGTTCAGCAATAGGTGAGAAGCACTTCTGTGCACATCTGCAAGACTTCCCAGAGTTCCATGCACAAGCTACCCTGATCTAAAACATTAGCAAAAAAAATTCTTGTGAAAAATATCAACACAATGCTACTCATTTTTATACAACAGATTAGAAGATCTAAAGCAGAGAGTGATTGGAGCAGAGAACAGATTGGAAAAACAGTAGTTTTTCAGCTTTAGGAATATGTTAGTTGCCTAAGGACTATCTAAGTAGGTAAGCTGCTTTTTTCTTTTTCTGAGAAGCCTGCATGTTTTAAGGGAAAATCTGGCTTTCTTCTGCTTGTTGGAAACTTGTGGTTTTAAGGTTTGGGGTTTTATACTTTTTTCTTATAGTTTTAGACTTCTATAAATTTTTATTGTAATTTTTATTTCAAGAAAATTATTCTCATCAGAGAACACGTATACATAATTTCACAGCAAGCTACAAAAACAACGCAGGTGATGTGCAGGAAAGTTTATCCAAGCCAGTATATTCTATGTAAACTGTGCTAGAAGGCAAGAAAATACTTGATTTGTAAATGACAGTCAGAAATAGCTTTTTCCCCTCCTCAAGTTTTTAAGGAATATTACCGTAAGAATCATATTTCTATTACTCTTTATTTTTCTTTAATATTTCATTCCAATTCCAAAACATGACTTCTCAGTTTTATTTCTTGGGTCCTGCACCCTTGACCAGAATATCTATATTTCTGACAGAAAGAAAGTCTGGATATTTTACTTTTGTTTTTTAAAGAGAAGAGCTAAAATAAAATAAAGAATATAATTTGTATTTTTAAACAGCTGACAAAGCATCTAAATGAAGATTAAAGTTCAGATATTCTTAATATTTTGCAACTGCACCTGTTAACTGAGGCCTTTATGCTTCTTGTTTAACACCGTATATACGTGGGTTCCCTCCTTCGTCTCAGTGAGAGCTTTCTCCTCAGTGCTCCCCTCAATTTGGAGCACTTAACTATAAGAAACACAAAACTAAGAAAAACTAAACACCAGATTATTTTGCTGAGTATTATCAGTCAAGCCCTTTGTGATGTAAAATGACAGTTTACAACACATAACACAAAGGAACAGCAAACTCCATTTGCACTCTTTTCAGCAACAACAAGGTTGCTTTATAACTCTCCACTTATTTAAACACTTAAGATCAAACAAATTAGTTATCACTCCCTAAAAGATTTTTAGAGAGTATTTAATCTACTACAGAGCCATAATTCAAGTTTGTGAATGAGAGCCAGTTCTTTATCATTCTGTTTTGAAATTTTCAAAAAAGGTTTTTGCATTTCTCGGCCTATGTGAAGCTCAATTTAAACTTGAAGATAGAGCTCCAAAGCCTTCCACTTAAGCAAACACTCATCTACTTGTACATTTTCAAATTTTAGGTGGTTAACTGAAATTTTTACATGATCCAAAAAAAAAAAAAAAGAAAAGAAGTTTTATAACAGAATAGTTCATTATATTTATGACTGTTTAGATGTTTGCATGCCCAGGTAGAACATCTTTCTAATGTGTATGAAACACTCAGATTTTAAAACATTTGATTGACTAATGAATGCAAGTACTTTCCAGGCAAAATCAGTTTTCTAGACATATTATAAACTCTCTGTTTTATTAACACTAAACTGAATTGTGATTTTAAAAATAATTATTAACAAATGCACACGGGAATTGTTTTGCAGTGCAAAGCCTAGCTCCCCTTTCATCTAAGCACGTCAAGACTTTAAAGGGACACTAATTCCTAGTGTCTCTAAATTGCACCGTGGGAAAACTGACATACACTATTCACCATCAAAGAAGAACATTTTTATTTTTATCCAAGCTTACAAAATCCCTTATATTGTTAAAAAAAAATTCAAAAAACCAAAAAAGCACAACAAAAGCCAAACCAACAAAGCAAACTCCTATTTGCACAACACTTTGTTACTATACCAAGCTAAAATCCTCAAAGATTTAATCTATGCTGTAGCATGAAGAAGTACTGATCTGCTTCCCACAGAAGTCAATGAATTCAATAAAACTTCAAAAGCAGTTCTCTGGGTTATCTATTGCCTCTCCAGGCAAAGAATAAAAGGTTAAAAAAATACAAGCTGTTTAACAGCACCGCATTATGGAGATACTTCAGCAGTGATTACCCTCCAGAATAATGAGGACTACTGGATTATTTGTGGGCATTTTTGAAAAACAAACAAAGAAACAACAAAATAAACCTTTTAGATTTTAAGAACATGATCTTTTTGAATCTGGCATTATACAAAACACCTGTTTACTTTCAGTAGCCTTTAACTTTAAAAATTAATGGTATCTCTTAGCAAGTCTTAGGAAACACTTAACACACTCAGGCTTGTGTCTTTGAAATTATTTCATCAGTGAATTAATACACACATCTAAAAGAAGACAGAATAAAAGCTATCCTAAAGATCTGTCTACAAATAAACTTCCTTTACTGTGATCAGATAACAAGCAGAAAGGGAGAACGCAAACATATTTGCAGAATACAGAAACAAGTATCAGTATTAATGTTTAAATAGGGTAAGTCAGCAGTGACAAGCCAAACAAAAGAAGACTTGCAGATGGCTTTACTAGATCTTAAGTTGTCCCATTATGAATCACCCCTTCTTTTTCCTTAGAAAACACCCCTCACTCCCCAACTGAAATATTTTCAATTATTGAGAAAATTATTTTAATAAAAAAATCCAAACTGTCATTTACTGCATCTGCTCAGCCCCTTTCTTTTAAAGATCACTGTAGCCAAAATATTAACAAGATTTCCCACTCAAATCTTCACAGATTTAAATGAATCACTGCTGCACAAATTTGAACATATTTCCTTTTATTCTTCTCTTCTGTTTCCTATAACAATAAAGCTGCATCTCAGAGTTTTGGTGGGGATAGCCGAATGCACAGCAACTCATTTACAAAATCAGACTAAAATCGTAAACCAAAGAAAGTAAATTTATTTTGTGATGCATTATAAAAACACTTGCCTTCATCTGCAAGGAATTTTTCCCCATATGTCAGTATTTATGGTCTATCAGGTTGCTTCACTCCAGCTAAATGAAGTAATTTTCATAGAGCAATATTTACAAAGCTATTGAACTACTAACACACTCAGAAAAGGATGTCAGTTCAGCCGTGCTCTATACTGCTACATGTTGTATTGCAATGCTAACGTAAAATGGCCTGCACGGACGGCAGAAAACAAAAAAAAGATTTCACTGGTGCACACCACTACTTCAAGTTTCTGTCTAATACTTTTTAAAGTATAAAAACTGAGAATGCTTATCTGTGTCACTGAGCATTGGGATCTCCCATGACCTTTTCAGTGATCTCTCCAATGTTAGGGGCTCCTGGCTGAATTACACAGGAGGGTGTTCACTAATCACCAGGCTGACATGTCAGCTCTTATACAGTCATGCTCAGCCCGCTTCTGTACATGGCTTAGCTGATTGCAGACTCAGACCCTACTTTCCCAGTGTCACTCCAAATTTTACAAACAGCTTGAAACCATAAAGAGAAGATGCCCATTTTAAAATGAATACTTAAATATTTCTTTCAACTTAATTTAGAAGGAAAGAAGGAGAGCCAGAGAAGAAATTCTTGTTCTGACCAGGTCATTGGGATCAAAGAGCTCATTCCCTTATGTGTCAGGCTACATTGTATACCTCTGACATCATTAACACATTTTAGCACCACATTTAACTACCAAGTCTGATAAGTCATGTACAATTAATAATTAAAACAAATAAACGATCAAAATTCCTTCTTTTACTCTAAGTGTTGTAGAGACATCAAGTGTAAACACTAAAACTGAGCACAAGGCACATTCACACGAGTGTCAAAGCTACCACACGAGCTTCAGTGACTGATGTCTCAGACATAGACAAAGCTGACTGATGTCTGTTAGAAGTTTTACATTGCATTTAAAATTTCCCATGACAGCCTTTCATCAGTTCCTCTTAATCATCTAGTGCAACATGAAATAAAGTCAGTATAGTGAAAATGAAAAAAAAAAAAAACCACAAAACCAAAAAAATCAGTACTTCACTTTTTTCAATAAAAAAACCTTGATACTTAAGTTCTACACTGCAATGTAGAAAAGTACTACAGACATATTTTAATTGGCAAGATGTAAAGAAGGCATTAAAGTCATGCTACAGTGTTATCCAAAACACCCAGGTACAACTTTAGCATGTCTGCAGGCATTTAAAATGTTATGGAAAAGGATTGCATGTCATTCAGCACCTTCAGCTCTGAGTTCCTCAAAAGGTTGTTACAGTTTGGCAGCAGGATGGCAATCCTGGCTAAGGTACACAGAGCTCCCTCCCCATCTCTCACTCGGAGAAACTTCTCCCAGCATTAAACCTGATTCAATGAACACCAAGGTGCCCAAGAAGTTTACATATACTTCAGTATTTTGTGTCCTTTGATATCTAAAAATCTATAGAGGCATGAAACAGTAAACAGGTAAGAAATAAAATATGTTTGTTGCCAAAATGACAAGATAATTGTATAGAAAAGATGATGTCACTGCTTGGGTTGATTTATGGATCTATTATAGTGCGTAGTGTATCCCTTTCAACATCTATACCCATTTTAGACATCTCCAAACATACAAAGCAAAACTGGAATTAGTTCTAAGAATAATGAGCGTCATTAATATATACAGAGCTGGAATGGAAAATATTCAAAAATGGAAAGATAAAATTTGTACGTTTCTTTGTTACAGAGGAACAGTAAGAGAGTTTGAAATACTGTTATAAGGAAGCATAAACAAGATCTCTCCTCCCCAGTCTCAAGAAGCAGCAGCAAGGAAGGCAACATGCTGTTGGAGCAGAGCCCTTCTCCCCTCCCTGAGGCCAGCAGAACTGAGACAGGGAAGGAACTTATATTACATATCACAAACTTCCCTCCAAACATCTAAATCTAAAAACTTAGGCATTCCAAAGAATCATAGTATTCCCAGCTGAAGAGACCTACACTATTATTGAACTACTGTTGTTTTTGTTATTAATTACCATTATTACAAATAGAGAGTCATTGATCCTTCCACATGGACTCCTAGGTAAAAGCACAGTCTGAACACTTGCTGAGATGGGGATCAAATCTCCTTTCATGATTCTAAATAAGCACAAGCCGTACAAGAACCCTAAGATTTTTGGGAGAAGAAGCGGGCTTGACCTTCTGTCTGGAATAAGAGCAGAGGATTTTACAGGCTGCAAGCTGAGACAGTGCCTATTCTCAGCATTGACAACAGCTGCTGAAAATAGCATCTAAGTAGTGCTGTTCAATAGATACATGGCTGCAAGTGCCATTATTTTAATTTAATAATAATTTCCTTTGTATCTGTAATTGTTGGCCAGATTAAATGAATGTAAATATTGCATTAGTTACAAATTGTACGAGGTGGAGTATTTAATAGCCTCTTAATAGCAGAAGAACAAAGCAAAAGTCAACTGATACATGTGAACAAGTAGATTAAAAAGCTTAGGTACAATATGCAAAAATTAAGAAAATCTTCTGTCCACAAAAAAAAAATCTTCACAATTCTCACAACTAATCATCCATAAAACCTATTACAAACAAATACTAAGAAAAACTCAAAAAGCATAAAAGAGTGATGAAATTTCCACCTCAATGGCTGATAAAGTGAGATATGTCAGAAATCAACTGAGCTGGAAAAATGACACTTTGAAGAGGTGCTTAGGATGATCTGTAGCCATGGTGTGCCATTAGTCAAACTGATGATTCTTAATACATGGACATTTCAGGTCATCATATCTAGAAACTCACTTCTTAATATAAAGTCTGTCTTCCAGCATAGAAACAAGAGAGAATGCATCCCAAGTCAGCCTTCTTAAGGGGGAGTGAGAAACAGATGGCCTGTCAGACAGACAGTTCACAAACTAAAATTTAAAAGAAGCCTCCTTAAGTCACCAACTAACCATACATTTTAGAGTCAAATTAAAAGCAAACAAACAAAAAATCCCAGCAAAATAAAAAACCTAACAAAAACACATGCGAAAAAAATAGTAATAAGGAAGACAAGTAAAAAATATTTTGTATTTTTCTGCATCAGTCAGGGGAACAGAACACTCATATCTACCATCACTACAGGATGTAATGTTAATATAAAAGTAACTTTACATAGTCTATCTAAAAATCTTAAGGACATTAGAGACAGAATAAACAACAAATAAATGTACTCTATGTTCATAACAGAAGTTTCTTGCAATATGAGTCAGGAAAATCAGCAAGATAAAGAGTTCTGCAGCATCCTGGTTAGTCATAGAGGTCGATGTTTGTATAACAATATTGGTGCCATTACCTGTAATTGAAATCCTTGGGAGTTGAGGGAAAGAACACCTCATGCTTTCCCTCATATGGGCAGAAAGAGATAATGCACCCTCTGTAATGATGGGAGTTAAGGGAGCACTTCTCCGGATTGCATTTTCCTGGGAGGGTACGAGGACCATACAGCAGCACTTGAGATGGAGCTGCAGCTATTCCTGTGTGCTGGAAACCCTTCCACAGCAAGGCTACAAAGCTTCTGAAGACAAAACTGAAAATATCCCCAACCTGGCCACACACATGCAGCCTGGGGCTGTGCTGGTTATTAAGTCACCAAGCAGGCCCTGCAGAAAACCCGTAACATGCAGGGAGGGAGGGCTGAGACGCTGGACCAACTGGAACAGACCCTTCAGAGGAACTCAGTACAGGGTTACACTGACAGTTTCTGTTCCTCCTTTGGAGGAATGGTTTGCAGGAACTGTCATGAACCCTGATCTTGAGCAGAAGCATCTACCACTAATTTGGGTAATTTATATAAAATATGTATTTTATCTCAAAGGGCTGAAAGAGCTAAGTGAGATAGGGAACATGAAGACCGAAAGAGTGTAATAATATGGTGTGCTCCTTTAGTAAAAAGGAAGGAGAGATTATGTGATGAAAAGACAGAGGGAAAGGAAGTTAAGAGAGCAGAAATGCTGCAGTATGAAGAAAAAAATGAATAACAAAACAAGCTCAGGATACAAAGAGAGAGAAGTGATCAGTAGCACTCATTATGGCAACACTGGGGAAGACAAGCGACACAGCAAACCTAGCAAGAAAAAAAAGTTTAAGAGAAAAAACAAGTGGAGGAAGAGAACAAAGAAAACTTCAGAAGGGAAAAACTTTGTGACTCATTTACTTCAGCACAAAGTAATAAACTCTTAGAGTCAGCACTGGGCAATACGTTACTCAGCAGCAACTAAAAATGCCTAAGTGCTTTCCTCCTTTAAACTTGACATTCATCCTTTATGCCATCATCTCCTACCCTTCTCATCTTTTACACACTTTTTCCATCACTGTGTTCTTACTCAACCTATCTTAATGGTATCCTAATTTACGCAAGTATAATTCCTTCTTGAATTGTGACTCCCAAATCTACTTTTGCACCTGCTCAAAGCTCTTCCATAGAGTCCTCTTTTCTTGTGGAACAAAGCTACAGAAATCTAGGGATTTTTAAAACTAAAAGAAGTGGTATGGAGAATCTGACACAAGAACAATGTATAACAAACCATGAACATCAGCAAAGGTGCTACAGTCCCTCAGTCCCCAAGCACGGAGCACAGCACAGTCATTTCTGCATTTCTGTTTGGAGAACAAAGCTATCAGTACGTCAGCTTCACCATCTGAACAGGCTGTCGATCATTCAACTCCCCCTTCAACAATTCAGTTAATTTCAAACAATTTGACAGTAGTGAGGTTTCAAAAACAATACCTCTCTCAAGTCACTATAAGGGAAATGAAGTATATTACATGTGACATGCGAGAGCTGGGCATACAGTCACAAGGCTGAGCTGAAAATACTACTGTGAAGGTGTCTGGAAATGAAAGGAGGACCTGAGGAAACTGTAACAAGGATGTCATTGAGGACACACAGGAGAGGGAAGAAAAAAAAACAGCTAAGTGTAGGTGCTGAAGTTATTGCTGTGGTTGCATGACATGGGATACACACGCAGCATCAGCCTTGGTTTCCAAGTACAGCTTCTCATAGGGAAAACTGAAATTCCACATAAACAGGAGACATTCACAAGATTTTTCTTTTCCTTGATCTGACAGGTAACCAGATTTTTCAGTCCCAGTCACATTATAATTAGGATACTGTTGCAGCCTGGTAACCTGGAGAATTACTTAGTGACTCATCTCTGTAAAGAATGACTAGTGAGATTTTTAAGGCATACTGACAATTGTTTTAATGCTCAAGAACTCTGCTTTGTTCAAAGCTATCCCCTTGCCCCCTCAAATTTCTCAGATAGCAACAAATCAAAACCACACAGATATAAACAAGTAAAGTCCCAAACATAATGAAAAATCCTCATAGAAATGAGTACCTTATACATACTGTCACAATACTTACTACTCCTAACACAGTACTGTGAAAAATTATTTACAAATGCCACCATAAGATGTAGTAAAGCACTGTTTAACTTGATTATGTTTACATTAGCAATCCCTATTACTGCATTTAACCATCTCATCTATTCAGATGGTGTCAGCTGTCATGTGTTCCTCTATACTCCCCAGGTTCCTGCTTCCCTCTCTGCACAAGCTGCGTCCTCTTGTCACAACCTCTAATTGTCTCTTCTTCAGCACAATCCAACATCAGCAGACAGTAAACGCTGGAGGTTGTTTGCCCTGCTGGATCACTTCCTTTCTGTAATGCCTGGTCTAACTCTCTTTCAAAGCATCCCTTTCATTGCTTCAGATTTTTAGCCTTACCTTAAAGGTCATACAAAAACTTTTTGTCCTGTAATCACCCCATTCCACTCTTACCTCCCAGGTTTTGTCTCTAGTTTCAACAGAACTAAGACTTTGATTAGGGCAAACAAAAGAATAATGCATTTTTAAAATAAGTTCTTTGGCTAACTATGTGAGACACAGAATTTCCCACAGTAATTAGCAATTGTGTTCAAAGGACCACACTGCTCTCTGGAAGCATCCACACAGCCTGCTCTGGCACGACCCTACCTGACTACCAACCAAGATCCTCTCTCGTAACTACTTAAAGAACAATTAACCTTTAATAATTCAAAGCCTCCTTCAGGAAGCTGGGTAAGTAGGACAAAGAACTACATCCTGCTGCCCTCCTCTTCCCCTGGTGTGTGTTACCTGTAGGTAAGGCACCTGGCTGTGCTTCCACATGCTGCCAAATTTCAACTGTGGGGATGCAGCTGACCTGCTGCTGGACAGCCCAGTGACAGCACCTGCACTCACATGCCAGGGAACCAAGTCTCAACTTTAAAATACCCTTCATTGCCAAATGATTCCAGTTTTGCAAAATAAGCACAAGCTTCTACAGGAAGTATTGAGCAGCTTCACATTATGCTTTTGGAGGAAGTTGCTTCTTTAAATCCTTTAAATTACCACTTCATATAATACTCAGAATTTCTCAGTAAACTCATTGATTTAAAATCCTTCTAAATAAAGTAACAATTTACTTCAGCAACAGATCTGAAGGTGACCTTTAAAGGATGGGCTATTTCTATTGTTAACAACATAAATGAAAATTTGGTCTCCAAACACATGGACAATTAACTGTAACTGAATAATGAAAATATTTCCCAATTATCAACTAAATCCTTTGAGATCCAACAGGAGTTTGTAGAGCAGATCCACAGCTCAGTCACACCAGAACTAAACAATATGTATTTCTTATCAAGTAAATTTAGCAAGCTGAGGTGCAAGACAAAGCCAGGCATACTGGAGGCTTCCACTCATTTACAGGACACAGAAGGCACAAGCAGAAGAAGGAAGAGAAACTTTCCCACAATGACAGCCAAGATGCCATATGGATTACATGGGTGGATGAGCAGGTAGTTTAATTTTTATCCTGTTTTGAATATTTCTAATTCTTTTTAATATGAAACACAGTGGAACATTCATTTTTTGCATGGCCTTATACCTAATATGAAACTATTTGTAATTTTCTTACTCTATATTTAAGGGCAAAAACATCAGTTCCAGTATAAGCACTTCCAAGCATAAACTTTTTGTTGAATTGTCTAGATACTTGAGATAGTTATGTGGAAACAGAAAGAGGGCATGAGATGCATGAGAAGGTAGGGTCTAGAAATTTCTTGACCTACACAATGGAGTAGAGGGGCTCATGTCCCTCCTGAAGTGAAGAAGAGTAGAATAGTAGGAAATCCAAGGTAAAGTTCTGTAACTACATTAGCTATGTTCAGAAGCATTTAGAAAACTTTTAGAAAAAAGTGATCCTGAGGGGTGGTCCAGGACTGAAGAAATGCATGCATTAGAAAAGAAGAAAACCCTTTACACCTGTACCTGAACTTGGTGGCATTAAAATCTTGTCTGTGTATTTGCACACCTAAAGAACATGCTTAAAAATGCACAGTACTAAGAGATCTGGTCTATACTGAGAAATTCTGGCAGCACAGTTGAATTTACTAGAAGTCATAGCTTAAGCTAGCAAAATCTATTGTGCAGATGCAGCGATGCTGACAGAAGAGTGCACTTCTAAAACCACTGATGTAGATAAGCTCTGAGACTGGAGCCGTTCCGATTAATATCATAGGCTCTTAACGCACCCAGGTGAAAGGATGAGCACACCCAGCAGGGTGAATGAAGGGGTTCAGACTGCTCAGCTATCATTCCTGGACATACTCATCTTCTGGGGAAGGCTCATTCAGCTGGGAACAATGAATGTGCTACTCCACACCTTCGATTCATACCCAGACTGCCTGGTAGTGCTGCATAGAGCTGCCGGGTAGGATTAGTAATACAATTTTTGTGTGTAAGTTAATTGAGTCTTCCAAGAAGCAGGCTTCAGAAAGAAAAAGATTTAACGTACGTTATTTGCTGGTATTGGTTTATCTTTCACGTGGGGGAACAGGAAAGATAAAGGAAATCTTAATATTGCTTTTTGTCTGTTTGGGTCTCCAAATAACTGAATAGAAGTATATGTAATCAAAGAATGCTTACACACACTTAGCAGGCAGTGCAAACAAAACCCAGAAAAAAGACCACAGCTGTAACAGAGAAAGACAGACTTGTACAGAGGGTTTGAAATATACTGATGGAGACTAGAGCAAAGAAGGTAAAAGAGAGATTGGAAAGGTAAAGAGATATTTTATAGCTCTGTGGAATGATTAGACACATACCCATCAGATCTTAACCCATTTGCAGCTGTTACTTTCTTAATGCTTAAAAAGCTTAATTGAACATTACAAAATGTGAAATGTGTATGTGCACATCTATGTACATATAAAAATAGATGTTTTATATTTATGAATAAAAACCACCAATGAAAGACATGCTTTGGGGAAAGTAGTACTCTTCTCCTAAATCTAAAGTAACTAAACCCACTATCTAGCTAACCTAAGTCAAGACAGCTTGGGAAATGTACGTAACTAATCTAACTCCCCTTTCCCTTCAGCAACTGTATATTCCAAACCACCCAGGTACTGATAAATTGTCCCTTCACAAACTTACGGTAAAAGCAACCAAACCAAGACAACCAGGGAGTCTTGGAGGAAGTGACAAGGCAGGAATGTTCTTATAGTTATGTAAGTGAAGTTTTTCAATAGCCTCTCTTCTGTCTCCCTTGAAGAATAACAAGAGATCCTCCCCATCAAAAAAATCATAGGTAGAAGTTTTTAAATTTAGGTTACAAAGCCATTAGTAAAATGTGCAAAATACCATTGAGGAGACAAATTCTATGCTGGTTTTGGACTTTGAAGCTAGAAAAACATAAAATTCATTGCCTCCAAATTCCTTTTATCTATTTAGTCAACTAAAATGAAATTTATTATGGAAACAAAACCAGCATCACTAAAAATAGTGAAATGTTGATAACTATGTATTGCTCCGTATTTCCTTACTTTTTATTCCCTCAGGGCTATGTTCCTCTGTACCTAAAGGGAGAAATTAGTAGCTTTTGGCACAGATTTGGTGCCAGATTTATCAGGGGCTGCTGCCTGAGAAACATTGTCTATCAGCAAGTCAAAACCATTGCTGTGAGTCTGCATCTCCCATCTCCTATTTAAAGCATTAATTTACGTTTCACAAAAACATGGCATGAACAGCAAAACCACTAAGGGCTGGTATACGACTCTGATTTAAGAGCACTCACTGTCCTGCAGAGCTGCTAAATTAGAGATCGTGCCACAGTGATTCAGTAACAGCTACAATACAAGAAACTAATGAAGTAGTACCTTACCTCACCAGGATATCAGTCGCGAATGTTTGCACAGACCAGTTCAGTCTGTGCCATGCTTGAGACTGGACACAATACAGTTTCCTTAGAAAGCAGTCTGTCAGTCTCAATTTCTGAATTCAATTGAATTTCTGAATGCCTTATCCATAAATCATGAAGCAGGTTGGCTTCGTCAAACGAGACGTAGTTCAGAGTCACAAAGAACCATTTTCCAGAATTCTGGTGATAAAATTCTAGGATCTGGGTCTTCATGCAACCACAGGAAAAAAAAAAGACTTGGGAGTCTTTTGAGGGAGTCTATGTTCTCCCTATGGGCTGAAGAAGAGGCAAACTGGATTCGGCAGATGCTTATAAGAAATTCAGTTTAAAACTTATTTAAAATAAATCAAATAAGCAAGAAAAGCTGTTATTTTTAAAAAGCTAAATGAAGAACAAAAACAACTGTAATAGCCATCCCTTCCCTTCTCTCCCCCTTCCAGATGCTCTCATTCAAACACTCCATCCAAGATGACCAACCCTGTGTTCTGGCGCTCCGCAGCCTAATGGGCCTGAGCACCCTTGGGATAATCCCACCTCTCTCCTGCTGAAGCTGGGCCTTGGTGCAGCACACAGGATGGTTGTGAGGCCAGGGGAGCAACAAGGAAGGGTCTGATAAGGTTTGGAGAAAACAGGCAGTACAGCATTAGCTTACTGCTTGTACCATCTTGCTTTAGCATTAAAAAAAAAAAAAAAGATGAGACCTTTTTAGCCAAATTTTAATAAGTTTCTGACCTGCAGCTATGACTTCAGTCAGTCTGTTTTGAGTGCATTTGTAGTGTTGACCGACACAGTCCCCTCAGACAGAAAATACAAGACAGATGCTCATGATTTCAGAAAGCTTTAATCTAATTTTATTTCTGTATATGAAGTAGCATAATAAATAGGATTCTTGTCAATGCTGGTGAAAGGCCAGAGGCTTTGCACCGGCTGGACAGTGCAGGGTCTCAAGAGCTGTCTGGGCTTGTCTTCACCTGTCTGGTTTCAGCCGTTGCCAGGTGGTTGAGCAATTATTGCCTGGCCTGACCCCAAAAACACAGAGTGAATGTCTGACACCCTGTGGTAGTCACTGGGTGACAGGGAGAACCCTTTGTGTCACCTGAGGCTGGGAAAGGCTTTGAAGCAACCCTTCAATTGGCCTGATGCAAATAAAGCAGGCTACAATATAGCATACAAAAACAACCCTAAGTGGACCAAGATCAAGTAAGATGCCAGACCCTCTATGAACACTGTGCTCTCCACAGTGGAAGGCACAGAACGCTGGTGACTTCATGGAAACACCTCTCCACCCGCCATTTTATTTCCACCCTCACAACCCAGAGGAACAATTAACACCAAAAATGGTAGGCACTTGGAAGTTCTGTTTAGCAGTCTTAAGTGTATTATTACAGATGCTTATATGCTTTTCTACAGTCTGTGCAGTGTAACATTGTTAAGACATTACCTGGACCACTAGGGAAGTCTTAGTTCGTTGTCTATGGCATGTATCCTTTTAAGTTAGGAAGATTCAGAACGTATCTGCAAAGCGCACCTTCCCATCCACATGGAACAGTTTTTAAAAGCAAAGGGAGAACTGGAAAAGCTTTGGAAGATTTTTAAAAACTTGGCTTACTGAAAGCTGTAGACATTAACTCTCAAGTCTCTTTGCACTGCTTTTCCCCTACTTTTCCCCTACTTTTTCCATATGCAAAACCTTTGTCTTTAGTAAGACGCGGTGGAGAGTAAAGATGATAATGGATGCAGCCACACAAGCTCTCATTTGGGCAATGGCGTCTGACTGATGAGTGTTTGTCATAGGACACGAATGACATGCTAAACCATGGCAGAATTACACACTGCATCCAAGTGCCTACTTTCCAGATTTATAATAATAAGCATCAATAGATTTCAGAATTTAAAAAGGAGAAGAAACTTTAGAGAATACGGTATTAAATTTGACCTGCTGAAACAAAAGAATTTTAAAGACTCATTAGAAGCTAACAATTTTGAGGAAACTATAAATATTCTGTATTTTACGTAGGCAAAACTATTCATGAAATCAAGAAAAGCCTTTCCTTCCACCACATATCAGTTATAACCAAGACAGTCTTACTATCTGTGTTTCAAGTTCATTTTGCTACTATGGATATAATTTATTTGTTTAGATAAATAGGTAATTTATATATCTAGTAATTACATTATGGGTTAAAAGGTCTGCTTTATTACTAACACTAATCAACTCATTGGGATTACTGACTGAAACAGCAAACTCTTTTCACAGACATTCTTTTTTCCATTACTGCATAAGACCTGTGATTAATATTAACCTTTATTTTCAACACAGATCCTTACAAAATTAAGAAGAAAATATTCTCTTTCTCGATTCTTTGGAAGAAGCTGCCCTTGCTCCCACAGATCTTAAATTCCAAAATTCCCAGAGACTGTTTCATGAAATTAATCCTTTGATGAGCTTCAGAATCAGGCTTTTTAACAAAATACTCAACCCCTGTCTTGATAGTCTGCTGCCGCCACCATTGCTAACGATTTTAAGCTTCCAGTACTGTGAATAATTTAGAAACTCATCTGTTCCTTTCAGTGTAAAGACAATGTTGAGAGAAAAAGGTCACTTTTTTTCCTCTTTCAACCACTGACTTATCTATCCCAGCACCGGTCTGATTGCATGATACACCTAGTGTTTGACATGCATCCCCTGACAGCTTCTTAGCAGCAGTTAGTCTGTTTAGCTTAGACTCCAGAAATAATAGGAGCACAAAGGACTGACAAGTTTCAGCAGTTATGCACACAGAACCAGCACTCACGTTTGCAGGAGCTAGTTCAGATACTCGATCGACAGTGGGCCCAATATTTATTTATAAAATAGACAGATGCCAGCATATGTATTGTAACCGGGCAATCTGGTACTGATGCACAGAAGCAGTGGCACTTGATAAACATTTCTTAAACATAAATATGAGCAGTATAATCACCTGTTTCCCAAAGACTAACAATGGAAAACACACTACTCCAAGCCTTTTTTGAAAAGGCTGTAAATTCAGTGCTACTTCCTCTTTAATCTTGTGACTAACAAGGACATGGAAGGCTGTCAGTATATACACATACAATATGAAGTTTTATTTGAAAATTATATCTGTCAGAGCAAGACAGACCCATGTAACATAGTATTTAAGGGATTAATTACTGTTTACTTGAAACTTCTCCTCCTTTCACTAAAATAACCTTTTATTTCTTTGCCAAACAAGCTTATTTTGAATATATATGCAGAGGATTTGTATTACAGTGAATATTTCATCTTTCAAAGAAGATTAGTTAAAACTCTGACATTGTATGGAATGCATCCACATGCACTGACCCACAAGTTTGTGTTTAACCATGAGAAAAGCTAGACTATTCTAAGCATTTTTACCCATCTATTTCCTTCTTTTCTTCCTCTGGCTGAAATCAACTCGATTGTCAAGGAAGATGACCACCTAAAGGCAAATGAAAGATTATGACACTTTCCCTCTTAAATAAAAAGTAAGACCTATAAAAACCACAAACCCTCTCTGCGTGGAAGAAACTAAACCCCTCCCCAGTCCTTAGTGTTCAGATAAGGTCTAGCAGGTGGTGGTTTGTTACCCGACATCTTTCTCCCGTTTCCTTCTTCCTCACGAAATAACTTTAGATATATCACGTCAAATTTGGTCTCCCAGTTTTGCTGAAGGACTTTTCAATGTCTTCATTTTTGTGAACAATGAACTCTTCTCTCGGGCTTCAGCAGAAAGAAGAGCAGCACTCTATCCTGAGGAAGGTAACCTTTCTCCCAAGTGTCCTTCTCAGAACCACCTCCCTAAACATGGCTAAAAATTATCTATTTCACAAAAATTTAAAAAAAAAAACAACTTACATACCAACCCACCTGTGTTTGCACTTAATTATAAATTTTATTTTAATACTTTCTTGAGAGAAAATACCACAAATAGATATTTGTCGTTCTGACAGCAGGACAAAGCCTCTGTTTCTAATTTAAAAGCTCCCTAAATATCTTGAGTCTATGCAGACTATCAGAAGCATGCCAGAGTCAAAAGTGGTTATAAACTTCCCCACCTTTCAAGTGCTGCATGTCTGCTATCTGCCATTGCAAACACCCTGTGCAAAACTGGGTAATTCAGACAGTCATAGTGCAGCTCTTGATCATTTTGTATGGTCATCTCAGCATCTCTCAAAAAAAAATTACTACCACGTGTAGTTTTAGATTATGTCAGGTAGTAAAAAATTTTAATAAACATGCAAGCTCCTTTGCACAACTCCAAGAACACAAGATATTATTTTTGGTCTGCTAAAGAGAGCAATTCAAGTACTTGTTCTGTTCTTTTGGTAGAATTTACATATCCATTTATTCTAAATGACACAGCAATTTTAAGAAACAGAATTTTTTCCCCTTCACACAGGTTATGCTGCCTGTACATTCCACATACAGAGGGAATACTGGGGAAAGCTGCTATCCTACCAATTAACAGAGCAGCTACTGCACTTGCAAATGGGAATAAGATGAGCTGCTGTTCATGAAGGGTAGCTGCAGGTTCTCCTTAGCCGCACAATCTATAGAGTCATAGAATCATTTAGGTTGGAGAAAACCTGTAAGATCATTGAGTCCAACAGTTAAACTACTGTCAAGTCCACAATGAAGATGTGTCCCCAAGTGCTACATCTACACTCTTAAATACCCCCAGGGATAGTGACTCAACCACTCCCCTGAGCAGCCTCTTTCAGTTTTTGACAACCCTTTTGGTGAAAAAATTTGTCCTAATAACCAATTTAAACTCTCCCTCTCCCCAGCACAGCTTGAGACTTGAGGCTGTTGCTTCTCATCTTCAACACTTCAGCCTCAGAAGCCAGGCTGACTCCTCAGGACAAAATACCTCCCCAAAGGCTGTGACAGAGTAAGATGATGAGCATATGGGAGACATATCTAGAAATGTATACCACAAGTTCAGCAAATTACTGCAGCTATTTAGCTTTTACAAACAAGCAACAAAAAGAAGCATGATATAGAGCTCAATACAGACTATATTCAATAGGCAATGATCAACAGGCACAGAAACTCCCATTTAGCCCAAGACTTTTAGCTAAGAAATTGAAATAACTCTCTTATTCCAGTGTTTTGTCTCAAGGCAATAACAACCAATAACATCACTGTGCTCTGTAAAACTGCTGGTGATTTTCCATGTTGGAAAGGGAGTCAAGAGTTTGGGTTTCTTACACTTCTGCTGGTGAAGAGTGAAAGAAAACTGAGCAGCAGAACAAAAGAGACATTTCATTCAAGGCAGTTAATACAAATTAATTTAAATTTATGTTTTATTATTTTATATTATTTTATTATTTTTTATTAATTTTTAGGTTTTACTGTCCAGTTCAGAACCCTCTCGTCTGGGCTACTGTGATGAACACAGATAACCAGTGCTTATGAACATGGATTTTTTTGCTGGAATTGCTTACCAGCAGTAATATTCAAGGCATACCATACGGAAAAGGAAGGCAAACAAAAATGGAGAGCTAAGAATTTATCATCAGCTGTAAATAAGAAATACCAACTGGTATAATGTACATTTCATTTATTGCATTATATGCTTCACAGCAAGTACCAATGCAAATTATACTAAGAACAAAAATCAATTAAATATATCTAAATTGTTGTTAAAACACAGCCAGTGTATACAACAGAAACATTCATGTAAGACACTATCAATTTCAATGCATTTTTTAGTTTTTCATATTTAAATTACTGCCTGATTGCAAGAAGCATCTAGGAAATATACACAACGGTCTGTAACAAATCAAACCAATTAAAGCATCTCAGCTTAAGGTTTATTCCTAAGTTTGGAAGTAACATGAAAACACTGATGAATGATGGAAAATACCTACATGAAACATTTGCATTTTTACTTGCTTTAAAGTTCGTAAGTTCTGTTAATGCATTATCAACATAAAGTCTTAAAAATATGTTTGTATTTGTTATTTATGAGATTCCCAGTGTCTCCTCCTAGTATGTTCATACTGTGAATTGTTTGCTGAAAACCAGAAGAATTTCCACAAATTAATTGCTTGCCTCTTTCTACTAAGATCATGAAACATTACTGGTAGCAGTAAAAAACACTGTTCATTAATTTTTATTGGAGGGCGGAGGAGGGATGAAGAGGGCACTATGGTCCAGACTCAGAGGAAAACAAGCATTGAATAAAAAATGATAATAAATGGATTTTTTGGAGTGTGTACAAAGCCATATGCCACTAAACCTGGTAACACTTACATATATGCTTCATCTTACTACTTTGAAGGGTCTAATGTCTGGAACAAAATTACACATACATTTTTCAAGGTCACACACGTGTGAGTTAGCCTATCACTATGAAAAATTTGTTTTTCTTGTTGAAGGATTTACATTCCAGTATTCCAATTTTAAATAAGCTTTGACAACTAACCTTAGAGTGATTAGTCAGAATCTCAGAATTTGTGATGAGTATTAAAAGAACCCACTGTTTGTAACATACTGTATGGAAACTACCTATAATTACCATAGCTGTTTCTTTCATTTTAATTGCCTCCCAAAATAATTTATAATCCACATGCAACTGTGTGTTCTCTACAAAAAAATTCTTGAAGATGATTGCAGGAATATGCCCACCCCCCCTAATATTTTCATATCTAGGTGCTCAGGTTCATGAGGTGCTTCTCAAGTGTTTTCCAAATACACTTCTTCATGACAACAAAGCAAACCTAGTAGACAACACAGTTTAGGATTTATGGCAATTTTTTTTTAAGAAGTTCTATTACAAACTGCATAAAGAACACATAATAGCAAGCTCATTTAGCGTAAAAAAATACTTGTCAGTGAAGCTCCACTGATGTGGCATGCTTTGAAACCCGTGTTTCAAACAGAGAGAACAATCACAAATCACAACCTTCACTAAAAGATGCAACATGTAAAGTATGACTTAAAGCACTCTCTTGGGCAATGTAAACTATTTAAATACATAAAAATTTACCTTTCTGTGCCAAAAGAAGCCTTTCTCTTCCAGTCTTGGATTCTTTACCAATTTATATACGATCTTCACTGATTTTTCTCCCAGCAGGAGCCAGCAGCAATTGCTGGAGGAAGCAAAGAGTTTCCCTCCCTTCCTCCATAGCAATATCAAGGAAAGCATAGGTTTGCTACAACGCAGAAGCCCCAAAGCCAAGCTCACAGCAAAGGGGCTGCAAGCATTCTCTCTTTCTACAGCTCTTCCCACTCCATGTTCTCTCCAGGTTTCACTACTAACGACTGTATTTAACTCAGGTAAAGAGCACAAAGATTTCAGGCACATTACAGACACAGAACCCAAAAGATTTGTTGAGAAGCTGTCTTCCGTTTAAGGGTTGCTGAATGCAATATCCCTCACTACTTCCTATATAAAGCTTGCTCAGTTTACAGAAATGTATGCCTTCTCATTAGTGATCTCCAAACTTTCCCTCTCCCTGAAAGGCAAATGATCTGAATGATCCCATTTTGATCATAATCTGAGAAGATTAACACCATGGGTATAGCTAACATGTCTCATCTTGGGGGGAAAAGGTGACTTTTGAGGTTTTCTACCAGCCTGTTGAAAACAAAGTTCAAGACCAGACCAGTCATCTGGCCCTGAGCATTCTGAGTAACTGAAAAAATGTAAAGCTTTATTCCTTCATTCAGAATGTTGCAAAACAACAAATATTTTACAATGTTTATCTTAGACCTTCTCAGATAATAATANGGGGAGTTTTTGCTTGGAGAGTGCTGGAGGGAAGAGGGTTTTGCTTTCACTTCTTTTTATTTCTTGTTACTTTTAATTCTGTTAGTAATAAACTTCTTTATATTCTTTAAAGTTTTAGGCCTGCTTTGCATTTCTTCTCATCCTTATCTCACAAAGTGAAAAGCATGTGATCAAACCACTACACTAAATTGGTGTTTCCGCCCGGTTTGCAAACCAAACCCGCTACATAGACCTTCTCAGATAATAATATTACCCTTAGGAAAATCTACTTCCTCCTTACACACAGCAAGATTCCTTAAAAAAAAATTACAAACAGGAACAATAACAGAATTGAAAGGACGCACAGGAATTTTTTTCATGCCTAATTATCTTATAACCCCTCCAAACTGAAAACTATTTGAGAATATTAGGAAGTCATAAGAATGTAAATACAATAAAGTACAAGCATAGAGACCGACCAATAGGAAAATCTGAATTCAGCCCATGGAAGGATTTTTTTTTCCATTGACCCAAAAATTTGATAATATTTGAGAATAATGTTCTGGAGACTTCTGTCAGACAGAAGTCCTTAGAGACAAGATGTTCAGATCTTAGACTCCAAAGTAGCTCTGTAGCTTCTTGAATCACAATGATCAAACTCAGATTTTTAAAAAGTAGCGGTACTACTCAAGAAATGGTAAAAGTATGGTTTGTTTATCCATACACACATGCAAGAAAAACATATAATACTCCAGTGATGCAGAGGAGAATACTCAAACTTTTAGTTTTGCACATTCTCTCTCTTCTGGATCTTTCAAATTTCTAGAATATTTTTTTACAGAAGTAAAATGAACATGACAAAGGAGATATTTGATAAAGTTTCTTCAAAGATAAGTTCTAAAAATCTAAGTTGCTGTGGTGTAATCGTAGAAACATTCTCAGAGAGAAACCAACAGACAGATGATTGCCAAATAAATAAATGTACAAATAAACAAATAAATGTTTTCTCTATGGAGAAAGGTCCCACAGAGTTGTGCTGAAAAACATCAACCTGAGACTGAAGATGTAACTATCACTGTCTCTTACTACTCAAGAAATAGCAATTTCTTCATACCTTTTCACATTTGAGTACAGAAGGAAGCAGGATAGTAAACTAGCTGAACCCTTGGCCTAAGCAGTACCTTTGTTCTTATGCTTTTATAGCAGCACAAGCCAGAGCAGTTCTTAACTCAAACTACCAAGAGGCCACTGCCAAATGTGGTCCCCGTTTCCCTTCTACCCAACCCACACCTTTGCAGTGCTTTATCCAGCAGCTGTGCATCGGTTTGAGAGAGAGAATCAGCCACCTGATTTTGCTGGGTTTGTCTTTCATGAGTCCACAGAAGCAGTATATGAGGGGGGAAAAAAACCTGGTTACACAGCTCCGCTTAGAATAAGGTTCTGTCCTATGGAGAGTTCCAAGATATGCAAGTAGCAAACTGGTGGTTGGGAAAAAACAGTTGAAAAATGGAAAATTTCATAACTTTAACCTTATTGTAAAGAGATTATAAACTTATTTTCGCAAGCTCCTCAACTCACATAGGTTCACAGTGGGTCACTGAGCTGAAGCATTTCCCCATGCTGAATACCAGAGCTGGTGTGAGGAGTGAGAGAAATAGCACAGCTCAGGGAAGTGTCTCTTTTGATGGTGACAAGTTATTTAGTTTGGTTCCGTTCTCTTACACACCAGTAAATATAAAAGAACAAACACGGGTAAATATCCTATTAAAAATTATTCATAATAGTTACAAACCACTAATGTTTCCATATAAAGTCAGAAAAATTGAAGACGACTAGGATATAACTAAAGAAAATTTGAAAACCTATAGGTAAATACATTATTATAATACCTATAGTATTACATTATAGGTAAATGAAGATTATTCACCTGCAGAAAGTATTTTGTTTAGCTTGAAAAGCATATTTATCTAACACACATATTTATCTAACAATTGTTGCTGGTTTACAATTGTGTACTGCTCATTATTTGGGACATACAGAATAAAAATAGGTATCATATCCACTGAAAAAATATTTCTATCTCCACACTTCCAAACTAAAATCTACTGCTTGTAACTTCTTCATAATAGCTGACTCTTCAAATCTAATTTTTTTTTCAAATATTGTATATTTATCAAATCTTATGTTCACAAATATTGTTCTAAAGAAATCACTTTCATGTTAAACATTTTTATTTACAGCAACTTCTGTAAAGCAGAGAATTTTATAAGGAATGTATTGATTCCAAGACAATAATAAATGGAAGCTGTGTTATCTACGTAGATTTTCCTCGGAAATAGGATCAAGTGATAAAGTAGTGTTGTGATTTGTAAAGGTCACATGTTGGTAGACCAAATCAATCTTAATTTTGAGAATGGTGTAAGATTAAAAAAAAAATCAATTTCTCAGTGCTGGATTCTTATCAATACCTAGCTTAAAAGAGCCAATCATAACTGTAGCTCTAATTAAGATATTTTGATGAATTCACTGTATTAATTCCTACTTCTAAGATAGAAAACTGTGTTGTGAACTGTTTGCAGCAATGTTATCTTTCTAGTCAGATATATTGGGTCTCCACATCTACCCGAGCTCTAATATTTTTTCCAGTATTGTACTATTTTTACTACTAATAGAAAAACTGCATACATTAAAAGAAAATTAAGTCAAAAATGAAACAATTGCAAAAATCTATTTGCATTTGGATTTAATTTATTTAACAATATCTGCATAGTGCATCTTGAACTTAAAGAGTTTAAAAAAAATCTTGAAGCTAAAAGAAAAATTCAGTACAGGATAAACAAAGGATAGAGGACTGGTCTATCTCATTTGACCTGCCTAAATATGTTTCAAAGAGAAATGCCATTGAAATGGCCAAACAAAAGACTATGGTTTAAGAGAAATACATGTGTTCTGTCCCTTCAAAATGAATAATTCTTAGATTTGAGGAGGGACAAGTAGAATTTTACCAGCATGAAAAGTGTCAGTTCCAGTTTCTTCATTCCATGAATATTCAGAAGAACACACATCTGAAGCAACACTTACTCAGAGATGTCTATTTTGTATGAACAATCTAGCAATATACTTGCATTACCATGGCCTTTAGGCAAAGGATGCCTAGACAGACTAGGTGAGAAACACTGCGTATTGAATTTTTTTTATTTTCCTCAAGCTTAAAGATTTCTCCATTACTTTAATAAAAGTATTTTGCTGTTCTTTGTTAATAAATACATTAAAAATATTACATACTAGAAATACTGCTATATTTATGTTCTGTATGCAGCTTGCTGAGGAGTCTGTGTGAGTCTCTTGCATGAAGACTTAAACCCAGTTTGGTGGCAAAGAACACAATGAAAAACAAAAACTGCTTACGGATGTCCAATAGCATAACTATGAAATACAAATATCATCTAAGATCCTTTCCCTTTACTAAAAGTTATACGTCTTCCAGGAAAATACATATTTTTTTTGTAAATCTTGTAATATTCTCAATATCAACACAAAGTGTTTGGGAGTCACTGATCCCAGTCACAAGAAGGCAGCAAGAACACTAAGATTACCGACAACCTCTTGTCCAGACGGGAGAAGGTTTATTCCTCTCAGTTACTTGCAGATCCCAGATGCCCAGGTGCACATGCCAGCCACATCAGCCACCACCAGCATGTCACAGTCATTTAGCACCTTTAACTTTGTGGATGTGAAAAATATTGAGGTGTCTTTAGCCAGGAGCGCTCCAAGTAACACCTCCCAAAGCCAGGGCACTGTTCTGAGCGCAGCTGCAGAACACTTCTCCAGCGATCCTGTCTGTGACAGTATCTTCCAGCAGATGGAAACACATGCAGCACACACAGCTGCCGGCTGGAGGAAAAGCTCTTGGCCATGCAGTAAAAAATGAAGGACAGCAGCGGCTTTTCTCAAGCTGAGAAGATGCTTACACTATTGATGACAAAGTGATGGCAAGGAGCAAAGCTTGCTGTCTGCAAGCCTGCCACCTACAAAATGCCACTTAGAAACCAGGAGGAGGGAGAATGTGTTCCCAAGGACAGAGCAGACACTGGGTAAGAGCAATACAAGTAGCCAGGGAAGCTGAGCATCCACCACTGTATCCAACTCCCACAGTGAGAGGGGGCTACCTTAATGTGTATGATGGGCTACCTTGACTGTGAGAACAACTCAGGGAAACAGCAAGAATGAAGAATGAGGAGAGAAAAGAACAAGAACAAGCCAGAAACACAGCAAAGGGGAGGAAAAAAGCCCTAATTCAGAAACAAAAAAGGGCTGTCACTGAGCAACAGAAACAAATTTCCAGAAAAGAATAAGGGAGGTTCAGCTAACCGTTGTCCACTTCCTCTAGGTCAGTATTCACATGTATAATATCCCATTCTAGACCAGTAGTAAGAACAGAATAAAATGAATAATTTTTCCCCCTTACCCCAAAATGCAAAGTCAACATAAACCAATATTCCAGATTACAATACAAACTAACTTAATCATAGTCATACATTAAACCTAAAGTCTTATTTCAAAATAAGTTACTATTAAGGTAAGCGTAATGAAAATGATAACTGTATGCCTATGCTGACAGAGATATCACAATTTCATACTCTTATTGTGACAGAAATTTTTGACCCCCAACTTCTATTCCAAGACAGCTTTTAAGGATAACTTATCACTCTTGCCTTTAAATCTAAATGATAGAGAAATCATTGTCAGAGCCTTGTAGGGTTAAGGATGCTTAAACTACTTTTCTGTTTAAAAGGAGAACATTCTGAAAGTTAGAAGACCAATCCCAAAAATAACTTCTAATACTTATCTGCCTGCACTGTGGTTAAGGAGATACTAAATTACATCTGAAAAAACCCATCCAGATCTCTGCATACTCATAAAATATTGAAATACTCTATATGACAGTTAAAACATTAAAGTGGAAAAATGTTCCAACAAAAACTGAAATTTTAAACTTTCAAATAAAGTAAGAGACTTTAATGTCTCCCAAAGGCTTATGGATAAAATTTGTCACTTGTACTTGAAAATTTGCTAGCACTTTGTAAAGGTTTAGACAACATTAACTTCAAAACATAATAGCTTTCAGAGCTACTCTCTGGTCAGTCAGTGACGTCTAAGTGAATTTGTCACGACATGTAAACACCATTTTGGAAGGAACTGGTTTTCCTTAGCTCACATTTGAAGCTAAAACATTTTGACTGAAACAAACACAAGCCTCCAAATAGGCTCCGACCTTTGCAAAACTGATCACCTCTTTTCAAGTTCTGCAGCTGCAGCCAGCAACAACACGCTGATGAACAATTTGCCTGTGTTCAACAATCGCCAAAATGCCTCAACCCTTGACACGTAGAAAAAAACCCACACTTTCTTTGGCTGGAATTTGATGGTAGGAACATTATATCAGCTCACAGATGTGACAGCTGATACAGTGTCAATATAGGTAAGACTCAAGTTCAGAGCTAGAGCTGCTGTTGCCACTCAGCTCTATGGGTATCACACAGCACCACAGCTCGGGAGTTGCTCCCTTGTCTCTGGCACCTTGCTCGTGGTGCAAGCTGGCAGCTCCCACTCTACTGCAAGATCCAAATGCTGAAGGACTGTGCGAAATGCCATGTATGAATCACAGTAAATGTACTTACACTTTAAAAATCTAACAGATGAAAACAACCACAAACAACTTCAAAATTAAGTTTTAAGAGAATTACTCACCCAAATAAGACGATACAGTAGCCGCAAGAAAACAGCCTAAAAATTATTTTTAAGCAATATGTATGACACAAGAGCTCCTATTACACTGCACTTGACTCATATAACCAAGATTCATGCTAAAATGAAAAGAAAACACTGAAAGCAAAATATATGTGACAGCATATTCAGATTATGATTAAGAGAGAATGGTTTCATATTGATCTCTGAAATTAACTGGAATCCAGCCAAGTTATCCAACAGTCAGAAAAAGAACGAATGCTTCTTTCAAACACTGCAAATACAGACAAAGAAGGGATGGAGAGAAATGAAACTGTCAAGACAGGAAGTTCAGACCACAGGGTACTAAAAAAATGCCAGTGTTATCTATAGTAAATGACATTTGCAGGTAGAGGAAAAGTATCAGTTGAGAAGTTCAGGATCAAACATGCTACCAAGGTTATTCACGGAAAGCCTAAATAGCAAGTATACAAGAAGCACAGTTGATTTGTCCCCAGGAGAAACACATTCATGCAAAGTATTTAGAGGGAAAGTCAGTACAAGCAGGCAAAGAGAACACAGAAGAGTCATTAAAGGTGTCAAGGAATATGTATAGCTGAAAATCACAAGCACAGAACTGTCAGTCAGCAGTATAATTTAGATTCTGTGTGTAAGTAAGAGCAAATGGCCAAGAAGTGACCCTAGTGAGAGGGATTCGAGAGAGCAAGGGTCTTGTCATGTAAGAAATGAACAAATACACACCTTCTTTTATTTTTTAAGAGAGATGTAGAAAAATGTCAACAATAAAAGGATAGGGCAGGGAGTTGGATGAGATATTTGTAGAAATACAGCAGTTATATAAGGAGGAGAAAATGAAAGAAATAATACCTGCACATAGTTTCTCAGAGCAGTCATCATTATCCTGAGTTAGGTCAATCTAGAATGTAATTTCTTAAGTATTATGGAAAAGACTATGAGCAAAGTCTAACACTGACTATCTTCTCTTTTTACTACCAAACAATTAATCATAAAAATGTTCCTTAGCTGGAGGAATTTTATATTGAGCCTTCTATAGACATGACATTTAAAACTTTTATTAACTGAACAATCTAAGCCAACTCTTAGAAAGCAAAGCAGCAGGCAGACTAGCTCACTCCAGGTATTGGGTACCTTTACCCATTTATTTAAATTACCTAACTAGATAAAAATTGTAAGGCAAGAATATCACTTGTCAGCACATATCAGCTACAACTGGTGCTGCACATTTCATGAATAAACTAAAACTGAAGACTCTGCAAGCATCTAACTAGCAACTCAGCCTATGCCTAGGGTTCTTCTCACAACGTGGACAGCTTCTAGATCATCTCACTTCTCTCAAACTAAAGATTTGAAGGAATATGCATAGTATCTGAAGAAACTAAGTTGTCATCACAGGAAACACTTAATGGTTAAGACGTATATATAATATAATCACATAATAGTAAAAACTGGTTTATGAGAAAACAGAATGACTGCCAACTTGCTCAAACCTACTTAAAACAGCAAGCAAATAGTACCTGTTTTGTTAAGAAAGAAGTCTTAACTAACAGCAAATTTTGGTAAAAACAGTGTTGGTGGTTTTGGGGTTGGTTTTTTTCCCTTTTTTGTTTGTTTTTGGTTTTTTTTAACTGTAGGTTGTTTTTTTTTTTAATGTAGATATTGGTTGAATATTAGGGGGTGCTTTACTGCCTGGAAAACAGACTCATGTGACATCCATTTATAGCCTATGTGTTTGGTATGTCCTACACACAGGTTAGAGATGAAAATGGGAGAGTTCTCGCCAGTCTTGCAGTTCTTACACGAATTAAGCAGAGGCCATCTTATGAAGCAGTCCTGTAAACCTGAAAACTCTGTCACCCTTTGGCTAAAACTTTGCCTTCCAAAAAACCCGCAACAAAATAGAATATCAGAAGCTGCCTTTTATTACTGAGATCAGGAGAATGGAAATAATAATTAAAAAAAAACCCTATGAAGATAAAAAAATAAATGTAGATTTAAATGTTTCAAATCACAACAATGCATATCATTACAGAGCACATAACATCCTAATATTACTACATTTAAGTGTTCTATAAGGATATGCGTATGATATATTGTGATTTAAAACATTTTATTTCCATTGAAGAAGTTCTATAGCTTTAAAACCTGCTGCAATTTTGCATGACTGCTGCCTCTTACATTCTTCAACACAAAGTGACAGATTCTGCAGAGTATTTACTTACTAAGAGCCTTGGCAGAACTTGCAGGCTCTGATTTTATTGTAGGATTGTAACTCTATATACGCATTACCAGACCTTCTGCTTAGAATCATGGCATCAAAAACTACAGTAATCTCAAGCAAGTTTTTATTCAATTGATTTTTCTCACTGTCTAAACTCTTCTGCTTAAAAATCTTGATGCTTTGAAGCATCTAAAAGTTGCTAATGTTCAGTACACAGGACATCTCTGCTGCATTGTCAGACCAAGACTCAGTGGATAAATCAGAAATACAAATATGTTACAGAAATACAGATATTTGTATTTTACAGGACAGATTTTTAACTCTGCCTCAACTGGTAAAGACAAACACATGTGAAGTACTTAGCATGCAAAAACCTAACATATAAATAAGTGTTCAAGAATATACACTATATGTGTAGATACAAGTTAGATATGTAGCTGCTAAGAGATAATACTCTAAGAACAATCTTGATGTACTAGATTAAAAAACCAAGATGAATGAATATTGCTTATTTTCAAGTTTTAAACAGTGCAGGTTTCCAAGCCAAACATGAAAGCTGGGAATGTAACATATTGCTCTGAAAACACTGAATAAACCAGCAAAAGGGGGGAAGTTTGTTAAAAACACTGATTGCGTCATATGCCACAAGTAGGAAAGCGGCTTTGCCAGTGTTTGAAAACCAGCCACACAATGACAAATAAAATCCAAAAGTTCCTTTTCATCAAATATTATTTCAAGTCAGCTGATCTTGAGAAACAAAAGAATAACTCAGTTGTCTTATCTTTCATTCTCAAATCACAACAGAGAAAGAAATTTAGTAAGTACAGGGATCAGTTTATGTATCACTAGCAATAACTCAGCAAACCTTCCCTCTTTTAAGTGCATAATGTTAACAACTGTTGCATATTCAAATTGAAAAGATTACTGCAAAACAGAATAAAGTATGCATTTAACATCTTTTCACTGGTTTTATTTACAGTGCTTCTTGCTGAAAAAAATGTCTGCATAATATACAGCGCTTTGCTATCAATATACCACAATTCTCCAGTTTCCTTTCAGACAAAGTAACAGTTATCTCAAAAAAACCCCCCAATTTCCCTATTTTGTACCAGAATCTCAATAGGTTCCACAGTCAAAGACATCAAAGAGTCTCCTCTTCCATGAAAAAGGCTTGAGAAAAACTAGGAACAGCAGAGATATCTCTCTCCCATCTTTTCTTCATCTCTGCCAGTGATTTTCATGAAGCTGTGCTATTAATTAAACGGACCGTCCAGATGGGCATTCCCTGTTTTCTGGGCAGCTGACTTGCATAATAGCATAATGACCTGCTGCTAAACCCCTTCCTGCTTCCTCCACAGCAGCTTCTGTGGTTGCATTGTGCCATCCATGTTGCAGGACCCGAAGTGCACAGGAACATTCTCAGCCCAGCTTTCCCTTACATGGGGGCTTCACTCCACTCTCACAACATGCAGCATACAGAGCGGAAACGTGAACCAAGAACTGGCAATGTCTGACTGCAAACATGCATTTCAACTGCTGACATTAAGAAATCAGATTTATGGAAACCCAAAGAGACCAAAGCCCATTATCGTCCACCCTTCCCAGTGAAAGCACATGCATCAACATAGGAAGGACAAGTAAACAGTCATCTGAAATACAAGTCCTCTTTCACTTTCCATTGCTCCCTGCAGAAGAAAAGGAAGTTATTCTTCAGTCCTGAAAGCTTTAATTGAGGAATTTCACAGATATTTGTATTTTTAGTTTGTTTAGTGTTTGTTTTTAATCAAAAACTTTCCATCAAAACAAAGTGGTAAGCTGACGGCAAGACAATTCTGTTTGAATATCACATTACTTTGGCTGGTAGTCTGCCTTCAAAAATTCCAGTTATTCA
This sequence comes from Eulacestoma nigropectus, assembly GCA_013397775.1. Lineage (NCBI taxonomy): Eukaryota > Metazoa > Chordata > Aves > Passeriformes > Eulacestoma > Eulacestoma nigropectus. The sequence goes on along the minus strand of VZTE01006358.1, from coordinate 1,536,598 downwards.
AAGAGAGGAAACTAGCTTGAAAAATAAATACATTAGTAAGAAACAAACAATCAATCACAGAGAAATAAAACAGAGACTAAGAGGAGGATGGTACTTGCAAGGGAGGCAAGCAATCCACAGAAAGATATCTGCTGTAATAACTACATTTGCCAGAAAGCATGGAACTAATTATGGTTCCAATATACATAATGCATTCAGAGACCTCAAGTAACAGACATTACTACCTGGCATTTCCAGCCCAGTTGTTGAAGTATACTGATTGTAAGCATAAATGTTCATATTACGAAACAGGCAGATGGTCTGCTTCACCAGAAACATTACAGTCTGACATTTGTTATCAATTGTACTGATTTAATACTAATGAGAGTAAATGGAGACAGATTTGCAAAAATCTGTCTCTTGGGAAGATGTATGCATACCTTTAAAAATCTTCTACTCCATATTTATCATGCTATGGTACCAAGAGGAATAAGGGTATATTTTAATATACAGCACCACTCTGACATTTGCATGGAGTATTCAGGCCAGGAACCAAAACCTGCAATAGAATAAATTTCTTCAGGAAAAGAAGCAGAGGTGGCGCTTCAGTAACTCTGCCACAGCAGCAAACAAATCAAGATTAAACTTTCTTGTTACGATATTATAAAATAGATTTATACCCAGTACTGAGGCTTTTGTTCACAAGTGCAGCAATTTGAAGATATGCACAGCAAGTTAAGTAATGCTTGTTCTCCAAATGCTGAAGTGCTCTGCTCCTTCTCAGTGTGTCCTGCTGACTGCATGCTCACTGTGGGCAGGGGAGAGGAGGAAGAGCCACCAGCCTTCCCCCAGGACGATGAACTACCAGGAACCCTGAACTGCCAGGAACCCAAGCTGGGTTAAGCAGCACAGCCTGCCCCACCAGAGTCACTGCCTATGTTATAGATGATGGTATAAATCAGAAATCCAAACTGACAAACATTAAACAAGGAGCATAAATTATCAGTGCTTTCTCAAGCCTAACACTTCTCCTTACACTTGTTCTCCGTGCAATTGCTGCAGGCCTTAAGAACCATTAAGGCTGGCTATGTTTCTTGTAACAAAGCAGCAGGGAAAATGTTCCTTGTAAGACAGTGTCTGGTCATCAGCATTTCTGTGAGATGACCACAGTATCATCTCTCAGATTTTTGCTGTTATGAAATGCCATAAGCATTCCTTCTCTACACATGCCAAGGCAGGGACACAGAACCTCTACAAAAAACCAACACTACAAAAACTCCTTGCTTGTTTTGTTCCCTTCCGATACTTCCTTTTCTGTTCCTTCTGCAACACCATAGTGCAATCAAACATACAGTGATTCGTTACTTCCCCGTTAATAACACACCATCAATTCCATGGACATTTCCAAGTTTATTCAAATGACTGAGTACAAGCACAATTTAAGACTGAGGTGTAATGACACAGCATTATGTTACAATTCAATTGCTTCACTTCAATTTATGTCAGACACCAGAATTTGAGAACTGATTCGGACAAACTAATAATGAACACCTGGATTTCTTCTTTAATAGCCGTAACTGTAAACATGATTATACATTCATTTACTATTTCATCAAAAGCCAATGCCTGTTTATTATCTAAGGATAGAATACTAGGGGCTTTACTATGAAGCCAAAAATTTATTTGTTTCTAATTATCCATGTACTATAATAAATACATACATATGATAAAGAGGTGTTAAAAATAAGCCTTTTAACCTAACCTTCCTATAGGCTATTAATAAAAAATAAGTGTATTTTTTGTTGCTTGGAAAAACTGATTTCAGCTAGGATTTCAAGACCCTATATACTGAAGGTCAGGCATTAAATATTACAATTTTCCAATTTCATAATATTTTATAGCAAAGGCATGGTCATGGCCAGTAACTTCTAAAGCAAGATTAAAACCAAGATTCTATTCTTTGCATAGATTGCTGTATTAGCATACTGCAAAAAATATGTACTGTACTTCTAGCTGAGATAAAAATGCCTCTGGTATAAAGTCAAGAAAATTTAAAGTAAAGTCAGCTGTACATGCTGTAACACTCTTTCTCTGAAGCTTCTACACCGGAACACAACACAAATTAACTGTCATGTTTAAGCAATTATCTTCTATCAAAACGATCAAAAAACTAATTTACACAAGAGATACAGTAGATGCCTTTCCAATTCTCCCTCTAGCTTCCCCAAGACAGTGCAACTGATCTGAACAAATACAGTTAATCATTTGTGAGTGCATGTATGTGGAGAAAGACTGCTTTTCTAAATTATTATTTATTCTTAAGTAAATGGAAGAAGTGTGATCTTGCCTGTAAGGGATAGACTGGAAATGCAGAAGATATCTCAGTGAATTTTTTATGTATAAGGACGTCATCCAGATCAATATCCTACTTTTGACTATAAGAATTTTTTTCTCACAAAAAACTGATAGCACAAATGGATACTACTCAATTTTCCAAACGAGCTTTTCACAGGGTAAAGAGGGAACTAAGTGGAGACAAAAAATGTTATATTCATCCTCCTGAAACAGAATTTGCCTCTTGTGACCTTGAGCAAGATGTCTGCTCCTATCTCACAAACAATAGTGTCTAGAACATGAACCATATCAAGCCTGGGTTCCTAATCAAAACATATAAACAAATAAGTGTCATTTGGCAAGGGGAGAGGGGACTGGACACCACAGATGACAGAAATAGAGGGGAAACAATTTTTTCTTCCCTTCATTCTTCCCAGACACTCCTTTGCATCTACAGCAGTAGAATCTTCTAATCACTTTTTTTTTTTAAGTACAGAGCTGTCTTATTTGTACAATTTTAATACTTTAAAGTGATTTGCTGTAATGAATTAATATACCTACACTGCTTCATATGTACTGTCTCTTCTGTATGCAATATGCAAATTCCACTACAATTTACCGCAAATAGCAGTGCCTAATTTTGAAAGATGACTAAAAAAGCACAATGTTCAAAAGAACAAAGTCTTTTCGTTACTAAAAATATCTCTCCTAGAGATATGAACTACTTTTCCTCTTGTATTGTTTTTGTTTTCCCTCAGCCTTTCGTACATACTGTTGACTTTCCCTGGCCTTAAAATTAAAAGCCAGGCACGATTAAGGGGAAAAGGGGTTTTTACCTCGGTATTTATTTTAAGATCCTTAGGTACACCACTTCATCCAGGTGGAATGCTCTGAAATGCACACACTGAAAGGTACCCACACGATAAATCGCGTATACAATTTATGGGCCTTGTAAATTAGCACATTTATCAAGCATTCCCCAATGAGAGACTTGAATGAATCTCCCATCCTGAGGAATCTCCCCCCTGGATGAAGCCTATCTTAGTTTACAGGATATGTTCTAGAGAGGACCTTGGTCTCTAGGGCTTTCTGACCCCTAACTGCGAGGCCTCCAGGATGCTTGGTCTCCTGGCTTAATGGAATATTAGGTCTATGCTAAGTTATCAGACTAAAAGAATTACAAGTACGTGGGCTAAAAGCATTGGGGATACATAAAAGCAATACAAAAGGGTATATAAAAGGGGTAGAAAAGGCAAAAAATCATCATGGCATCAATACCATCTCAAAGCCTTGTCTCAACCTCAATCGGCATTGAATCTAGGGCTTTTTGCCTTAGAAACAGAATACAACGAATAATTTCTATTCCAAAATTCATAACATTAAGCTATTTGTAAATTATTTCTTTTAAATTGAATCAGACCCTCAAAGACTGTCATATGCCAGGCAGTAAATATGTATTTTTTTAATTGCTAAAGAGATACTACAGGTTTTTTGCTTCTTTTAAATCAAAACAAAATAAACCCCACCAATTCAACGACCTCGCCAAAACTGCTGTGGCTGTCCTTACGCAGACTTCCTGCATGAATAAGAATCGATGTTGCCAACAAAAATCTGAGCAAAGACAACTAAAGTCAATTGTACATTTTATATATTCTTTAATTAGGACCTATCCCTCACTTTATTATCTATAATCCTGGCAAAACCCTGGGATTTGCATATTAACAGCACCTGCATGTCATTCACTGTCATCTTCTAAACCATAAAGGTGTATATGTATTTCTATAATAGCATTAAGACTAGTTTTCATGAAACTTTATACAGGAGCAGCAACCCTGTGCTCTCCTGCTTCTAGCCAGGTCTGTGTCCCCCTGCCCCTTGTCCTGTCCCAAAGTTTGGGGTGTCCCTGTTACCAAGGCTCACCTGAGTTAAATAATCACTTTCACCAAGTCAGTTTTAAGGTGGGTCCATCCCCCTGCCTGCATCTGCATTCAGCCCCTCTAACGCTCAGGCAGGCAGGTGTAGGCACAGGCAGGGACTCTGACAGTGTTCATGAAACCATGATCCTCACCCCATAATCTGGCTTCATCATCTGAAACCAGCAAGCATTACACAGTGAATCCAGACCTGGAAACTGTTTCTGATGCAACAGTCACTTTTTGCTCAAGTACCCATCTTCTCCCAGGAAGAGCACCATAAAAATTTAAGGAGGACAGACAAGCATTGCTCTTTCTTGTCTACTGCTCTTCTCTTGACTGGTGAACCTCAAGCATTTACCAGCAACATTCAGGTACATAATTCAGGTTTCCATATAAAAATCAATTTGGAGTCTTGGTAGCTACATTTCTACTGTTTATTTCTCATTCTCCTCTTTGCAACCAGGGCTAGGCATCACTACCAAAGGCATTTCATCTTTACTGATACAAGCAGGAAAATGTCGTATTATCATACTGGTCTGAAACTTGGATCTTGTGGAGAGTGCAAAATAAAAATTCAGTCAAGAGTAGGGAAGCTGAACAGGACAGTAATTGTTGACACATATATACATATATATATTTGCCACACAAACCTGAATGCAGTGGTGAAAAGCAGAAGATGAAGGAAATGAAAAATGGATCAATTACTGCTCAGGAAAAAAGTGTACCTGGGGAATAGGGACTATGAAAAACAAGCTCACTAAACCTGCCAGCAACTATCTGAATATATATTTTTTTCTCCCACATTACAAAAGGTAAGACAATATCATAGGCTTTCTCCCTGCTGAAAGGGCACTAGCAGTTTGGAGTAATGAAAACTCTTTGAGACACAGTAGTTGTAAGGGAGAATTACAGAGTCTTGGTGGATCTATCCATAATTGATATAAAACTGAACATAATACTAATAATGTATTTGCATATCTTATCATATGTGTAAAGTCATAAAGGGAATTCAAGGGACAGTTTTAAACAGACTCAATATTTCTATTACAAATAGGCATATACATTATGAAGCTTCCTCTAGCTGAAAGGCAAAAGTTTTCTTACCTGAAAAGAATATCTCAAGCTATGTTTTATCCTGTCTAGTCACAGTAATTCTTGCAATGATTTCCCCTCCTCTTTTACTAAGGGGAAAAAAATCCATGGTCTTATTGGATTCTTTACGCAGAAATGACATTCTGGCTCCATCTGAGTGTTTTAGCTCAATTTTTCCAGAAAAATAATGTTATTATAAGATGACTAAACACAAATCATAACATTTGAACCATGTTGTCCAAGTTCTATCAAATTTTGCAAGATACTAGATGTCTCCAACATAAATTTCACAGAACTTAGAAACCTTACAGAAAAATAGGACTCAACCTTGACTCTTGGGGGAAGAGCAATCATAGCTTTGTCCCTTTTCCCTCGAAGAAAAGGCAATCTACTACTAATCAAAATTCAGGTTCTGTTTGTTGAAACCACAAGCATGACCTAATACACCCAAAAACCATTGAGAGAGATGAAAATGAATGGCACACTTGAGGAACATGGCAAGGAACTAGGGCACCCAACAGTGGGGACTAAAATAACCGAGAAAAAGATTCAGGTTTTAGGTCTACTACTCATGAAACAAGTCCATGGGTATGGAATATTCCCAAGTCATTTCATCCAAGAAAGAAAACCAAACAAACAACACTTGAGGAGCAGATACATCTAAAACATACACATAGATAATATGAGTAAGTCAATACCAATTAAACAAATGAGATGAAAACCACTGCCATTATTATTGTAACTGGATAGTTTTAACTCTCTTGGTAGCATGCAATATAGCAACGTAGATTTGTGCTGAGGTGCCTAAACAAAAGACAGAGCATATCTCTCTTCATCAAAATGTCCAAGTAATATGATAAACATTGAAATAGAACAGTGTAGAAAACCTCCCACTATTTTTCCTTCATACAAATAGATACTATTTGTATATGTAGACTGTAAGCGCACATGCATCCCTTTAAAGACCTGGTTTTCAAAGTAGATTTCATTTTCCCATTCCTCTAAGAAGAAAATATCATTGAGAGAAGTCAAATAAAATAAATAGAATAACTGATGCCCCCCAAAATCTAGAGCAGATACAAATTATTGTTGATTCATATCGTAAATTGCCTGTCCACTACAAGCTTTTAGATTAATGCAACCAGGAAAAAAATGTTTTTCAATCACTGCCATCCATCAACTTGGTAAACAAGTAAAACGTATACTCTGCCATCTGCTAGCTATTAGTCTGTGTAATCACAAAATATCATGTAATGTAATCATAAAAAACACTATTATTACCTACTCTTTCAATTTATAAGCAAATACTTCTATCTGTCAAATGATTTTATACTAGTATGAGGCTTGAACCTTCTGCACTGCTTACCATCAATCTAGTCGTCAATCTAAGGTAAGTCTGATCTCTAGTTCGGTCCTCCTGCGTTTGGGAAATGCTCAGCATGGCAGTGCTGTATCTGATCCCAGAAGAAATCACATGAAGAGAAGGGTCAGTAAACAATCCAGCTGTCAAGGACCTGAAGAGTTTAACAGCAATGGCTATGAGAGCCACTGCTCTTGGTCAGATTGGCTTAGGTGCTGCCAAAAAAGGATGGAATTCTCAGTTCCAAGATTATTTTTTTCCGCACCATATTCTATTTACCCTTGATACTTATCTTTACACATATTTCCATGAAGAAGAGCCCTAGAAAAGTTACAATTTTCTCAAATTACATCTTTTAAAGGTATAGTAGGAACAGTTTTAATCTAAAATGTTTAAGACAGAGGAGTAGCGCTTTTTTTCACAGATTTCCAAACAAAACTCTCCATTAGAAAGCAAACACATTAAAAAGAAATTGTGCAGGGAAACTAAAAATTCCTACTGAAGAATATTTCAGTGATATGTACTAAAATATGTTTATATTAACTAAATTATGTTTATATAACTAAAATATGTTTAAACAATGGAACTTGATGTTATTCCCAGAAATTTCTCAATAAACTGAAAAGCTTTCGCATAAAGGGATGTTCACTATTTTTACTAGCTCACAGAACTTGCCAGTGTTATTACCCCATCAGACGAACAGCAACAGGAGGTCCAGTTGTCTAGAACTAAGACACCTATTCCTTATTAACTACTTTTAATTTATGGCAGAAAACCAAATATTTTATGGCAGGGAAGACTCTACTTAAGCAGATTCTTTTTCCCACCAGCTAAATGTCAAAACCAAAGGTAATAGTGTAAGTGACACAGAAGCCATTATTTCAGCTGTACATGACTCCCATTCATTCCTGAAGGTGATCCTCTGCCAACTTGTGAGCTAGAATCTGCTCCTGCAGTGACAGAACGAAGTTGAACAGCATACCAGAGGAATACCTGGGGTGTTGGTGGCCTACCAGGTGTCACACTAAATTTAAATGGTAACTTTTTAAAGATAGATCCACTGTCCTATGATTGACTTTGAAATTCCAAGTATGTCTCTCAAGCTACAGAAGTATCTTTTTTTTCTTCAGATCAGCTGTTTCAGTACCAATTTCCTTATAACCTGTCAGAAATCTTGATTTTCTTTCATGTCTTGGTCAGTAAAATTCTGTCATATTCCACAAACATTATCAGTACACCTTAAAGATATGGTCCAGGATCCCAAATCAGTTAACAGTGTAATAACACAGCCACAGGGACATGAGAGAGATTATGCTCTTTAAAACAAAAGTATGAAGTCCACACTACTGGAAAGAGCAACCTTTTTTCTTTGCTTCTCGGGGTAAACACCTGAATCCCTGCAGCGGTCCGGATTTTCTTTGAGGCAACCACCACTCAGTCTGGTGTATGGTGCTGCCAACCCAGTTTTGGAGCCCTTTAAGTAACAGAGGTCATCCAAACTACTGAAATAAGGAGCAAACTCAAGCAGATCTCTCAAACACATCTCTCTCCTAAATCTAAACTTGTCATCCTTTTCCAGGTGTTTGTTAAGTATTTCTGCAGTTTGTATGGCAGACTCTGCTGCAATGGAGAAGAATTAAGAGTTCAAAACCCACAATTAAAAACTACACTATCCATGCTGCAAGGTGACCATTAAAAAATTATGGAATGAAATGTGTATGACGGCAAGTGAGATTTCCCATTTACAGCTAAATATTAATACATAAACTGAGAAACAGTCTTTCAGTTTCATGCATTTTGATGCAATCTTTAATTACCTGTTTGCTACAGAGTCCATAACTGATGCCACAGGAAAACAGTAGCAAGATTGTATCTGCAAGCATCACTCTCTCATTTTCTCACTTCCTAAACTTCTTGTATTTATTATATTTGATTTTGATATCTAAATTTATTACATATAGTATTTATGAAATTTAAAAAGTAGCACTGTCATTAAAAAGTATACATGATTAACAGAAATAAGATAGTGATATTAAGGTGGTTTGCAGTCTGAGAGAGGTTTCATTTTTTAGGAGGTATGCTATCAGTCTATTCAACTTGACCACTAATGCCACTATATTTACTTCAGTGACTGAAAATTTAAAGGAAGTCTGCAAAAGCAAAGGCATTTCCTTTTTTTTCTGGATCAATTCTGTAATTATGCCATACAGTATATGACACAAACAAGGGAATTTAGTGATTCACAGAAACTGAAGACTTCGGTAAATGATTGCACAATATTTTTCAATTAGACACAGGCACAAAGAGAGAAATAAGTGGGGTAGGAAGGGCAACAGGGGGGAAATGAGAGAACAAAAATTAAACAAAAAACCACAAACCAACCAAAAAACCCAACACCCCAACAACAAACCAAACCTTTTCCCTCTCCAAAATTTTAAAACAGGCTCTTTCCTTAAACAAGAAAGCCACGCTTTAATGCCTCTGTCACCCTTATAATACATGATGAAGAGCAAATGTCTCAAGAGAAGGATATAAAACGGATACGTTCAACCAGAGAAGTTGACTGACTTACGTTACTCATACAGTGTACAGTAAAGTCATAGAACAGTTTGCTGTCATCAATTCTATACTTTTTCAGAAAAAGTTTTTTTAATTCTTTACAATACCTCTTATTTAGTCTATCTAGGTATTTGTTTTTAGAATTCATAACTTCTGATCATTTCAGAATTTCTACCACCAACTCCATAGAATTGAACCCAAAAAACTCAGTTTGCAGCCTTTGCTGGTGGCTGTAAAAAGAATGCAGAAAAATGCTTGCTTGGCCATTTTCCTACTGCATTAATACAGAGGGAAATTTCCCTCTGTCAAGGGTTGACACGATAAACTGTCAGCGCTGAAACTAAACATGTTTACTAGGTTAACAAGGCACAGATTCTCTAAACAGCAGTAGCAGAGAGGAGCACTGCTCTATCATCTAATGGTACAAACATGAGCTCAACAAAAACAACTGCTACATCTGCCAAACTAGCCAGAGTGAGCTTAGGCAAGGGCAGGCAAGACGACCCAGTCCTGTACCAAGTCAGAATGGTGTGGATAGAACGGTATGGATAGGCAACATGCAAGCCAACACAAAACTGCTTATGGGTAGTAAAAAAACAAACCCAGAGGAGTGAATTACTATTGACTCAGAGTTGTATTTGGATCTTGTCCTGGAGTACTGAGTACTTCAGTGATGGATTTATTGTACTGTTAAACCATAACACACTTTGAAGACAAGGAAACACAGGTACTTGACTAAAGAGATGGAAAGTGGGATGCGACGTGCAGAGCTCAGCCACCACGCAGGGCTGGAGCTGTGAAGTCACAGCAGCAAACTGGAGGGCAAGTCATCAATGCCATGGCTGAAGAGCAGGTGGCAAAGAGATGGGGTAAGATGAAGCAAATGTAGCTAGAACTCTGCTTTCTCCCTACCATGTTCCAAGTGAATCTTCAGTAAATTTATTACTTTTACACACAAAAAGAAAACATAACTTAATTGCCACTTCAGAATGTGTATCTGCAATATATGTCAAAGTACGTGTATTGTCTAAGAAAGAAAAGGAAGCATAATCAGAAAGTAAATTATAACTATTAATTCCCCACCCAAATTTCTGATGTTATCCATTTTATGCAATTCTATTATGGCTACGAGTTCATGACAAGCAGATATTGCTAAAGCAGCCCACTATTTTTAAGTGACAATTCTCTCACTTGAGACATCAGCTGGGGAGGAAGTTAATAATCCAAGTAGAGTTCAATTTCTTACATTGCAGTCAACATTTAAACTCCCTGTAATAAAGGGCCAAGCAAGATTTTAACACTATAACAAATGATTAGGCAGCATTTGGACAACTGATAAAAAGACTGTGCAACACAACAATAAAGTATCTTCCCTAGCTTTAGATGACTAAATAAGGCAGATGACTACTGAAGAGCCTTGGATGCAAGATCAGCACACCTATTCATATTTTTAGGAAACATCATTATAAAACCAAAATTATACATAAATTGAGGATTTAGTTGCATTTCTAATGCATATATTTTTAAGACGCAAATAATACTATATTATTGAGAAAAAGTATTGCTATTCAGCATTTCAGATTCAATTAAGTATTTAATAAAAGTTTAGGTAATATTGTACTTATTGTGACTAAAGGAAAATTTTTTCATACAGCTAGATCTTAAAATCATCAACTGGTTTTGTTAACAACACATACTCCACCTTTCTTAGCCTGGACTCACATAGCTGGTTGGAGTTCTTCATGTACTAGATTTACCTTTAACACTATGTATGAACACATATACACTTACGTACTTGACAAAAAAATAAAAATCAATAGAAGACTAGCAGCGGGATTATTACAAACACATAGGGTCCTGCAGATATCAAAAGCGTGTATCCAGGGATTCGCGAAAGTCCAAATGCCTGATTCCTACCTAATAGAAATAGGGTCTTAACCCTTGTCTCTTGACAACAGATTATTACTGAAACTCAGAAGAGGGGCTGTGCTCCCATTTTCCAAGGCAAGGTCCGTGCTTGGCAATTCAGTTCAAGCGCTTTGAGTTCAAGTGGCTTTTAACAGGATCAGAGAGCAACATAAAAATATAAGCGTACCAGGTACATAGCTGTTATTTGCTCTATCCCTTGCAATGGTGATCCAGTGACCTACCAAGTTAACCTTAGGTGAACAGAAGTGCTGTAATATTTCACCACATCACAATTCTTTCCAACTTCTAGGTTTATATTACAGAGAAGACTTAATTTCTACTTCTGGTGTGAACAGGTATTAAGGGTTAAAAAAGAAAGAAGTCTTAGAAAAATACACCATAAAATTTTCTCTTGAAAGACATAAAATTAGTAACAGTAATGTTAGAATAGTTCTTACAATATCTTTAAAACAGTTTCTCAGTCAAGTGGTCAAAATTTCCAGAGCACAGTACACGAATGGGTTTTTCTGACACATATTTGGAATGACCAGTGTCATTCACCAGTGGCAAGTTCCCCTAAGTCAGGGAAGAGAAGCCCACCAAGCACACTGGTTTTACTTTAAAAATATGTTCCCAAAGTACGTACCCAAAGATATGTTTTGGAAAAGACATACCAGACAGACTACATAAACACCTCCTCTCTCAACGCTTTCATCGTAATTCACACAGACAGCACCTTAGACTTCTGAAGACATTTGCTATGAGGTATCAAGTAAACTAACTTCTCGTTCCTGCAAATACCATTTGCAGCAGTGACAGCTTTAGCTCTTTACACTTCATTAGCACTGCAGTTGAGTCCCTTTCTTCAAAAGATAGTAGCGTTCATACAGAAAGAAAAATAATTTTCAGAGACATGAAAAGTGATAAAATCTTTTGGATAACTTTATCTTCAACCACCTATGTAATTTTAGAAGCCCCTGATTAGCTAGAGGGTTACATGAGAAAAACCCTACACCTTCCCACTTTTATTTTCCCTTCAAGAACACACATAACAGCAATTTCATGTTTTAACTAGATTATCAGCTACTTTCAGATCCTATATTCTACAGAGTCTATATTCTCTTGAGAATATTACAATCCTCAAGCTATGCAGCTGGATGCACACATGACAACACATTTTTTTTCTGAAGCCAACTGAAAATAATAGCACTTTATAGAGATAGGTGCAAAAGACAGACAGATGCAAGCTCCTCATCTCAGCATTAGCTGAGAATGAGGACTCCCATTACGCACTGGAGAAACAAAAAGTAAATGTATGCAAACTGTGTTACAAGGTAACAGAACCAAACATCTCATGAGTTACAAAACACTCCCTGGCAGCTCCAATATACCAAAACAGATGCCAACAAGTAAAATTTTAACACTGACTTAAAAGCAATTCAGTATTTTTAGAGGGCATCAGTTAAAAGCTCTAGATCAAAACCAAAAAGGCTTGGTATGTTCAATTAATCTGCATCTTACCCAGAAGTAAAAAATGAGACACCCAAGTCAGCATCAGAATCCAAAATCTGCAAAATACACTGCAAACCCCTTCCCGCAGCTTCATGATGAGAATGGTTAAGGGTTGGAACTGCCTGCCAAGAGATGCTGTGAAATCTTCATCCTTGGGGATTTTCTGAGCTTGACTTAACAATACCCTCAACCACCCAACTCCGCTTTGAAGGAAGCCCTGCTTTGAGCAAGGGGCTGGACTAGATTGTTAAACCAACTGCAATTATTCCCCAATCTACCTTACCACACACTGGAGAACCCCTTAATGAGACACTAACAAGAGCTGCTAGAACTACAAAAGATACATTTATGACCTGAATTATGAGTTTCACAAAAACAAACAAACAAACAAACAAACAAAAAAACACGGAACCAAAAACAATTATATATTATTCTGAAAAGGTGATTACTGTTCAAAGGTCAGATGGAATATCTTCCTGTGAAGTAACAGAAATGCACTATTTTGACAATGTGTTAACAAGAAAGGACTACAGGTCCCAGGAGCTTAAGGCTCTGAAGAGACTTTGGCACAGTCCCTCTCCTCGGCAGCACTGGCAAACATCCCCATTCTTCCCTTAAATGAGGCATTGCAGTAGAGACGATCAAGCCTCCTAGTAAGAGTCTGCCATCATGAAACCCTGTTCACTGTGTGTGCAATGCTTCACAGGGCCCCAAAAATTGAAGGCATTCTAGATTAATCAGTCATACCATGAGGGAAATGAGTGAAAAGGATAGCACCAGAACACAGTGATTCCAGATTTGGGTTTTAACTTCAGATAATGTGAAAACAAACATATGCACATGCAAACAAAACTGTAAAGACACACTCATTTCCCTGCCTCAGTTTCCTCACTAGCAAGAACAAATTGCTCAAGCCAAAGTTTTTTGCATATCCAAGCTTCTCTTAACATAATGCTTTTTCTTGTCCTAAGGGAATTTCTCAGCTCCCTTGAGACCATGTTGAACATATTTCTCCTTTCTCCAGGTATTTCCCAGTGTTTTGGGAAATACTGCTCCCATTAGAATTCTTAGTTCACTTGGTATGATGACCTGTAGGTCAGAATCACAAATGTTTCCTAAACCTCTTAAAAGATGATTAACTGCTTCTGAGTTCAAATGGGAAAAATCAGTCTAGCCAGCAGCTATTCCTTTGCAAATGATGTTCCTTTTAATAATAATTTTTAAAAAGGCAAACATTAAAAAAATTATTAGGCCTATGCCAGGTAAAAGTTTTGCAACCCATCACTTGTGGGTTTTATTTCCTGTGGTGTTTTCAGACCAACATTTGTACATTTTCCACAGCCTGGCATCAAACAGAATCTATAGGCAGAAGACATCAGATTACCTGACACAACACAGCATCCCTTCAGCCACACACTGATGAGAATTACAAGTACACCAGAGTCTAATGAAGTTAATGAAATTTTGTAACAATTTAAATCAAAGTCACTTCTTCTGTCTACCCCCTTTGCCACATCTACAGAATTCCTCCTTTGCACTGACATTTTAATGATTGCAAGGTGCAATGTTTCAGAAAGAAGTAACAATACTGGAGGAAATAAGAGCAGCTTAAGGTTAATATTTGCTCTGAGCATCTTTCTGAACCAGCCTGGATTTGCTTTATATAACCACCAGCAAGGACACAAGAAAATCATGCACCCCTGCCTTACTTTTGCTTAAACAACAGAACACCAACCTCACAAATGTGAGTTAGAGTTAAAACAAAAGCCAAATACACTTTTTCGAAAGTAGAAGTACTCAATGCGTCTATATCAGCATCTTCTCCCTGAAATACAAAATCATTGAATATACTGTGCCTCCCCCATTTTAAGTTTTTCTGTATTTATTGACTTCCTAAATGACAATTTTTTGGCTGAATTTCAAGGCAGCTGTTCTTTCCAAGTTGAATTGGAAGTTTTTTAACCCCTTGGTTTACGCTTGTAATTGGAGATCAGGAAAAAAACAAAACAACAAATTTATTTTATCCATTACAGAGACAATCAGAATGAATACCTATAGTCTAAGACACAAGAGTAGAGTTTTTCCTGAAATCTGTAATTCTACTGCAGCTTATTTTTTAAATCTTTTCAAATAGATTTTTAAAATAGAAACTTTAAAAGGTTAATGTCAATCCCATTATTTCAAATAGTCTTTACACAACTTAAGAATGTAAGACACTCAGTGTTGCCCAGGAATCCAATTAGACTCCAAATCAGAGTATCCAAATTACAAAAGCACCATAAAACCTACTGTGCTGCTGCTAACAGCATGCTAGATGATCATGTTTGTTATGAGGAAAAGTTAATTCTCCTCTAGTTTATATTGTACTATAGTCTGATTCCACCTCCCCTGCCCACAACTTAGCTTGCACAGATATTCTCCTTTACAACAGTACAACTGTGAAGTCCCAATTAGACTGAATAAATCTGCATGTGATATTTTAGCCCATTCAAAATATTTAAATAATTCTTTGAAGTACTGTGCAGCACCATATGGTATTTTATCCAGTTTCATCATTTGTACAGAGTAGCTTGCAGTGATTTGTTACACAATACTCTGAAATACTCCGCAGCTGTAGTCTCTAGGACTAAAAGCTTTCTCCTTTTTTCATTACTTAGCAGGATTCTCAGGAATGCTTTAAAAACCTTAGTAGAAGATCCACTTCTAGGGGTAACAGGTTCCCAACAAATCAGCTTGTATCCAAGAAGGAAAGAGATGAAAAATGAACTGTTAAAAATGAAGGTGTACAAAATTAATTTTACTGTTTCTCTTTAGACATCTATAGCTCTTAAAATAATAGAAATCTTGGAATTAAGGAGATGGGTATCACCTAGAGATATTAGCATGCTTGGGACTATGTGCAACCTTAATTTCATTAAAAGCAATGTCTGTTACGCTTCCCACCACCAGCACTTTCTTCATTAAGAAGCGCAGTCAATGACTTGTATTTGCTTTAGCATTCAATGCACACTGGATGCATGTTCAACTGCCTTTATTTTTTTTAAAAAGGTGAGCCTAACAGAAGCTCAGTGTGATCAACAACAATGGATTTGTTAACAATCTTCATTTAAAAAGTACTTTTTATGTACTCACACAACAAAGGGAATTGTTTCTGCTCCAGCCCATTCACTCACCCTTTCTATTGCTGTCTTTGCAAGCAGAAGTCTGAAATTCCTTTCAGGAGTCCTCTGGAGTGGAAAGTTCTATACTGCTATTACTAGGCATCCCTGCACGCTGCTGCATGCCACCTCCAAAATGCTATGCACCTTTTTCCTTAAATGTAAACTGAAAGTGCTTGGCACCATGGAAAAACACCTGACATGTCCTAAACCCACCTTTTTTAGACTTCAGTTATTCTTTCCGTCTGTCTGCATTTTCAGGCTTTACAGACAGTGTGATTTGCAAGCCATGAGGATGTTGTGGTTTGTGTAGCAGACAGATCTGGGCAGGTTAGCAGCTGCAGGTAAGGCAGGTCGACTGCTCAACCTCTACGCCTCTCCCCTGTGCTTGATGACAATTATTCACAGTAGCAATGGAAGGAGACGCTCCAAAGTAAAGCTACCACAGTTCCCAGCTCAACATATTAATTCACAGTGTTAGAAACTTCCTAAAATATCACTGAATGAAAAACATTCCTTAATGGCAATGCATTCAGTCAGATACTATACCACACGCTGTAATCATTAAATCATTCTGTAACCATAGATACAAATAATTTTGGATACTTTTAATAATATTTCAACAAAACACAGAGATGAAAATGAAAGAAAAAGTGAATACTAGGGAATATAGATGGTTAGAATATAGTTTACAGAGAAGCCATCTAAGCACTGCCAATGCAAGCTGCAGATAACAGAGCCTTATAAACCAACTGGCAAGGATGGTGGGAAAAAGAGATTTAAAGACAACATAGGGTCCTAGAATATTAGCTGTAAATGCATATAATAAGTAAAAAGAAAAAGTTTATCAATCTTACCAAAGAAATCTGAGATAAAGCAGGACGGACAGAATATTGTTTCAGGTATTTTTAAGATTTTCTTCAAACTGTCCAACGTTCCATCAGTTAATCCAAAACACACATTCCCTCTTTATTCCTTCTTTATTTATATATGTATTATCATGTGCTTATTCTAATAGCAACCTAACTGTGCACATGGCAACGTGTGTGTGGTTACATTTTCCAGTGGTATGAGTCCTTTGTGGTTACCGACCAAGCAATGAATTTTATTACTATAGTGATTCATACTCATGTATGAATCTTACAAAAGATGAATGACTTCTTTTTTTTCCTCAAAGGGGAGTTCCACTGTTACAACAGCCATGGCTGGCAAAATAATTATACCATGAAAAGACTTAACTGATTCAGCTGGAACTCAAGAGCTGTCAGTAATGCTGCTCACAAACACTACTGAAAATGCTTACGATCTTGGCAAAAATGGCATTAGAAGACTATGACAGTTTTTCAGATAGCTAATATTCCAGAGAAAGCTGGGTGAAGTTAGAAAAAGAAATAGTGAGAAAGACGATTCACCTGTTCCAAAGCGAAACTTGAAATTTATGTAAAAGCGTACATTTGCATACTGGCATTAAAAATTGTTAAACCTCTAAAAACCTGCATCTGGGGAGGTATCCAGCAAGCATTATAAACAGCAGCAATACATGTTTTAAATGGATTGCACATTTAAGCCTTGAAATGTAACAGCTAAAACCTGCAAAAAAATACCATGCATTAGTTCTTCTACGATAGAACTTATTATAATGGCAAATTCTGCCATGCACTGTCATTTTGTGTACTTGGAATAGTATTTCCAAGGAACACTCGTGTATAGATTTAAGTTACAACCATTGCATCTGAACACTCCCAATTCAAGGGAATGCTTACAATAGTGCTACAAACAAATAAGAAACCCACTTGGCTGTTACTTACAACAAAACATAAAATATCCCCCTCAATTTACAAGTATAAAAAGACTCAGTTATAGGTGAAAATACCACATACAACTAAGCTGAATGCTAAAAAGGTACTTTACATGTATTATTAACAGCAATATTCAGCTATTTAGCATTAAAGAATAACATCACTAAACCCTCCCATGGAGGCGATTATTTCCATTGTTGATAGGTCAGTAACTGAGATTTCAGAACTTAACCTCTGACTAAAAGACATCAAATCTTTTTAGGTCATGGGGTCCTACATGAGGTCTCTCAGAAGAAAGCATAAAAGTCCTAAAATAACAAGCACACACACAGGTTTCTCTTAATTTGCCCTGTTGGATTCCCATAATAAGTGCTTAATAGCTCCAACCCCAGAGCAACTCTGCAGTCATCAACAAGACCATTCACCACATGATTTAGCAAACGTATTTCCAAGATTTTCACTTACATGTGCAACACAGAATTGGAATAGAAATTAAGGTAGGCAATTTATGAGTAATATTATTCTGGCATCCACAGTTCTCTGAGTATCAGATCCAAGAAAGAATCTCAGTTTCCCAGAGGCACACATAAGTCACATAGTACCACTCTCATCCTCATCGTTTACTGTTCTATGGGCAGTCAGACCAGGATTTGGGTTTTGAAGACAGTGAAAAAAGTAATAAAATGTAGTCTCCTTCACATAAACCCATGGTGAAATTCACACTGTCTGAAATTTCCAAATGAAATATGCAGCCACCTTCCACAAAATGTGTTTTCCTTACCCCAGATTACTGTGTTTATATGGGAACTGGAGCACCATGCAGACTTCTGAGTAACAGCTCAGCTAATTGTCATCTTTGCCTTCCTCTGTAACACTACCAGCTAAGCATTTCAAACAGCAGGATGCACAAATGTAAGGCAGTGTGCTATCTGAAATCAGACATACCCCGAAGATTGCAGGGACTATTTAAACCGATGGATCAACACTGTTTCCTGGCTCTCCCACTCACTCTACCTTTTCCACAAACTTGGGTGAGGGGAAGGACCATCACACAAACTGAGAGCTGAGGGCAGGAAGCCATTTTAATGGCCTCTCTACCCCACCATCTTCTCCACACTTAACAGTCCCTATAAATTAAGTCTATCTACATAGCTCTTGTGTGTTCATACTATTCCTTAAAGAAAATAGAGTCCTCCAACAGAGGACACACAACTCTAGCTGAAGTCTTAGCAGTGCTGATTAGCTTATAGATCTTGCAGCATAAACTTCAGCTCAGCCTTAGAGTTGCTTACATTTTTTTAACCCCTCTCCCTCAGCTCTAAGGCAATGGGATCTACTCTAACCTTAATTTTTCTTTACTGAAATGACAGTCATGGTCAGTGTATGCTCACCACCCTGGATTTATTTAGTTTATTCCTCCAGCCCATCAGCAGTAATTTGAATATATCCAATTAAATGTGTCCACACAGAATGATGGTCTCGTACTTCAAAAAAGTAAGTGTTTTCTGAAGAGCAAAATCTTCTCTTTTAACAGACTGAATGTCAATTGATTTTGTTAAAAATTATTTCATTCTAACCATATTTTAAAGGACTGACAACTAAGCACAAAAAAACCTTACAGTCTTTTCCATGATCTAATAAAACAAATAAAAAGAAAATTCAAAAAAATTTAAAAATTTTAAAAAACCGCAATGGAGTTGGAGGTCACCATACAAGACCTAACTTGATACAACCTCTTGTGTAGGCAATGAACTGCTGATAGTTCCCTTCGTAAGCACAGTTCTCCAAGCACTGCCAAATCTACCCGGCAAAGTTTCTCCTGGAGAGGAAAGTAGCTGTTTATTTCACAGGAGGAGTCATCAGAAGTCTTTAAAACCCACACTGTCCAAACCTACACTGTCTATTTCCACACAAAATGCAAGCAAGTTAGACTGCTGTTGTCATCTCCCTATGCCTCCAGAAAACCCTCAGAAAACTTCAAACCTAATTTGTATTTTAGACATACTCCTATCATCATCTTGACATGTGTGCTTCTAGAAACAGAAGAAACTAATTTGTCTTAGTTAATTTTTAGTCTTTTGGTATGTCATCTTCCACAACTTTTCAAAGATGCCTCATTACAGCACTGAAATATTCATGACTAGAAGGACAAAAGAAAAAGCACCAACAGAAACCAGACATGATTTCTATCTTCTCTTAAAATACAAAAAAAAGTGAGCAAGCAGGAAAAGCAGGAGATAGGAAGCTACAGCTTAACATCAATTAATTTGCTTTCAGAGAAATAATAGAAATAAATAGTGCAAGATGAATAAATGACTGAGCTGCCATCTGCTTCTGCACTCAGCAGCACTTTGGAAACACAGCTACTACAGTGAAGTGTTTTGCAAACACTGCAGCAAAGAGGGCAGTATGTAAACTGAGGGGAGTGAGGCAACAAAGCAAAACTCTGACTGATATCCACTCATCTGTAGGAGTTTCTTACATATGTCACCTTTTTAATCACAAAGCAGAGAATCTCTTCAGATAACATAAGCCCCTCGTGCGTTCTGGATCTGCACCTTCCTGTTTGATGCTCCTACACCTGCTGATATGCAGAACTACTCACACAGAATATTTATTTTGTCCAGAAACATTCCTAGTATCTCAGTAGAGTAACATACCTGTCCACAGAGAAACATCTACAATTTTGGTTTCAATTTCCATAAAATACAACTAATCTGATTACAAGCAGACAAATGCAACAGAATAATCATAGACTGGAGAAGAGTAAACACTAGCTTCTTAGTTTTTTGAAAAAGTATTTTTCAGCTACTTTTGTGACACGTTATTAGCTAATATACTACACATGTTATCTAACTATCAGTATAGCTACACATATATAAAACTATAAATACATATATGCATAAAAACCTAACTATCTAACCATACTAACTATCCAGAGATGTAATTGCAAAAATTTATCATTCCAGGTCCAAATTCCACTCAACTGGCCACTGTCTTAATAACTGATAGATAAGAAAACTGCCAATATTATATTCACCCATCAGTTTCTCACAACTGGCAATTGCCCAAGGAGCAACTTTTGTAACTTTAAGCATGCCACAGTTATGCATGCTGGCTCCTATTTCTTGCTGGTTTCTGCTTCGTGCCCCTAAGGTACGACACACCAAGAAATCCTAACACCTCAGAAGTTACAAAACACCGCTGAATTAGCAGCATCACAGTGCAACAAACATGCACACATAGAAAAATAATTAAATTTAAATTAAATTTCAAGGTCCTCTTAAAAAAAAAAATCCTAAAAATTCATCCAGAGGCATACCATGTTAAAAAGAAAAAAGTGAAAAGCAGGAAGGAGATAGGAAAAAATGTTAGCACATACAAGTACAGGCAGCAGGAATATAGCAGAACACACTTGATTTCTTTTGCCTGTTTTACGTGTTCATATGCATCAGAGCCTCTACACCTCTCCTTTTTCTCACACCACTTTTCATGTTCTGGTGAAACAACTGTTTCTCTGTTTTGTGTTTGTTTTCACACAAAATACATGAATACTGGACTATTAGCCAAAAATGCAGATGACTTTTATAATTTACATCAACTTAATGATCCACTTTATCTCAAGTTTAGACAACTATAAGAACTACCATTTCTGAATAGTGCCTATTCACTCTCTGTGAGGGAGTAGCACTGGACTCTCCCATGAATTTTTCTAACTATAAAGAAGAACCCTGTTAAAATGTCTGGTTCAGAAGCAATGACAATTTCTAGACAGGAAAAAAATGTCCTGTTTTATTTTTTGATCAAAAAATTCTAACATAAGAATTAACTTTCAAATCAAGTTACTGTTCCCTGGAAAGAATTAAAATAAAAAGAAGTGTCTCAGACAGTTCAGTCATTGATGATTAAGGGACACAATTACAATGTGTACAACTCCTGAAAGCAAAATAAGCAGAGACAATAAATCCATCCAAACAATCTGGTGACATAATACTAACCTGCTACTCAAAAAATTCACCAAATGATTTGTTATCTTAGAACATTTCGGTTTAATTGCAGTTAACAATACATGAATAGAGCTGTCTTGGACTGTGCCCACCAAAGCTTCTAGAATTATTCTAAAATTATCCTTTTAGCCAAAGTTTTCAAGATAAAGCTTCTTGGAATTAAGCAAGTACAGTAACTAAAAGATTAAGGAATTCTGGGTTCAAGAATTGGTATGAGAAAGCATTATTCATTAAAAAAATAAGTATTTCTCAGGGTATGTCAGCCTTGAAAAAGCTAAATGCTGGAAGGTCAGCTTTAGGCCAATGTAAACCTCCATCTCTCCATTGCAACACAGGAGAAACAAAGCACTCAGGCTCTTCTGTGAGAGACAGATAGGTCTCTCTAGCTAGGCCTATCAAAGAGACATCCGCAGATTTCTTAACAGAGACACTGATCTAAATCAAACACTCCTGGATGCAAATGGAGCATTAAGTCAGATGACTTATGGAGAAGTTCTAAATTTATCATGGAAAGATAGCATCAGCTTAATTAAGGCTGTTACCAGCTTCCACTGTGAATATTTGCTATCAGCTCTCCAGTTCTCACCTCAGACATCTGACTTGATTTAGCAACTAATACACATTAAAGACAGAGTTCAGGACTTATAGGAAGGTTATGCACAAATACACATTTGTCAGATTCCAATTTTCATATCTTTTACCATGAATTACTTGTTTCTTCAAATAGATTTGCACAGAAAATAATTATTTTAATTAAAGCACACTGCTTTTGATAGTTGAGCTGGCGATTCTAGAGACCTAAAAAGGAACATTTAGTTCACAAAGGCATTCATTGACAGCTACACAAGTTTGTTTTATTAATTTAACTCCAAAGATTTTCAATAAGGAGAACCAAGCATTGTATTTGTGAATACCTCACCTTTTACAAGATTACAAGGGGTCATGAAAATTACTACCAGATCTCTCTGTACTAAGAGTTACATAAGCTGTTCCTTTGTTCTGCAGATAACTGAGCTCTGCGTGTGAGCAGTACCCTATCTTGAACATTGGCAGTGCACACATAACTGCTAACCTGCTTCCTTTAGTTGAGGTTCATTTTACCCTTGAAATTGCCCTTTTCCCCACCTTTTCTGCTTCTTCTTCCTTGCCAAGAAACCCAGATGTTTTCAAAACCAGATTACAATTTAATAAAAACTTGCACAATTTTTAAGTGTTCACAAAGCCTGACTACAAAAAAAAAAAAAAAAAGGCAATTTGAAAACGGCTGAGATTTTTCCTCTTCTACAGCATTTTTGCACCCACTTTGTGCAACACATGAACTGAGCCTCCGAAGAGCCAGTAGGCTGCACAAGACGACAAAAAAAGCTAAGTACTAAAACACCGTTAGGAAATTATCATTACTCGGAAACCAGACATGATGTCCCAAGGTGACACTGAAAGTAAAAAGTCAATGGTGGATGTGGCCTGTTCTATCACAGCCCTGCTGTCAGCAGATTCTCTCTAGGAGCAAAGAAACGAAGGTGACGTATTGTAGCAAACCATGTTCCTTACAAAAAGCAAGCCCCAATCCTTCAAGGTGATCTATGAAGCCAGAGATGCTTTAGGCGAGTATACAGGTTCTTCTCGTACTGAAAAATTAACATGCATGAGATCATACTGTAGTCACACGTTTCTTGTAATGTTATTTCCTGATAATCTTTTAATGATTTTAAAGCTTCCAAAAGAATATGGGTGTTCATCACTAGCTTTATCAACTGTTTATCACTGGTTTTGCAGTGTAGCACTTAAAGATAGAGAAAAAAAGTATGACAGAAGCCATGGGGAGGAAAGAAAAAGAAGAGCTTTTAGAACAAAACCAAAGTACTCTTCAAGAAACAGCTAAAGGTTCCAAGTGAAGATTGAATATTCGCTCATCACATCATTTACAGATCCCTAAACGAAACAATTTGCCACTGTCAAACAACACTAAGCAGTTGATGGTAACACCTATATTTAGGCAAACTCTTTTAATTATAAAAGATGGTGGCCTTCTTTTTCCCCTGAAATCATCTAACAAATCCGTTTTCTGGAGAAGGTTTTTATTACTCAGTAGGCAGAAAGTAGTAACATGCCTTTGCCAAGTGAAATTATCACCATAGTGGTCAAAGTCAGAAACTTCCTAAAACATTCCTCTTCTGTCATCTGCCACACCAGAAAAATTAGTGAACTAATGACAATAATAGCTTAATGTGGTCTTGCCAACACAAGGCAGGTCCCATACTGATTTCAAGGGAAATAACAGTGGTGTACAGGAAATCTTGAGAGACAATAAATTTCTGAAAGGCAATAACAAGTCCTTGCTATTCTTGGTAACTTTCACAGCATCTGGCTCATGATACCTATAAATTACCTTTAAGTAGAAAGCCTCACAAACCAGCCTAAACCTCAGACCCAGAAGACCCTATACCATGGAATAACAGCCTCCCCGTTAGTGCCTCATATATTCAGCCCTGCATTGAAAATATTCTTTAAGGCTTTGCTGAGATGCCTCATTGTAATTACAGCTGTACAAAACAGAACCCATTTATATCCCATGCTGCCCAGACCACCCATGTCAGAAATAAAGACCTGGAGCTTCACATATGTACAACTACATAGCAAGACAAGCACTGCAGGTTGCAGCCTGCCCAGAGGAGTTAGAATGGCCAGAGATTCCTACACAGTCCTGTCCCCTTGAGCACAAGTACCATCAGGCATCTGCATTTATATGCAGACAATGTAAAAAANGAACCATCAAGCAACTGCATTTAAAAGCAAACAATGAAAAAAAAAAAAAAAAAAAAAAGAAAAACACCAAATAAACAAACCAAACCAAACAAAAAAACCCCCAAAACAAACAAACAAAAAAAATTGAACCAGAAATTCTTAGGTACCACAGTTCCCCACCCAGTTTGGGAAAACTATACGAGAGGTTTTAAACTGCATTGCTTTTTGCACCCAAAATGAGGATGGATTCAAACCAGTTTGCCATGTTCTGATCTCACTCTATTTTGAGGGTTAAACTGGAGATGCCATGAACCTGTACACCTGGAAGTTACAGAATTACACAGAATTTTTACATCTCTGTCTGAAGTAATGCTTTTTTTTTTCTGCTTTATTTCAAGTTTTAGGCAAGTCAGAATATATGTGAAGACTCACAACACATTACTGGAGTATTTAAGAACTTTCATAAGGACACAAATAAAACCCATCCTGATGACCCTGAATGACCTGGAAAAAAAAAAAAATCTCTTCAATGCTTAAAAATCTCTCCAAAATCTTTGGGTTTTCCATTCAAACAAGGGAAAACAAAGGAATTAAAACATGTATTCTATCGAACATATCAGTAAAGGCCAAAAACATGCACTTCTTCGTTTTTGTACTCTGACACTTTTTGTTACATTCTCAGCAAATATAAGACCTCTCAGCAAGATATTTAGCTGGGCTAAAAGACACCCGGATTTGAGAACAAAAGCAGGCTGAAAACATGTTCCGCTTTGTATTAAAAACATTCACTTCCTCATTGTCTTATGCAATTCATACCAAATTTTAAAAATCCAAAAATTTTTAAGATACACATTTTCATTATGTAAGAGGTTTTTTTCATTTATTAAAAATAGCTGATTTAATTTTCATCTGTTTAATGAATCCCATCAGTTATTCATACATTCTTTATCATTCAGTTTGGCTACCAATCAAAGATATGTTTGAGAACAAGGACAAAAAGCACGCAGGATCAGGAGTACAGTTAGATTTCCTTACACTAACAACTATCATAAATTATTTACTGAACTTCAAAGCTTTGAAACTGGTGATGAATATGGTGGGAAAAATAAGATGTGTTTGTTTACTATCAATTATTTATTACATATGTTTTACAGTATAAGATGAAGAAAATAATAAAAATATATTGTGCTCATTTCACTAAAATTTACTGTTCTTTCTATCCATCCAGAGATTATGAATGGATTATTTGGTAACTTTGTAATAATAAGAGATGCAAAAAACCTGACATGTTAAGGAAAAAAAGGGATTAAATCCATACTTTGCAGTGAGAAACTTACATCTGTATATGCAAAACATTACTCAAGACTAGGGAAAATGAAGTCTTGAATCAAAATAAACTACTTACATAAGCCAACTCAAGTAATAAAACATTTAGAACCTAGAATACAAATGATAGCTGAACTAAATTCAGTTCCAAACCAGATAGATCAAAGAATTAACATGTCAGTCCCTCTAAGCAAAGCAGGAACCAAACCAGCTGAGCCATTGAAGGCCCAAATTTTCTTCTGACTGGAAGTAAATCTGGGATGCCCAACTGTATGGCAGATAGCTGCTGCTTTTAATGTGCCCTAGGTCAGCTGTGGTAAACTTCACACTTCTAACCAGTGCTGTTTGTAATAAATTGGATGAAACACGTTTACAAAAGAATCAATAAATGTAAAGACTGGAAAGGATTAGAGAGGCTTGCAGGCTTGTACCTATTGTCTGAGGGAATTAGATGTCAGTTTGAGCAGTATAACTCCAACAAAGGTTTCCTAGTTTTAATTTACTAGAACACATAATGGGCTATGTTGAAGCTGGGAAACACTCGTCTGTCCAAATGTATTACTTAACAAACAGTTTAATGAATGTTACAAACATTATTATAGCCCTGGAACACTCCTCTTTTGCTCATTGATTCGCACTTTGCAATCTTATCATCAAAGGGCATTTCTTTGTGAGGCTGTTCCACTAAGTCTCAGAAGTAAGAAACAATGCAACATGCTCAAAACATGGAACTAAATAAATTGCAATAAACAGGAATGCTAAAAGCTATATAAATAACTAGTGATACACAGCCTTTTAGTCTATCTCACACAGCACATATATTTGCATAACTTAAGCACATCTACAGGTTAGCTATACTATATCCTAAATATATATCTTAAGAAAATTTTTCATTTGTAAACTATTGTATAAAATAAATGTATAAGATAAGACAAGTAAATAACTGTAGGCTGCAGTGGAAAGGACAAAAAAAAAACAAACAAGAAAACCACCACACCACCACCAGGATTTTCCATAAAAATCAAAAAGACTGGCTGCTGTCAGAAAATATAGCCCAAGTCTGGTTCACACATTAAAAGGAATAATAATGTCTCTCCTGCAGTGTTCAATTCTTCAACTAGTTCTTGTGAAACACAAGATCCATACCCTTTTCTAATTAATTATTTCCCAATTACCTGATTTTTATACATCAGCTCAATCTGACTTTAGTTCAAATGTGCAACCTAAATCAAAAAGACAATTTTTGTATTCTAATAAAATAACTAAGACATAAGGTATCGTTTAACACCATGCTGAACTTCAAGGTCTACCTTTGATACATTACATTTCCTCACATTATGTGATATATAAAGTAGAAAACAAGGAAACAAAGATGAACTATCCATAAGCTTCTCCAAAAAAAACATATGGTCTAGTGTTCCAACAGACAAAATGAAATTTTAAACATACAATAGGATTGTTTAATGCCCTATTCCACTGGGTAAAATTGGATACAGAAGGTTGGATTTCTCCATCCCAGGTTCTCTCTTCAAACCACAAACTGTTCATGTGCAGCTGATAAGTACAGTATCTCTGAAACTCCCTTTATAACCCCGTGCATACATTGAAACAATCACTGGAGTGCATTTTTTCCCAGGGAAATGCGTAAAGAACCCAATTTCTGAAGACAGAAATGTATTCTATCACAGGGGTTTGACTAACAAGTTATTGAGTTCTTGTTCTATCATGATGGGAAAGTCTCACTTGGGACTTTTTGGTTCATTTGAAAAGAAGTTGTTACGACTGTAAAGGCAAAGGTACACATATATCTACATTACAAAGAATGTCCTTGTTACCAAGAAAGACTTTGTCAATATTCCTAACCCCAGACAAAAGAAAGCATAACCTGTATTCATTTTTATGTATTAAATGCTTGCATGTTCAGATATGAGAACGTTGGTGTATCTGTCTGACTGTATGCTGGTAGTTCTGGTTTCCATCCTGTCAGCAACCTGTGTGGTTGATACACTTACATGTGCTTCAACTAGTACAAAGTACTGCCGCACTACATCTATGGCAACACATACTTGACATTGTGCTTTCTGCTCATTTAAATCTACTTTAAACAACTTGAGGGTCTTGTCACTTGGACAGCCAAAGTCATGATTTTTGAAGACGCTTCAGGCAAATCCCAAAGGGCTATATGAGTCTCTCTTTGTCCAGTCACATCAAAAGAAAGTTTTAAAAGGGGTTAATAGTCACTTTAAAATAAAAAGGAAGTGCATTCCACAACAGAAGGTCCTGTTTATGCTCCTTTGGGCTGTTCATTGTAGAAATCTAGTTGACAGAAATCAGAATGAAAAGCTTAAAACCAGCTATTCCTAGGAAAAGCTGCCTCAGAAAGAGAGAACACATGATTAACCTTTTGGTATATCCTTAGCCTAGTAAATTGTAGCATTCCACAGTGCAGTAATATGTTAAGCAGTTCATTCTCTGAAAAGAAATCTTACTATTTATAAATACAAAATTTATATTTCAGAATATTCCTTAATTTCTAGAATAACACAAATATAGGTAATTTAGATGTTAAAAAATAAAATCAATAGTTCATTCTCTTGGTAAGCCCCTACCTTCCCCAATAAGGGGAGAGTTACTACCACCCTTCTAAAACTGATGAGTGCCCAGTTCTTAAAACTGGGGTACAGGGGTTGGCACTCCAGTATTTTGAAAGCAGGCAAACCCCTTCTCCAGTCAATAAAGGTTTTTCATTGTGAGGAACTTCAGGAAAATACTGTCCTGGCAAAAAGTGTGACTGACCTTGCCTCAGCCAAATACCAGATTCCCAGATATACACTCCTATAAAATCCACTATCATCATGGTTAAATAACTGAAAAAACAGTTAAAGTACTTTTTCTACTGCCAGTGCGAGAGAGAAAAAACACACCTATTTAAAATAGTTGCTAACTAGAGGTGGGGGAAGTAGGAAGTTCTGCACTCCAATGGATGAAGGCTAAAATGTATGTAATATAGGTAAAGGACAAGCACAAATATTATTGGTTATAGACATCCACAGAAACAGGCAAACTGTTTTATACATGGTGACGTATAAACACCATTCTTATTTTCCTAGTTTCCTTTCACTTCCCTTCCAATACTATACCAAACAACACACTTAATGACAGCTTACCTCTAAAGTTAAAGAAATAGTTGCCTGATTGTTGCCAATGTCTCACAGACTTTCTTTCACCTTGCAATAGACTCCTATGGAAAATGGAAAGCCAATTATTGAAGCAGAATCAACCAGAAGTGTGCTCTTTCTCACTAACACAAAATTACAATCAGATTACATATTTTTTTTGAAGCACGTAAGTGTAAGATGTGTTCTGCTCTGTGGGGAGAGGCAAGCAGTCCAGCCAGAGCTGCAGTATGAAAGCAGCTTCTTCGGTTTATGTTCAGGTTCAGGAAAAGAGGAAAAGAGGCCAGTGGACAGAAAGATGAAGTAGTCTGTCCCTACTTGCTAGTCCATCCAAAATCAGTAAGTCTTTACCACAAGGATGGGCAAACATCTGCACAGGATGCTCATGGGGAGAGGTCATGGGGTCTCCATCCTGCAGGGATTCAAGACTCAGCTGGACACAGCACTGAGCAACCCGATCTAACCAGGCCTGCTTGGAGCTGATCAAGGAGATGAATGAGGAAAACTCCGGAGGTCTCTCCAAACCTAAATAATTATTCATATACAATCAAAGAATAATTTATAACTAATTATTTTTCTAGTCATACAACCTCTCCATTTAGGCTTACTGTACTCCTGCCAGAGCAGGTAGCCTGAAGAATATGGCAGCCTTCATGATCCAATGAAAATTAATAAATGACTGGCTCATAGCAGAAATAAGAAATTTTGGAATTTTCTGATACTAACACCCAGAGAGGTAACAGACTCCAGGACACCTGATATATGCTATTTTTTTTCTGGTGATATAAAAACTATTTCCCATTTAATTTTTACATATTAGAAAAGAAAAAATTTTTGTTCTGTGCCATTCTATGGGAAATTTCCAAGCTTGTATAAAAGCAGATTGATTGCTTTGTCTAATTATAAATTTTAGGGTGTCATTAAATACCACCTCAGAGAACGTTTCCATTTTTTAGGTACCCCTGTGAAAAATTCTTTTTTTCCTCCTGTATGAATCTCTATGTAGCATGTAGTTCTGCTGCAAATCTTTATTCACAGGTAGATTTTCTATTGATGTATTTCCACTGTTAATCTAGACTACAAAGGTAGACCAAAAGAAACATGCATCTAGGAGACAATATCTTAAATTTAGCACTAACATGACAAATTTTTCTTTCCACAAAATTAAACCTGTCAGTCCACACCTGTTCATGAAGAAGGAAACAACTCAGTATTCCAGCAACTTCTATTCCAGCAACGTTTCAAAACAAAAGCCTAGCCTTATTATACTCATCTCCAGCACAGGAATCATTAACATAAACTATCTCTTGACTCATGAGCATCACAGCAGGCAAGACATTACTTTCTCCCACTCCGCACTTGCGAGTGATTTTTCCATGTTTATGCTGTTTGGATAGACAAGCAGTACGGCACATTCAGCCGCAGACCCCTTCAGAAGCACACCTGACACTGCTTTAGATTAAGTACTTGCTGCAAGTACCTGTGTGGGATACTTTGTACACAGAGATCCGTAAGAACGTACTGCTGTTAGGACATTAATACAGTTTAGCCTGTCTGAGAGATTTTTGAATGCTAGTGCCCAAGCCATTTATGATACTACACATGGTATTGGTACAGCTAATCAATAGTATTTGTAACTTAGCAAGACTGAAAAAGCAAACCTACAGTCCACAACAACAAGCACATGGCTTGCACATGCACACTCAGTCATGAAGGATGAAAAAAAACTTCTTTGCTAATGATGCATTTACAAAGCTATTCTGTTTGTTAAATGCCATGCAGCCCACACAGCATTAATTAGTGCAATCCTCATCTGAACTGACATCATTTACATAAGACAAGTACCATATTTCATAAAGGCCTAACTAAAACTTTAGTGCATTTTTTTGAGCAAAATGGCACATTCTATTTTTGTCAATTATACATATTAAAAAGAAGGAAGAAAATTAATACAAACTAGCAGGAAAAAAAGTAATCTTATCATTACCTTTAGAAAGTTTAGGTAGTTTCTGTGCCGTAGAAACCACATATACACATATGGCAGATTTTCTTTAATTATTTTTCTCCTAACTATATAGTTAAACCAGCCAAGAGACCCTATGTTGGTAGCTGTCCTAAGGAATCCATTTCAACTCCTGACACAAAGTACAACACACTAGGACACTTAGCAAAAATTCAAGTCTATTAAAAAACATTTCAACTAACAAAGATATTAACTTTTCCCATTTCTGTTCCCATTTTACAGCTTTATCAGCATTTTAAGGAATCAGATTGTCCTCATTTTACTGGTTTTTAAAATCTAAAACAGTTACTAAATGAGCAAAAACATTTGCTTGCAACCCAGAATGATCCTCACATCCCAAGAACCCTTCAGATAAAGTAGTTCTGTCAGGAGCCTGAAAATGTTTTTTTTTAGTGGTTATCATATTTTCTGATTTGCAACTTATCACTGTTTATTCTTCCTCTACCAGAAAACTCCCAAACCTTGGGTCTTATCTATTAGTCCTATTGTATAGTTTACTGCCACAAAGATAAAACCACGTAGTTGATTTACTCACATCTCTAGCTTAGAGCTACAGTTCCTTATCAGACAGCTCTATACAGCTTAAAGACTCGATGTATACAAGAGCAGTAGCCCAAACCAATTACTACGATATCAACTACTGGATTTTTCTACCTAAGAATTCCAAAACCCACTCCTCAACTTGGATACTGGTTACTCTACGTTACTGCTAAGCAATAGAAACAAGGATATTTCTTAGTTCTCCTGATCTATGTTTTCAGTAACTGATTTCTGGGAGGCCATGTGAGAGCATGTGAAGCTTGGGGTTTGAGGTTTTATTATTTGCTTGAGTGTTTTGGTTTTTGCTGGGTTTTTCACTGGGGGAGAGGTAGGTGTGGGGTTTTTTCACTTTGTTTTTTTAAGTGTTTTAAACCTTTTCCTTTACAGATAAAAATAATTGTTTAAGCATGGCTATAGTTTTTCCACCCATATCAACACCTTTTAATCTCTTACACTATTATTTGTAATTTGTAATCTCATTTTTTCCTATAAATTCCTATTTTTCATCTCTGAGGCATGTCAGCGAATATTTCTTTTCCCCCAATATACCTGTTCTCACAATGCTTCAAAAGGAGAAATCCAAAAGTAGGCATCTAACATGCACATACTTACTGGAAGTTGGTTTAAGCTTAGTGTGCTGTTTTAGAAGGTTAATACTGACTGGGATCAAACACAAAAGTTATTTGTATTTCCACTTACTAAAATAAAGCATCAATAAGCAAATGAAAGATAAATTTCTGATTGCAAGGACTGAGGTGTTATATATAAAGCTACATAAACTACATTCAAAATAGCAAACTACTAATTCTACTCAATTTATGGAATTGTGCTATATACGTCACACTATTACTCAGCAGAGGGCATTCTGCTGATTGGATATTATGCTGACATCAGCCCCATTTTAGCCTTAAACTTGTATACAAAGGAGAAAAATAAAGAGCATGTAACCAAAATAAAAAAAATAATGTCATTGCAAATATATTCTCCTGAAGGAATTCCGGATATGGTAAGGATAACACTGAACACACACACAAAGCACATTTATCTTCCACAAGCATCAGAGCACCTGACCAGGACTGGGACCATTCCTATTTCATAATTGGAAAAACCAGGGTGAAAGGTTATTTTCATAAACTCAGTGGCAGGCATGAAAAGAATCGAAGTCCATAATTACAATACATTTACTGTATTCTACAGAGAAAATGTAATATCTTTAAATGCTAATTAACTGTTTGGTTTGTAGTATTAATACTGATTTCAGGTGAAACATGCTTAACTTTACCCAAATAACTAGTAAACACTGAACAAGTTGATATTTAATATTCCTTTCCATGCACCTCAAAACCAAGAATGTGCTAGATGCAAGAAATACAATATCTTGAAATTGTGTACTCTGCTTTTCAAAACATAGAAGACTTAAATAGAATTGGTTTTATATAAATCTAACATCACCCATCTCTACCTGAAAGGCCTAACATCTGTTACTAGTTCAATGAAAGTATAGAATAAACAAGCTGCCCAGTAAATCTTGTGGTATGTTTATATCATCATGAAAACAATTTAAAATTGGAAACAATGTTTATTTACATCATCAATATTCTATTCTTAATTTTTTCTTATGTACAATTTTTTCTTTTAGAGCATCTTAGAATGTTTTTGAACAGCTAGTTCATTCTCTTGGCTCTCTTTGGTATCTATATAATTGGAATTTCATACCCAGACTTTTTCTATAGTATCCCCATTTAATTGATACATTTTATTTTTAAATCATCTACTTACCAAAGAAACATGACTACCTCACATTGACTAACTCAATAGTAGCAACATGTTAGGCTAGAGACTAATTATTTTAATTATCTTTGGGTTTACAGCTCAGATAGATTCCTAACTCCTGATGAAATCTCCTGTTTTCTTGCAGCAGTACATGCTGAAAACATTGCTGTTTTTAAAAAAAAAGCCATACAGAATATTTTTGTGCATTTGCCATAGGCAAATAGTATTTTCTTCTGAACAATTTGATCTTACACTGTAAATTGTACACACAGCGCCTGTTTCACTCACAGATCAATTCAGTAAACGGAGGCCAGAAATTTTCTGAGAGGGAAGGATTTTGCTTTAAGATCTTCCACATCATTATTTTTTTCACTTACTTGGTCAGAGAAGACAACTGGACACTTACAGCAGGGGACATATTTCATTGCTCTTCTCCTTTTGAAGGGTACAGGGCTGTCAGACCACGGGGAAGAGCAATAATGGATTTGTAACCAAGAAGTACTTTGTCTTTGGGAGACCACTCAGAAAACATTAACTACCCAGCAATGGCTACGAGGTCTTTGCTGTCTCAGTAAAAATGAAGGTATTTTTGCTATCTGAGACTTCACACAAGCTCTGACCTTACGTTCTGAAGGTCAGAACCATCTGCGTGACTCAGTAGCTTTGGTCAGGTTCACGATATGGCCTCTACAGTGGATCACTGCAAGGATGCAAAACACTTTCTTGTCAAAAACTTAAGTGCTGGTGGACTGCACTGTTTATTCTGCTGTACCATCAATTTAAACTTTTTTACCTTCAGTTAACAGCTGAAAATGACTACACACATATATACATAGGCATATACATAAATACGAACATGGTACATGGCTCAAGCAACCACTTGGCTGAAGTAACCACTTAAACAATGCCACTGAATTAAACAAATCATTGTGGCATGCACTCTGGTTTCATTTTTAAACCTTTTAGTATTCATTTTCATGAAAGAAATGAAAGTAGGTTTTTACAGAATACATAAAGGATAACAAAAAAAAAAGTGCACACAGCAGTCTGCTTTATTCCACACAATTGGCTAATCTTTGGTACAAAAGCGCCGTTGAGACGTTAGTCAATTCAGATACACAGCTTTCCAATAAGAAAAAAAATAAAACTTACATAAAAAGAGTAGTGAACAGAAGAGTTTAAGAACTGGAAACTGATAAAAAGCTCTTACAGTCAGCTATTCCACAGTCTAACCTGCACACCCACCTCAGTTACCTGTAACCACAAGTGATCACTAGCATTGTGAATTTCTGTATACAGAAACCAGAGCAAAAGTGTTTTAATGTACAGCAGTGCTAAATACACCAAAATTAAGCACTGACAGAAAATCCTGAGATGGTGTAAGAGAGTTTTTGAATAGCATAAAAAATACTATGAATAATGGTATTATTTGCATAAAGTAAGGAATTCTATAGATAATGAAAATAAGGCAGTTTGTTCTAAAACAACTTTGAAGGAATACAATAAAGGCACCTCTTTGATCCCCTAGAAAAATATACTAGCACACATAGAAACAATTTCACCCCCAGTTCCCTTAAAAAAAAAAAAACAAACCAAAACAAACCACCACAAACCAACATACCCAAACACTAAACAACCTATCACAAAGAATTTTAGTCTCTTCAAAAAGCTCTTTAAAAGACTTGCCTAGCAAAGGTAAACAGTAAAAAGGTAAAGCTAAGCACTATGCCTGTATCACTCAACACGTTCTTTTCCAAATCAAGGACCTCACATTATTTTTTCACTCACTTGCTACTTTATCTGGTCACTTCCTGCATCCTCCCACCTGCTCCTGCACAAACCTTGTTTAATAGCTGAGCTCCCTTGTCAAGGCATGGCCGCGATTTTAAAGGACCAAAGGCTGAAAAAGGGGATATTGAGTACATTCCTCCTACTAGCTGTTATAATCTTTTCAACTGTAAGGGGCTGATATCCAACATGTACTTTCACCACAACTGAAAAAATATTTTAAAGTAAAGTAAGACCCAGACCGGCACAGCAGAGAGAAAAATCCAGCTATTTTTTGCTGTATGAGTCATGCATTAGATTCAGTTTTTCATCTGAGATCATTACTACCCCTAAACTTAGCCCATGCAAAATGAACAGAAAATAACCCAATTGTTTCAACAGAACATTGAACATAGCTACCCAATTTGGAATTTTAAAAGTCTACTTCTTGAAGGCAGTTTTCCACTCTCTTGCGATATTGTATCACTGTTTCATCGATATGTAAAATTTGCAGTCTATTGTAGTGTGATGACTTTTTTCTCAGTGTCCGGCTCACCCATTCTGCCTTGAAATAGCTATTTCTTATATTTCCTCCTCAAAAAAACCAGATTGAACTCAAGTTTCTACTTGGGACCCATGACTTTCAGCTTCACCCATTGCTCGGTACTTGCTACACAGTGTCAATACCAGCCAAGAAAAACAGTAACAACCCAACCTCCTTGAGCTTGGCTACTTCTAGAATTTCCCAATTAGGAAGTTCCATATGTTTCCTTCATCTCAAAATACTTATTCTCAGGATTATATAAGCTCAATTTTCTTCCACTGACACACTGTTGAGTCTGCTCTTGATACAGACTGGCACTTTTTCAGTTCTCAAGTATAGCTAGGACCTTCCTGTCTTATCCAAAACACAACACAAATCTCTTCCATAGGCAGGCTTAAGAAAATGTCAAAACTGACAGTATGACTCAAAGATTAAAAAAGGGGCAGGGGGGAGAAAGTTTTCATGCTTTATTAATACATATGGAAAAAACCCCTCTTGTAATAACTGAGTTTTGTGCAGCATAAAGGAAGAATTAAATATTGTTACGCAGTCCGCTAAACAATTTTTATATCGCCAAAACCACAACATGCTACAATAAATTTTATTTAAAGACAATTTTTTTTGACAGATGAGAAGTCAATACAGAACATTCTGAATGTTGCGAATTTAAATCCAATACATGACAAAACCTACCTTTTATCAAGAATTCCTACTATGGAAATAAAATTCGCTTTACAGATTGAAACACAACCATTTCAAATGTGTAAAGTTGTATACTTCATTTGTTTGCATTTCAGCCCTTTAAAATAGATCATTTTTGTAGAGCAGTCCTAATTGGCTGTTGTCAGTTCTATATATAAGCTTCCTGCTCATAATGCATTTACGTCCTTTCAAGTGATTAAACAGGGGTTCCAGGTTTACCATACTCACACTTAAAACTGTGTAGCGATTTCCAATATTAATGCTAACAACTTAAAAAAAAAAAAAAAAAACAAAACCAGAAAAAAACCCCAAAAAACAAACCCTGCAACCCCACTCCAGAATTAAAAAACCCCAGAAAATAGAATACTTTAATACTCCCTTCCCTTATTAATTATATTGCATTATTTATAAAAACAAAAACCCCCATCATCTTTTATACTTTACATGCCAGATTATCAAGCAACAATAAACAAAAGAAATTAGATTCGGCACTTTAAGATATTTCTGCCAAATCCCAAATATTTAGAGAGAAAGTCTGATTTCTGTTAAATATGATTCTTTCAGCTAAACTCAGATCACAAAATACTTAGTCAAACACATTTATTTTTTTGAGTCACAGTTGTCTTTCTCTTGAGCTTCTGACCACAGACTTTTCCACCTCATGAAATCAGGCTAAAGGTATCTAGGAATCTGTGCCAGATGAACAACAAAAACCTCCCCTTCTCCTCAAACACCTATGACCCATTCATTACTACATTTCCCTCCTTTTCACCTTTAGTCAAAATGGCTTATCATTTTCTCCCTGATCAATACATTTAAAATGACCAAACTTTTGTCCAAGTCCTTTTACCTCAGGCTAATCTTCACAAGCTCTACTTTTCCCCAACCACTCTATAGCAGTTATTTTCAACTAATTGAACTCAGAAATTTTTACTTTTAACTAAAATATATGGTAGTGAGATAAAATGAAAAAGCATTTCTCTTTAAAGCTCATTTTGAAACCAGGCCTGATGCGTTTCAGCAGCAGCAAAATATAGTTGCACAACTAAATTTCCAAGAGTATTAAAACTTACCCACTTTTTTTTTTTGTCAGTTATTCTCTGAGTTTTCTGAAATGGCACTGACCATGTTCTCAGTACTCACCTTCTGTCAACACACTATCAGCTACCTGTAATTGGAGTTTTTTTCAGAGGTTTGCAAACCAAGATGTGTCAGATAAGCTTCAAGCAGTATATTCAGGGACAGAAAATGTAGCAGAAATGATAGGAAGAGTAAAGCGTCACTGTATGACATAAAACACTGCAGGTCATATACTAATTGTCATGACAGATGGTGACACTGTGATTGGCAGGTGGCAGTGAAAAACAGACCTCAGTGTTTACAGAAGATAACGGAAACTTCATAGACCATTTGTGCTGAAGATGCTGACCAAAGCTAGTGTAAAGCCATCACCATCATGCACTGGAAAACTTCCACCACAGTCCATGCCAATAGAGCCAGACAACTCTTTTCAGAAGCCACTGGCAATATGGGCCAATTGGTGTGCTTTGAAAGGCAACACATCTCTCCTACCTTGGACACTAGAGGGGCATCACCATCAAATCTTGACCTACATGATAAATTCAACACTTGCTTTTAAAAAAAGGTCTCTGCTTGCTCCTTGCTTGCTAACTATAATGAAAATATTAAGATGTCAAACATTTATTTTGTCATTCAGGCATTTTTGGTATTGACAGAACATTTTAGAGAGGAGGCAGCTCCTTCTTGAAAGGCTTTCCCTTTCAGTAACTTTAAAATCTAGCAAAGAGCACAGAAATTTCTTTATTATTTATCTTTGAGATAATACTTTGAGATATCTTTGGTGTGGTCAAACATGAAAAAAACCAAATCTACACAATACCATCAAGGACTCCAGTATCCTCTATGCCTTCCACTCTACACCATGCTGAAGAGTCACTGAGCAGCATGACATCCTGTTATAACAATTCCCCTAATAAGTATTTCTATTTAACAATATACGCTGAATTTTTATTCCAATCCACAACTTATTTTTATTTCTGTCATTTCCTTGTCACTATTATGCAACCTTTTAAGTATCTCTTTTAACACTTACAACCTTCACACTTCTGTATTTAGAAACATTTATCTCTTTTCACAATCAATCTTAAGATTTGAAGTTTTTCTTCTTAGCCTAACCATTTACTGTAATAGAGAAACAAGACCCAATCTGGCACCAATTGCATGCAGTTATCTTCCCCATATTGGACATGATTAGCTGATAAATCTAACAATTTCTATGTTTCCTTCTTTTTGAAAATTTTCAGTATAATTCCACTGCTTACGTATTTCACATTTTACAATAAAATTTAGATAAAAAATTTATAGAATAAGTAATAGAGTGTTCTTAAGATATTCCTAATGAGTCTCTGCTTAATTCATGTGAGCCAGGCACAAACAAAAGCTTGGAATTCTAAAGAAAACATAGCAAAGTTTCTGAATATCATGGAATAACCCCATAATTTACAAGGTGCAAAAGATAACTCAAGGTCAAAAGACAGCAACAGAAAATTGTTATTTTTGTGTGCACGTGATTGAAATATCTATAAAATTAAGAACTGCAAGTCAGATGACCTTTATCAACAGGAAAATTTAGAAATGGTAATAAAAGCAATCACTATAATTTTTTAAGTCACTGAAGGACTATACACAATAACATGGTATACTAAGACCAAGAATAATCTCACATCAACAGTTTATTAGTACAGTACTCCAGTCTAAAGAAATATATAAAGATGTGAATTACTTACATGAAGTACAGGGAACAACTATTTGCTCATCAGGGGAATCAAGCAGTGGTACATTGTATAAGTACCAAGAATATTATACATCTAAGTTCTGGAGTCAACTTATAATTCAAACAATGTCTTTTCATGAAAAAAAACCCAAAAAGCAGCAGAGAGGAATATTGGAAAAATAATGCTGTTCTAATACATTCATACTAAGTTACAATATTCAAAGAAACTTGTGATTAAAAAAAAGTATTCAAAATGTGTCTCTTTTACCGGATCATTCTTATTTTCATAAAGGTCTGTACTTCATTTACTCACTGTTCAAGTGCTAATCAGGGAGGAGAACTTTCACCTCTTGCCGAAACAATCAGTAATAATACCTTCTGTTGGCAAATTCAGCAGTGTGAATATTTTGAACACACAGTCTAAGCAGAGCTCACTATTTTCATAGCTGTTTCTTTCACTCCTAATTGAGCCAGGTCCTGTGACCCACTTTCAACAGTATCGAGAAGGACTCCAGTAAAAAACAGTGGCAAGGTGTAAAAGTTGACAATTGGAATAATCAGAAAAGGCCAAACCAACCAACCAAACACACACAAACAAACAAAATAAATCCATACTTTGATATGCTTGAAAAAGATCACAAGAAATTCATTTGTTTAGATTTTGAAATCAGTAGTTCTGAACTACATTTAGAAAATGCGACTCAAAGTGTTTTCATTTAGTGGCAATGCTTTCAGAGTGAGAACTTGGTATAACAGAACAACATTGATGCATTCCAGGTAAGTCTGTTCTATGTGTTAAAGGAAGTATTTTTAATTCTAACAATGTAATTTCATGCCATGTATACACAATGAAATTTTCACCCTGATATTAGATCTATATTCACACTCTTTAAGCAGGAACACATTTTTAAAAATACTGTTCTTCCTTTAGTTCTTTTACAGAAAGATCAAAGATCTCTACAACATCCCTCTGTGAATCAGAAATCCAAAACACCTTTGCAATATTCTTCAGTTTTCATTGCAAGAAGGTGCAACACTTCAAGTTAAATTCAGTAAAATCCAGGGCCATGCACTGCTGACCTGCTGAGGTTTTGGTTCAACTTGGCTGTACATTGCGAGTGGGTTTGACGGAGCAGGCATTATGTAAATGGATGGACTTAAATAAAAGGCAGCCCTCATGTATTAATCCAAGGCCTGGGGTGCTTTCAGAGTAGGCTGGAGACAATCCCAGACACCTGGCTTCTGAAAGACCACCGAGGGAATATGCGAGGGGAGTGGGGGAGCGAAGGTCAGTAAAAGCAGCCTGAAATAAAATTTAACTAAATTCAAGCCTATTTTAAAGCATCTGGGTCAGCAGCCTTGAAAGTTTCTTTATAGTTATCAGATGCTGAAATATGCTTTTCTATCTTAAGGATACAAAATGCTTTCCAAAGCAATTCATATTACATGCTTCAGGATTCAGCAAGAAGCACTACCTGGAAACAAGATGTTTTTAACTATAGGTTCAGAACGCATTTTGTCTCGGCAGCTTCAATGTTTACAGTCTCTCTGGAAAAGTGTCAAAAGCAACTGTGCCATTCAAACTGGGGAGATACAAATCTGAAGAGCACAAACTTGGCTATCAGATGAAAAAGCTACTGCTCTATAATCATGAGCAACCAGGGGTTTAAGCTAGGCTGGACAAATGAGAAAACATCAATATAATCAGCTATCCAATGCTCTGTTTCATTCAACTGTCTCTTCTGTCTTCCCACACTATAGCCTAAAGTAGGTTCTCCAGAAACTGCCCATAAAAAAAGAATTCAAGAGAAAATCAGTTCCATCTTTTTTTTCCTTCTCTTTTCATTACTTGTTTTCTTTGTAATGGTTTTTTTTCAGGTGCTTTTCTTGAAACTCAAGTAAGTAGGAGCAGACAGAACATTCGCCTTTTCTTCTTTCCACGATTTTCTTTGCCTCAAATTTATTATATAGTCTCTATCAATATGCTTCTCCATGTTACTTCCCTTCCACAGGATTGATTTTTAGTTATTTACCCCTTTTTGATGAATTCTTAACTCCCCTTTTCTCCCAATCCTCTTGCTGTTATCCTCTCACTTAGCTTCCTACATATTCTCCATCTGATGCAGACGTTTGCTTGCCTGCTTGGTTCTGCCCTCTGGCAGCTCTGGGGAAGAGGCCGGTGGCCATACGTGTCAGCTCGTGACCAACAAGCCATCCAGCACCCTGGCGGCTCTGCATCCATCACAGCATCTGCTGCCTCCCAAACTGCTGACCCAAAGCCAACGACTCCAAAACCAAAGAGGGGATAAGTGAGAAGCTACTGGGAGGGAGAGGATGTTGATGTCAATAAAACGAAGCTTTTGGAAGCCTATCACAGCTATCTGATGCACAGCCATCCATCAACTCCTAGCTTGCTATGGGAAAAGGGTGCCACCTGGTGCCCACTCCATCTTCCTCTAGCAAGTTACTTAACCTGCTCTTCTGGCTTTTCTGTCCATTGTTCTCCAGAAGTCCACCTACTTTTCTACTATGAGTCCTCAAAACTCAACATATTCCTATAATCTCTTAATCTCATGCAAGTTTTAACAGACCTTGAAACATTTTCCAACTTATTATACACTAAAAGGAACAACAAAAATGCAAGTAATGTCCCAAACCCAACCCATACATCTGAACAAGTCACCAAGTAGGAAATGTCTACTTTCCTTACCCAACAGGGATCCCATATAAATCAACCTAATACTTCTTGCTCAATAATTAATTACACAGTAGGCTAGGATCCTCAAAGGATAGGACAAGAGGAAATAAAATCACTAGATCTTTGCTCTAGAAAACCTGCATAAAAAATTAAGGATTTTTCCCATTACTTTACTCTTGATCTCTACTACACTACACCCAGACAGTCATTTTATTTCCCATGGTGCTGGTCACAGCTACCCCAACACAAATGAAAGCAAAGGTGGTTATATTCTGATTCTTTGAGATAGATACTTAATAATTTCTTGTCTGTACAGGATGCTTAAACTACATAAAATATAAGGATCATACCGAGTCTAAAGCAGAGTTTGCCACTGTTTAGCAAATGAAAAAGTCTTTTTTTTTTTTTTTTTTTTTGGGGTGGGTGGGTGTGTGTGTGTATCTGCAGCAAATAAAAACCCTAAAGGGAGTGCCCTAACCATCTGAAAGACCCTCTGAGAATTTCTCTGAGTTGCAGAAGAGATACTTCACCTCATATTTGCCCTTTTCTTATTTAAAGCACCCAGCTGAAATTCAGCTTTATGAGATGTGAATGCTTTCTATTATTCTAGACTTTCGCATTTCTGCTTTCCTTGTCAGCTCAGTGGCTGCAGCCTAGAAAATGCACACAGGCTCCAACAATTGGCAACTTTCATCTTCTGAAACTGTTTAGTACTAAATACAATATTCATATGTCTGGGTGAAACACAGTTAAAGGAACAAAAATAAAACCCTCCCTATTACTTATTGCAAAATGGAATTCATACTTCATTTGTCACACTGAATTGAATCACTTTTTATTTTAGGACTCCTTTCAATTTAAAGACAAAACATTTCCAAGTATTTATTTGCACTTGGACTAGTTTTTGATGTAGAGCAGCTGGATATTTTGTGCCATTTCTATATCCATCTTCTAACTACAGCATCTTGAGCGATAATGGGAATATATTTGACTTGTTTTTATTATTACTTTTGGGTTGCAAATGAACTTCAACCCATTGATGCCTAAAGAGTGCTGTTTTAAATCAAGGTTTAAAGTAGACTAGAAGCAAAAAATAAATACTTACATACCACTTTATTATCAGGAAGATTATTTTCCCTTTTGTTTTGATAATTCAAATACTTTTAGATTAGTTCCATATAGGAATGAAAACAAAGGGAAATCACCAAGAAAAGTTGTATTTTCCATACTGTTAGCCTAGAGATTAACTTATTGTTATTAGAGCTTACAACAGCCTTTCACTGAGGCCCCAGTATAATGCTATTTAACAAGTGGGCATGTGCAAATGGAACATTTTCAAGTTGCTACACAACTGTGATCTAAGTTTTAAGCTTTTAATTCTGTATTATGCACATATTCACACACATTTAATATTGAGCTCTATAATTACATACGATACCTGCATGTGTAAATATTTATACACACACAATTATGCATGTAATAATAAAATAAGAAATACATACTTGTTCTTATAAGATACTTTTAAAA
This sequence comes from Eulacestoma nigropectus, assembly GCA_013397775.1. Lineage (NCBI taxonomy): Eukaryota > Metazoa > Chordata > Aves > Passeriformes > Eulacestoma > Eulacestoma nigropectus. The sequence continues at coordinate 1,493,359 of VZTE01006358.1, read as the reverse complement.
TGTCAGGTAATATCAGCACGATTGCTCTGAAAAAAAACCTGAAACAGAATTAAGAACTGTACCCTAATCATTGTTGTAAAATAGAAACCCTAGAAGGGAAAGTGATACATTAACTCACATGGTATGCCTGCTAAATTTAACAGAAATACCTACATTTTTTGAGTTTTATAGGGCAGGTAATTGGAAAAGCAGAGAAGTAACTGAAAATCCTATTCCTTAAAGATGAGGCAATTTCTTCCTAGGTGAAAGTACGTATTCCTTTTTAAATGTAAATGTTTGAGTATCTCTTTTCTAGTTGTGAAGTCATTTATCCCTCCCAATCAGACCACAGAGTTTCAAAAAGACAAATATCCATCAAGTAAAAGGCTGTTGACTGTTCAATTCCTTAAAAAGTGCTATTCTCTATGCTGACTAGTCACAATTTCCTGACCTATAGGCTGATGAAACAATGAGCAGAGAACAAGATGAGCCCTTTTATGGCGGAAACACAGAAGAACCTTAAAATTAATAATATAGGTGAAATTTGATTTAGAACAACATTACTAGCAAGCAAGACTGTAAACCACTGCTAGCAAAAAATAAGCTGGTTAGACTGGAAGTGAGAACAGAAGCTCTGCTCCCCATCACTCCACTGCAGCTAATAACATGCCAGACTCTGCATTTATCTCTTGCTTTAATGCTGTTCCCATAAGGAAATCCATAGGAAGAGCTGACAGAAGATTCCTTGGCATGGCAACTTCTTTAGAAATGGCAGCCAGCCACATCCAAAAGATAGAAGACACAAGATATTGTTCAAAAAATACTCATGAATCATTATAATACCCTTTAATAGGCAGTAATAGTCGTGTATAAATTATGAGATTTACTACATATAGTTTATTAAAACTGAAGTATTACTATTTTCACACAAATGGTTCCCAGTTATATCTTACAAAAGCCAGACCTTTAAAATTAATCTTAAAATAAAAATTAAAGCTAAAAATCAAACCAGCAAATACTAAGCTCACCAAGACAGAAATCACTGATTTTCTCCAAATCAAATAGAAGTCCAAAGTCCAATACAAAAAATTTTAAATATCTTCTTAATGCAATATATAAGAAACATCAGTGAAAACACTGCTTCAGTCACTTAAAGATTTACACAGTCTGTAATATGGTTGACTGATAAGATTCTGTTATTGCTACTGATTGAATACTTTTAAGAGGGTTTCTTTTTTTTTAACTTGGAATAAGATCAAGATACTTTCAGACTTCAGATTGCTATTAGACAAAATAATTATATGTTAAACTAATTACAACTAAAGCAAAACCTGACTTAAAACTAATTAAATTTTATTGCATGAAAATAAAGCATAGTCCTTATTTAACACAGGGCACAGCTATAAGTGTTTATGAACTCACCAGTCTGTGTATTTATTTCCAGCAGAATGACTAGATCACACTGACAAAGTTGGAATGTGGCATGATTTGGACACCAAATAGCTCACTTAATAAACTCATTCATATACAAGACAATAAAAATCAGATCAACATACCTAAAATTGTTGCTTATATTGCTAAGAAGCAGTTCTAAATGAGAAAATCTCCATTAACATCCTACTTCATTTTCATGTAGTTCTTCATTGCAGTTTTACAACACAGATCAGGTTTAAATTTCAGGAGTAGATAAGTAACTTATGAGCTTAAGTTCAATTATCAAGGCTTAGAGCTAGATCTATTTAAAAAGCCTATTCAGACGCATAAAAATGCTGATAGGCAGCTTCCAGTGAATATGAAGGTAGATTTTTCAGTTTAAAATCCCTTTATTTGACCAGCTGCTATATGGCCACAGTATTTTTAACTTTAGCAGAACACTAGGACGCTTGTACAAGCCTAAGTAAATAATCAATGCTTTACCAGAAGAACAGAGCAAAGCAAGAGGATGTAGACATCAAGAAGGAAAGGTGAATATAATCTCAAAAAGCAGAGAAAGCAGAGGTTGAAAGAACCAGCTGAAACCACCAGACAGCAAAGTTAAGCAGGAACAGACTACAGCTTTCTTCTGGTTTTACTAACCCTTCCCAGAATGCTGAAAACAGTTGTTCTCTTGTTACTACTACCAAGCTATATCTGCTGAGTCCATACCTCTGCTAATTTTTTCCTGCCCTTCTCCACTTAGGAGCCAAGGGCACTACCACCATACCATTGGCTTAGGTGCTTTTGGTCGTCTCACAAAATCCTATCATTTTCAACAAATACTGCGTAATTCAGAGATGTTCTTTACATAAAGACTTCATTAAAGAATAATAATAACAAAGCAGCAAATATCCTTCAAAAAGATAAAGATGTTCTTAAAGGTTCAAAACCTAAAGGCAAACACATGTGTTCCATGTGTAAAATGGCTGAAACTGTCCACCCCTTCAAATCATGCATATTTAAAATCAGCTTCCCACCATAAATATCTTTTATTTATATAAATGTTCTAAGCCATGACAAGCATAAAAGTATCTTGCTATCCCCCCATCATGTAAAACTTCTAATCAGACTGCTCAAACAGAAAACAGAAGCGGATAGTGAAGGGATTGGGCTAGCATTTAAGCAATTTTATGAACAACATAATTAACTCAGGTTTGCAAAGGCATCTCTAGTCTTTCCTTCTCTCTCCACATAGCTCATGCCGTAGGGCACTGTTTCTCCTCTCCATCAAGCCACCCAGACTCGCACATTATGGAAACCCAATGCCTTTGGAATCTTCTTCTGACTCTCAGTTAACTTGAAAGAGACTAACCGGTTCAAAATTATCACAGTGGCACTGATACACACATGGCATGACTGTGTAAATTGTTTCTTTAGAAACCAAGCAAAAACCTTGAGAATTATTCAAATAATTAAAAGCAAATAATAAAGCACAAAAAGAAAAAAGAGTAAATATTTGAAAAGCGAAATATAATATAGAATGAAAAAAAAAAACGAAACAAGGAGGAATAGGGGAAAAAACCCAACAGAAAAATATGAGAAGAAAAGCAATCACGTAAGTGCTTCAGTTACACCTATGCATTCTGCATGCATATGCTTCTCATGTTTTACCACATTTCACTGAAAAACATGATGGTTTTGTCTGAGCAGAAGAAAGGCAGCTAACTATTGAATAAGCATGGAAGTTAATAAAGCAGATATTCTGAAACAATTTTATGCATCAATGCACTCGCATAACAATCTTTTAAATATAACCATGATCCCCTCCTATTGAAGATTTTCATCAACTTGGTACAACTTAACTTATTTGCAACAGCCAGAAACCACAAGGGGCTTGCTACCTTAACTTCAATTTCCTAAAAAATGTTTACTTTCTTCCAGATGGCAAGATTAAATTACATAAACACTGTCAGCAAGTTGAATCCTCAAATGTATTCATTTCCAACACAGAAGCTTCAAAACCATCTATAATTTTGTTAGTGATGTTTGGAAACAGCTGTAGCTGACACGGCTGTGTGTTGTACATGTCAGCGTTAAAGGATTAAATATTCTTAACCCCCGATGGAACAAACCTGCTCTATTAGCAAGACACAGTGTAAGGTACGTCTGAGACCAGGGCTACAACAGGAACATCTTATTAGTTCACTGATAAACAAAAAGAAGTCAAAGATGATGTATTCGGCCTTTCTCTGGAGAAATGCTGGGGGGAAGGCTAGAATTTAAGTATACTGGTATTTTTAAACATCACATGGTTCGTGGGACATATTAAGCTTACTCTCTAGCTACAACAAATATTTTTATTTATGTTAATTTCTTAAAATATTTTTAAAATAATGTCATGCAATTCTACAATCAGAAAAAATAAAAAACTTTTATGTTCCGGTTTTGTGTGTGTTTACGTAAAAACAATTTATATAAATGATGTATCACCTGAGTAAATCCAAGTGTATACTTCTGATCAGTCTTCCTTGGGAATGGTCCTTGATACGACTGAACGCCCCACGTACATGACTGAAATCAAAACTGTGCTGACATCTTCAAGTAAGTCAGACAGGTCAAAGGCCAGCAATCAACTGCAAAGCTGAGGACTTCAGTTTTCTTGTTACAGGACTGATGAATGGAGCAACAGGTTATGACCAGTAGGAAAAACCCCAAGCATTCTGACAAAGCCAGGAAGGAAAGTATGCACACTGTACACACTTTGTGCTCGCTAAGAACATATGAAAGTCTCAAAACCATGTTCTATACACATTCCTGACCCTAGTATTTCATGGCATTTTCAAATTAAGGTGAGAAGGAGAATATGTTTGTGAGTAATGTTGCAATTTCCTTGCCTACACTTGTTTAAAAGAACCTCCTTCATAAAAAAGTGCTGGATCCTAAACTGTCCACACCAATGGGAGGCTTCTCTCCAGTTTGAATGAGAGCAGAGGGAGGTCCCATTGCTGTGGAAAAAAATGGAAAGCAGAACAAAAAACTGCGTACGAGCAACATGATTTCTGGTACCTTATTGGAAATTTTGTGAACCCTTGCAAAAGAATGAGATGACAAATTAGGGCTGCCCCAGAGAGTTCAGCATTTCAGCAGATCACATGGAGAGCTTGAAGTAATACCACATATATTTTCCCTGTGCAGACGACACAGCAATTTTTCTCTTAAATATTTCCTGAGGTACATTTTAAATTCAGCATGTTTTTTCATTAGACTTTCATGTCTTCCCCTTTTCCCTTCATTTTCAACTCAGTTTTGGCTATTGCAAGAAAAGCTCTCCTGTTCGTCTGCTTCTACCCTCCACTAAATACTTCCAACCCCTTTCAGAGAGCTGCATGATAGGGAGGAGTAAGAGACTCATCTTTTTCCCCATTTGAACTCCACAGGCATTGCCAATCCACTTAATTCCAAATCTAAATGAGATTTAAGATTTCATTTCCTCACTTTAACACATGGAAGATCCAGGTTGTTCCTTTTGTCCCATCAATTTAGGGTATGCTTTGGCAGCAGAGACACTGAAAGCCGTATTCTGAGGCATTGAAATGAACATCGGCAGGAACAGACTGTTCCATCAATTTTGCTACCACTTTCCCACAGATGCAAGCTGTTCAGTGCCCTGCCATTGGGAGAAAGTTGTCCTGTGGCAAAATACTATATAAAGTATAATCACTATGATTTAAAAAAAAAAAAAAAATCTTACTTGAAATTTTAGGGGTTTTTGCACATCTGACATATCACACCCCAACTGTAATGCACAGTAACAACTTGGAGGAAGAAACAGAATAGCAAAATGTTGGAACAGGTATCTCTAAAATTATTTGTTTTCCTTGTAAATGTTTACATATTTACTTGCATGCTACATGAAGAAGTGAAACATTTTCTTAGTGACATAATGCTCTAAAAAGAATAGGCTGGTGAGTTACAAAGACTAGCTTTGTTTCTCTTCAAATCGAATATAACCCTATATCTCATGTATTTCTGCAATCTAAGGTAAAAAATGATGTTTGCACAAAGTATTTTGAAACAAAAAAATGTAGACTCTGCAGAAGGCACAGGGAACCTGATTTACAAAGAAAACAGCAAATAAAATGACCCCTGTATCAAAGTTAGAGCAGATGCACAACTGCAAGGTCATTCTCCCATCACTGTTCAGACTAGGTCAGCTTTTGAAGACATATTACTCCAAGCACACTTGCTGCCATGACACAGAGCCTCAAAGGCACGAGCCTACCTTCACACGAGACAGCTTAACTAAAATGTCTGTATTGCTTAGGTAGGACACAGTATCCTACACTGACACCCTAGTACTTACATATCTGTGCAATGTCAATTTCAGTTGGCACAGAGTCTCACATTCAGACTTTCACTTTACCAGGTCATCTAGCCAAACAGCGATTCCTCACCTCAGGAGGAAATCTTTTGGTTTCGCTAAAATCACAGGGACTGAGCTGCATCATTACGATTCATATGGATGTCAGCAGATTCAATTATCTGGTCCTCAGATCTGGTGAAGTAAGTCCATAAAGCCATCCAGTATAATTGCTTGGCATCAGTGCCAGAACAGTAAGACTTCTCCTCCTGCCCACTGCATTTGTTAACCCCACAGCAACTGAGCAAGTTTTAATCTCCATCCTGAACACACCCACTCCTTGTGCAATAGCAGGGAGGAACTCCAGCTCTTGGGAGTTCATTGTGCAGAGCATAAAGCCCCTCTAGGCAAAGTCTACAACAAGAAATAACAGCTACACGGGATCACTAAGTATCGTGTGTTTTCAAGGCAAAAAGTATTACATTAAGTATTTCAGTAATGCTAAACACTAAAAAACTCTCTAGTTAGACAGATGTTTCATACACCACTTCAGAATAAGAAGGGCACGTGGACATGAGAAAGCTGCTAAAAATGACACTAAAAAAGTGGAGAAAATAATAAGGATGTAAATCAAACTGGCACTGAGTCAGAGCAGCCTACAAAAGTTAAACTGAAGAGCCAGAAAATAATCTAGCCATCCTTATGGACAAATCAAAGCCAGCCATCTCAGTCCACAAATTGCTAATGATGAGCTGACAGTAAAAGAAAAGACATCTCTTAGAACAGAAATTCAGTGTTTTCTTTTCTGGAGGACAATGCATTCATGCCCATGCCTTCTGAACAATGACCCAAGGTCCAAGCAATAGGCAAAGATGCAGTTCATGATTCACAGTTCACTATGGGCAAATGAGTCTCTTTCTAAAGACAGCTTAAAAAATCTTACTTCACTAACCTTACTTTTCCAAGTTGATCCAAGGACACTGCATAACTGAAATCAGAGGAAAGGTGATAGATGAAACATTCTCTCTTTTCAAGTAAATTGTCCTTAATCTCACAAAGCACAGGAGACTTTGGAGTCTAAATGTTTTACATACTAAATGAGTATGCCTTTTTCATCTCCATTGTCATCTGAGGACTTTCTAAACATACAACGAAAACATCACCTGATTGTGAATTCTCTAAAGATGTTTTTCCCCCTTTGGAATAAAAATCCTGTCTGGTGAGCTGCATCCTCTACCCCCAGACTTTTTGACAGATGCAGAGTAAAGACTTGAAGAGGCTGAGCACTGCACACAATCTTACTCCTGCTCCAGGGGAGAACCATTCATTCAACCAGGAGCTCAGCCACCTCCATCCAGCCTCTTTCAACCCAGCACAGCTGAGCTCACACTGTTTGAAACCAGGCTAACATTAACTACTCCAGTGTGCAAAGTGGTAAGGGTAAAAATACATTAGGTCTCCATAATATGCACCAGACTGAAACACCTCGTAGCCTGGGTTCACAAGAAGAAACAGAAAAATGCCAGATTTATCACTGTTTAGTCTTCTTTTGAAAAGGTAACTTGGACTGGTTCATGGGTAGAACACACTGTTCTATGTCATCATACTTTCTTTCAATGCTCCCTTACAGAAGCATGGTCAAGCTCCAAATACTGTCAGTATCTTTACCTTTTGATTACTTCTTTTTCTTGATAATTACCTCACCTCTGAAAAAACATCAAAATCCTCTTAAGTAGCAATTATATATATAGAAGTAAGCTTGTGATCCAGAAAGGTAACCCAAGTCACATAAGGTCTTTACCAGACTATAGGATTTGGTAAAACTTGTTCACATTGCTGTTAATGCATATTTTTATACTTTTGAGGGAATGGAGTAAGATAATTTTCTACTGATTTTAACTGTGATCTATACAAATCTGTGAAGTTAACTACTTAATAATAGTTCTGTAACACCAAAACAACAGACTTCTATCACCCAAGTTAAAGGACATTTAGATATAAAACATTCCTCCTCAATGACTTCTTCATCTTTGATTCATTGCTTTAAAGGGTAAGATGCAGCTAAGAAAAAAAAGCAGCAAATCTGCATTCACAAGGCACACTGTACACCATCATGGGAATATTTTTGAGACTACTTAATTTAAGGCCATGCCTGTGCTACCATGTACACTTTAGAATAATCACTGCTTTCACTGATGGCAGCAACAAGAAATTGATAGTATTAAAACGTGTGAGCTGCTGAGACTATCACCTAAAAATACTAAAAACATGGTTAGTCAGCATCTTGTTTCTTCGTATACACCCAGCAAAGTTTGCAAAGAAATTTAATCACACTGGAACTAGGAAGCAACAGTGGTGATGATTTTCAAACAAATGGAATAGAGTGAGAATGTCTTCCCCTTTGAAGCATGGCTATATTTCAGGACAGGTAACTCAAAACCACAGCTTGACACATTACCTTCATTTTATGCAGAGGTATATGCTTCCAGAAAACTGTAAGACAAATTAATGAACCAAGTCAAAATTAAGGGCAAGCCAAAAATAAGCCTATAAAGAACATGAACTATCCTCCATACCACCTAAGGAGGAGTCAGGTTATATGAGGGCCTGGCTCTTAAGTTCTTGTGCAAATTGTCTACAAGCAAATTGTCTTTCATTGCCTCAGTGCTGAGGTCTGTAAAATAACGGTAAACTCCACAGGTTTTATGACACATAATAAACTCCCCTGGTAACTTTTACTCCTGAACAACTGAAAAAGATTTGGAGTGTCAGTTGTGTTTCAACCTGTACTGACAGCAGTTGTTCTGTTCTTACTGGGGGGACAAGCATGCAAGCGATTAGAGGGCAGGCTCAGGAACCTGTGCACACAGGAATCATCTGCTGAATGACACCAGAAACACTGCGCCACTTACAGCATGAGAAATAAAGAAATGTTTTAATCTATTATATTTAATTTTTTGCCGCATTATTTTCATTTTATATTTCTTCCTTTTGCATATATGAAACTAGTCCTCTTAAAGTCTAATCCAAAAAGGCACATGTGCCTTTGGCTTCAGATTGGGGATAGGAAAGTAGTAAAAAACCCTTATAAGCAGAAAGTGGTCATGTTTTTCCATCCTAGTTTTTTAGTATCTGTGCATTCATGTTGTAGATGCATGCTTTAATACCATTTAATCCCTTTTAAAAGTGCATTTCCAGCCCTCTTAGCAATTTCTTATTCCCAGCTCCAGCTACTGATTCCTTCCTCTTGCATGCCAGCACTAGCAACTGTACTGTGGCACCAAGAGACACTTTGCAAATTGAGCTATCAAAGACTAACTCAAAAAAAGGAAAAGGAAAATTAACTTCAGGGGAAAAATATTTTTATATATATATGTGTATATATATATACATATATTTATGTGTATATATATGTGTGTGTGTGTGTGTATCTATGTGTCTCTTTGAGACAGATAAGTTCTGGCTCAGCCCAAAGGCATACCAACACTCTTGTCAGCACCAGGAACGAAGGAAAAGGACACTTCTGGCAGATTAAAAGAAGCTGTAAGTTTTCCTGTTCTCAGATGCATGCCCTAAGCATCAGGCTGCAATGACACATCCCCCCTTCTTTGCCCTCTTCTGATCCAATGAATCTTTAAGTTGTTCATGGCTAACAGAACAACTCCAACAGGAAAAATAAAAGCATCAGCATCATAACCTATAGCTAAGTGATGATGACCTTCTCCAGGAAAAAACAGGAACTGAATTGTGCTGCCTCAAAACAGCAAGGCTGCACAAGGCATAACCATAAGTCCATCACAGAACGCAGAATTACCTGCTGTCACATCAGCTGGTACTAAAGGGAAGGGTTAAAGTGTGAAAACCCCTATGACCCCTTGTATATCCATGTCTGGAAAGAGAAATAGGTGGGCAGAGGGAAAAGCTATATAAATAGCTGCACCTCCTCTCTTTCAGGTTTGTCTCTCAGACAAAGCAATCAATTCCAGGTTAATCTTTCCTTGAAAACTTCAAAAGGCACAAAACCACCAACACAGGCACTGACACTACTGACACCATCTGGTATTTCAAAAAACTCAAATACCAATTTATGTGGGCTAAAGAAACCAGCCCTATTATATCCTCTGTAAATAAGAGGTGATTGCTGTGACATCCCTTCTGCTGCTGGAGAATTAATGCAATTTAAATATAGAGCAAGGGAAGCACAGAATGGTTTGGGTGGGAAGGAAATTTAAAGAACTTCTAGTTCCAACCGACTTGTCTTTGACAAGGACACCTTCCACTAGACCCAGTTGTTCAAAGCTGCATCATCCAGACTGGCCCTAAACACTTCCAGGGATGCGGCATCCAGAACTTCCTAGGGCAACCTGTTCCAGTGCCTCACCACCGTCACAGCAGAGAATTTCTTTCTATCATCTAGTCTAAACCTACTGTCTTTTGGTTTGAAGCCATTCCCCCTAGTCCTGTCACTACACGCCCTTGTAAAATGTCCCTCTCCAACTGTCTTGCAAGATCCCTTCAGGTACTGGAAGGCAGCAATTAGGTCACCCCAAAGCCTTCTCTTTCCCTGGCTCAGGGAACAATCCCAATTCTCTCAGCCTTTCCTCATAGGAAGGGTGGCCCATCCCTCTAACCATCTTGGTGGCTCTCCTCTGGACTCTCAGTAGCATTGCTTTTCCTTCTATGAAACGGTATATATGGAGAAAATAACCCCACCAAGCAACCACGTGGTCCTACTATATGAATGCACGTACAGTTATTGTGGGGAGGGGAGAAAAGAGGCAGTCTTGTATTTCAATTTTCTCTCTTTTATTTATGGTTTCCCTTGGTTAGCTTAGTCCCAAAAGTTTTCTGCTGTGATGCTGAGAACGAAACAGAACAATTCGCAGAGAGGAAAAAACATATGTTGCAGATGCATTTCTAGGACCTACTTTCCTCCTGTAGGTGTTTCCAATTTAATAAGTAAGGAAAATGTAGGTGGTGTGCTACTCCCTTTTTTAAAATAACAAACTAAAAATGCTATCCTACTGATATTCCTGCCCTACACCTACCACTATGCTGTGTCTGTCTGTTGAACTGTGTCAGTGCTACTACCAACCTGGCAAGAAATAAATGAAAATTATAAAAATTGAAAATTAACCATTCAAAATCTTCTAACTGTACTGCTGCTCTGAATTCAGTATATAGACAAGCAAACAGCTCAGCTTATAACAAGGGAGAGGGCAAAAGAGAGGACAGGATGCAAGATGGCAATTTTTTATTTCTAAAGGATGCACTGACAGCTTATAAAAACTTAAAATGTTAATCAAACCACCACCTTACTGTTTGTTAAGGCAGTTATGAACCACCACAGAGGAGACGAAAGAACAAGCAGCTCCTGCACTTGTCACACAAAAATCATATAACCCATCTTCTCCAAGCTGAAATTGATATCTAACAGTCGTTTTCAGCCATCAGGGAGAAACGTAACAGGGTTGAGTGAAGCAGTCATGTGAATGGCACAGGAGAGCAGGAAGAACTAATGTTAAGACCAAGCTTTTAGAAACCCTGGTACTTTTGATTTGTAGGATATGAAATAAAACTACACACATTGGTAATGTTACAAGGGGCAAAAAAGTCCACATTCACTGTCTACTTACATTTTTGAAAATATCAATGAGCTAGAACAGTTTTAATAGTTAAATGCAGTTAACCCAATTTTTGCACATTTTCTAATTTAAAATTGTTTGAATTGCATTTAACAAATAATAACAATATTCAAAATACCAGTAAATACAGTGCTTATCTGTTTATAAGCAAATAATTTATAAAGTTTTTTCCCCTGAAACAATATCAATGCAATTCATATTAAAAACATGAAACCTTCTACATATTTCAAGCAACATACGTTTCTAATGTGCAGCTTCTGTATGTAAATGTAGAAGTCAAGGTCTTATTTTAACCTAAGGACAATATTCAACCTACAAATTATTGATGAAACAACAGTTTTGAAATATCCATAATGTGATTTCAGTTATAATACTAAAAAAATAAAGCAAACCTGAAAATAATTACTTCAGTTCCAGTCAAAGAAACTCTTCACTTCCACACTATTTTTACATGTTTTCATAGCTGTTGATGCAGTTTTGGTTGAGGCAGCAAGTACGAAATCCCGTCTGTTTAGCTTAAATCACTAAACTGAGACTGCGCTTCAGGCATCTCAAAGCAGAGCTACCGCAGAAAGTGTCCAGTTTTCAAAGCAATGGAGAGAAGGTCACGACATGCCTTCACAAAGATAGACCATTTGGGTGCCTAATCTCAGGCAGACAACATCCCTTACAGGTTGTTTCATTTATTTTCCTCCATGGAGTGGGTATGGAACTGAAGCACTGCAAAGAAGGGCTTCATAGGGCACCTCCTTTTGGTTTCATTCAACCGCTTGGGCTCACTGAACTACAGCCCACACAGCTGCCAGTTCAGATGCATAACTGTTGTTCGATCCCACGGTCAGTAAATGCTTCAATGTCTAATCTAGAGAGTGTAAGGGGGTTTACAACAGTACTGTGTGATATCTGGTGATGCAGCTTTCACTTAGGCTAGATGCAAGCAAAGCCTCTTCACAGACAAAAAGTGATGAGTTAGTAGACTTTTTAAAATCATTTTTTCATTAATGTTAAAAAACTAGCATTGTAGCTTGCTACTCTTGTCCATTCTTTAACAAACCACATGAAAAGAAAAACTTTAAAAAACTCCCACAGATGTGTGATTCTCATAATAAATCAGTTAATATAATCTTTAATCCAGTCTCACAAGGAAAACCTTAACAAAACAGCTGTTAATCTGGTTTCCATGCATGATGTTGCCCATAAACAGCCAGCTATTATGCACTTATTATAAACCAGTAAACTTAAATTTTGTCAGGTTGGCAGTATGTAATAATTAGCAGGTGTGTAGACCAAAATGAAGCTTGTTTTTACTTAATATTTAAATTGTATCAAGTTTCTACTGCAGGAAAACTTACTGCACCTAACAATGATTCTAGCATGGAGAGTCCTCTTTATGCTTGTCCACTACCACAAATCTTCTTGGTAAGTCAATAGGAACAATCCTACAGAAGCACGGTGGTAAAAGAACTTACTCCTACAACAGGTTATAAAACACTAACATTTGTTCATTAAAATTGACTAAAACACAAACACAATTCTTTTAATTCTGAGCCTATTAAACAATTATTTTTGGAAGTGTAGTCAATAGAATTACCATCGGCAACACTGAATTCAGGTGTGACACCCAACTAGTAAATTCAACACTCCCAAGAAGGACTGCAAGGAGTGCAACCAAAAGGCTTGGAACTGCAGAATAATTTAGGTTGGAAAGGACTTCTGGAGGTCATCTTGGCCAAACTCGTGCTTAAAGCAGGTCTAATTAAATCAGGCCTGTGCTAGTAACAAGTCTTAACCTCTAAATCAGGAAACTGGAAGCAAAGTGCTTAAATGGGAACGGTCCCCAGAACAAACACATCTCCAGTCTTAACTCCTAAACCATTCCCAGGAATTGTTTGGGAGTCCCATGAATCAGTACAGATCAAAATGCCATAAGGATGCTCTGTAAGAATTAAGCCACATAGAGGATGGTGTCCCAGCATGTGGGAAAGTGACAGCGCTGTGCTTAACATGGCAACACAGGCGTAACCTCACTGTGCCCCCTTTTGGACAAGTGCACTCCTTTGTGTGGTCCAGCAAACAAACAGTTATTGGATTTGCTTGTTCAAAATGCTGGGAATGGGGGTGGAAACCATCCTAAACACATTTAACAATAAGGTTGGACTGAGGACCAGAGCGCAGTCAGCCCACTCTGTGCTTTATGGGCTCTCCATAAAAACTGAGCAGTTCATCAACTCATTTCTAGCCAAGTATTTACTAAAAAAAGAACACAAAGCAAAGGTAGATTTATATCAAAGGTTACAGGCAGAGTGTGTAATCCCATATCAAGAAAAAAAAAGAAGAAAACGCATGCTGATTATTCTCAGACTCTGCTCTGAAAGCAAGGAGCCTAAGCCTATAGACCACTGAACACAGGGACAATGCCTATTCACTGCACAATCTCATTGAAGTCCCTGAAACTACCAGCTGAACAGATTATTTAGAGATTTTCAGAACTGGACTCAATACTACCCAATTTCTTATTTCTATCCTAAACTCACACTTACGAATTCAGGAGATGAGTTCAAGAAAAACTGTATGCCCTATAGCTCACATGAAAAAAGTCTAATACTTGTAATTTACAAGAACAAAAACCTGAAGTACTCCCAGGTTATTAAAAAAATTAAATAGTCTTTTCTTTTCCACTTTCTTTGAAAAGTAAGGCTTTCAAATGAAAAATCAAGATTATTCTACTGGCATTTTAACTCTCCCCAAATAACAAAATCTGATCACAGCAAAGCAACCAACTGAAAATTTTGTACCAAATAAGCAAATACAAAATATTCTGCCCTAGAACCTTGAATGAATTTTAATGAGCATTGCCATTTTGACTGAATGAATATTTTATTTTGGACCTCAGGAATGCTACGTCCTGATGACGACAAATTATGGGGAGAACACAGGGGACATTCCCACTCACATACTTTTTTTACTTACAATGTTTAAAATCTCAAACAGTGTTAAAATATCTTCTTTAAAAAGAAAAGCTTATGTAAAACACCAGATATATTAAATTTCTATTACTGATCTGCACTGATTAAGTAAGAGTTGACTTATGCAGCTAATATTAAATTTAGAAATTAAATACTTGTCCATATTGTTTGCAGCCTAGCTGGAATTCACTAGATTAAACACACTAATTAATTTGGTCATGGTGTGCTTTGTATTGTAATTCAGCATTTATTTATGAGGCCCACATATTCAGTTTACTGAATTTAATGTCTACACTGTTCTTAAACATACCATTAAAAGTGCTAACATTTTATATCATTAACCCTGTATAACTCCACAATTTAAATAAAATTATCAAAAGAATAATAAAAACAGCTAGGCATTTTTAAGCCACTTAAAACATTTCTAAATGTAATGATAACTATTTCATGCTAAGTAAGAGTTGATATTTCGCTTTCACGCTAAGATACTCTTCACTCAAGAAAGAAAATACAACCCCAGCTTTTCTAATCACTTATTACTTCTAGGTTTCCCGTAGAGCAGTCATTCATAGTTGCATTTCTGACCTACCATACATTTAGATAGATTGGATTACTAGGTAGGTCTTTTTTCATACTCTATCAATACACAAATGACTGAAAAACTTGATAGGCGATGAGCATTTTTGCTCCCAGCACTCAAAGAGATGCCACTGCGGACTTCAGATCCTAAGGTTTTTTGACACCTCCCAACATACTGGCCTCTGCTGAAATCACAAACTTCTGCAATTGTCAGACAAATGGGGGAAACTGACAAATCCTCCTGTAATTTTGTACTGTAGGTTTACTGAGTCAGTATTGAATGGTCAAAGTATGTGCACACACAGATACACATCTATATTTTAAAAAAGCTGCCAGGAAAGCTTTTCATTCATCTGCCATCAATTTACATCAAAACCAAATTAATAATATTGAAGATTAGACAATTCATAACGTGCGTGCATTTTACCAGCAAAGTGAGATATGAAAAAGAATACTTCTTACCATCTATACAATGCTAAAGGGCTCTTTTCTGCCTAAAATTTTAATTTTCTAACTAGTTATGGATGAAGGGAAATCAAATTTGAAGACTTATCTCAACACTTACCAGTCTGATATACCAAATGCAACCTAGAAATCCTCAGCACACTCAAATACCTATTCATTGTCTGGATTAAGCTCAATCATTTGCAGAAGCCCAGCATTTCTCCAGTTCCTTCATGATTTTAAAAATACATTTTTGCCTTCCAGCATGGGAACAATGGTGAACAAATGGTAGTTTAGTAACTGCTGCCTAAATGTTAATATTTCCAGTGACTCTGCCTTTGTTGCTAAAGCAATACACAAATGCTCGCAACTTGTGACCAAGATTTCAACCAGCTGATTTGTTGGAATATCATATCTTTCCTCAATTCTAGTTGCATAGGTTTGGACGCTGCCACTCAACCTTTTGACACTGAAATCAAGCATCTCTCTTAAGAGGAGTAGGGAGACATCAAATACTTGTATATATTCAGTAGCATGGATAAAGAATGTCTTTCTTAGAAAAACTGATTTAATAAAATGAACTCTTTTCTGCTTTGCCAAGTTTACTAACAGAATGAGAGGTTTTTTCTTTTAATGGAAAAAACCCATCCGAGCCATGATGCTTTTGAGAAGCACCAAAGCCTATTCAAATAAGCCATGTATTTTATAAAAGGAAAGAAGTAAACTGCTTGTAAAAAAAGAAAACAAAAAGAAGAAGAGTTAAGTGAAATCTAAACTGAAAGTGTTTCATGAGCATAGCCCCACACGTCATCACCCAGAAGGTAAATGACAATGTCTTCACTGAGGTGGCTAGAGCTACGCTGGTTTGCTTTAGCTGGGCATGTCCTAGCTGCATAAACCTTCACACTCAGCCTTAGAAACAAAACTACTCCACCTACCCCAGCTTTCTATAGCTATAAACCATAACAAAGCTGAGAGGAAAAATACGAGAATACAATTTGGCTTTAGATTTTCGTTAGAGAACTGTGATGTTATTTGCTTTTATAAAGCTGCTGTGCACTCATTAGTCTCAAGTATTACATCACAAAATTTTAAAATAAATTAACAATTTTCTGTGGCAAGTAATATTTGATATATTTGTGTTAAAAAGATGTATTATTGCTCCTGTCATTAGATCACACACTTCTTAAGAAAAGTGCTGGTCAGTTTATTTATGTGGAACCCTAAGCATAAAGTATCTGTAGAATTTCTTTAGAAAGGTCAGACAAACGTTCAAAGGATTATAATGAGAATGGATGAGGCCTTTGAAGGACTGTGCAGTCTTTCATTTGCTAATCTAAAGTAACACTTATTAGTAATGATGATTTCTTCAACCACTACATAGTCACCCCCCTCCATGATCCAGTCAAAGTGTATCAAGGACTTCTATGATTTAGGAATCTATTGCTGTATTATAGTAAATAATGTGCTGATTAATTTCTTTCCCCCTCCTCTAAAAATTCTCACATGCAACTTTCTATTCAACTCCTGCCAAGAAAAATGTTTTAAATCTGTATTTTACCAATTTTACTCTTGACAGGAGTTTTCTTAAGACACTAAAAATTGTCAAGACTCCAATAAGGAAATAAGACACATTAGTTCCTTTGTATGTTAGCTTAACTACTGTCAAGAATACTATTAGAAATTCAATATAATGTTGAAAAATAACACCACCAGCACAACCGATTTCAACACAACACATTCTAAGTTCCACACCAACACAGCTTTTACGATAGCAACTGCTGCTTTTCTGATTTTAATTTTTTCCTGTAACAGCATAGAAAGTCATAACATCCTAAGATTTTTGTGAACTGCAATTTTACACTTCTGTAATTCAGATGCAAAAATGCAGATGTAAATCCTAATTTATTAAATTTAAATGTTTACAGAATACAGATTTTAGACCATCATTATAAAAGATATTCTCCTTTCTTTTAAAATAAATTACTTGAGAGAGTAAACCAAGTTGGCAAACCTGTTCTGCAGTAAAAATTTCTGCAATCATTCCAGCATTTTGCCAGGGATGGAATGGGGGTGTGTTGGGGGACAATAAAAAAAGAGACACAGCGATGATTATCATGTAATTATAATCCATAGCTAATGCACGTTAAGATTCTAATTTTAAAGATTTACTAGCAATGTGTTAAAAATGTAAAAGCCAGGAAAGTAAACAAAAATAATTTAACACTTCTTTTCTCAAGTTGAAAAGTTGTTTTCTTTTATACTTGAAGATTGAATTTGCATTTATGAAATCTTACTGTAAAAGTGAACCAAAGGTACAGTAGTAACTTTTAACACACATTTCAGATATTAAGAGATTTTAACACAAGGTTCTACTACAGCCACCCATTCAGTTTACAACCCAGGTAATTTGCTGATTTCAGTGGATTTGCAGAGTACGTTAATCAGTGCTGAATTTAGCACAGCACTTTGCAGTTTCTAGTTTACTATTTTGCTTTCCATATTTCTAGGCACTAATGTTTGCAATTAACTTTTTTTGTAGACACAAACATACACATCAAGTATCAACAACCTCAATCTGTTACAGACTCAAGTTGCAAAATTTAAAATAATTAGGTCACCTAGGCTTGAACTTATACATTGGATTTCAGTCTAAATTATAAAAGCACGCCCACTTCTTCACAAGACTCACAGCATGTATCAGCACAAAACAGTTTCAGACTTAAACTGCTTTTCAACCTTGTGTCATCCAAGCATCAGCTTTGCATAAAATGCATTTTAAAACAACAGTAAATAGTCCATAAGGTGAAAATACGAAACATGCGGAGAGCCTTCCATCTAAGAAGGCAATCAGAGATACAGTTCTTGTTGTACTCTCCATTTTATTATATGTTTAAGATATTATTCCCTTCATATTTGTTCAACAGCAGCTATTTTGGTTGCAATATTAAAATGAACCTGTATGAATAATGTTTATTCCATAAAGCCAGACTGAACTAAGAGGTGAGGAGCACTTAGAGCCTGGTATTCATAAACATTTTGCAATTTTATTATTTCTGATCTGCATAAGACCAGAAATATTTTTATGCAATGCTTCAGTTGCAATGTTCTGTTATTGTTTACATGCACACTTGAACTTAAAGACTGATGTAATTAGTTCAATATGCAACTTTAAAAATGTACTAAATGCAATTAGCACGTCTTGCAAGAAACACATAACTATAATTTAGATTTAAATTACTATCCTCATAATAGATGCACATACCTACATCTTCTTAGATTTGTTTACAATTTTCAGAGGTTTCTCATATATGTTTTTTAAATTTCACCTTTTTTAACTTATTTTTCTCTCACTATTGAGAAATTGGTTTTCCTGGACTTTAAATGTTCATGCATCACACTCAGCAGTAGTGCATGATCATAGCCTATTGGTTAAGAATTAAACAGTGGTGAAGCTGAGACCAAAAGGTGCACAGACAGAATGTGCAAATATTTCAGTAGCCATTGAAACAAGTAGCATCCTTGCTACTTTTAAAACAGAAAAAACAGCATTGGCATGTCTTTCAATAACTATGCAGGCAATATCCAGTAGGTGTGCACCTTGTCATCTGAAACTAGCATTCCGACCTTTAATTTCAAACACTAAAGCTACTCCTCCAAATAATCCAGGAGACATGCACGGTAACAATACGTAGTGATGCACAAAGACACTGTCTGTGCCTGATACCTGTCACTTCAGACTGCCTGTGAAGACCAATACCACAGTAAGGAGCACCATTTAATATAAGTGTAGTGTTTTGGTTTTAGGATTTTTGGGGTTTGTGGGGTTTTTTAGCTTTAAAAAAAAAAACCAAAAAAACAGCAAAGCATTATTTCTAAATTTTCTGTCGCGCTTCAGTCAGGCCACAGAATGGGCACCTGAGTCGCCTGACCCTGCACTCTAACTCCTGGAACTTGTAACACTTGTTTTCAAACAAATCACCTCTGGAGATGGAGCGGGCTTCCTATCAATCACTAACAAGTTAATTCCACATAATAAGGCAGGTTCGGATGCAGACTGATACATTGTGAAATGCTGTATCTAAAATTGATTAGAATAGCACTTAAAATGAATGCAGCCCTCCAAACCACTTCTTTGCTCAGAAACATTAATCTCACTTATAAGGAGAGCTTCATAATGCTAATGCTTGGTATGAAAAAAGCATGAAATAAATCAGGTTTTATAAGACACAGCAATTAATCAGTTTTAGAACTAAGGAAAGGCTGTTAAAGCAGCACATTTTTACAATGGTAACTTCTTTAAAGCCTCTGTTACTTCCAAAATATTAAGTATTTAGGGCTTTCTTTTAATTGCTCAGCTGACAGTGTGCCCCAATCTTAACTATGGGTCCCTGAAATGTTTCACTACAAGCTAAAACTCTTGGCAAATCCTACTACGCTATTAGAAAGATAAAGCATTTATTTTAAGACACTCTTCAGTCTAAGAAAAAGAATTGCATGCAGGTATCCTGAAAGAACGTACTTATTTAACTAGTTAGCCAGGGGTAAAAAATTCATTTCATCAAACCAAAGATTTTCTAATAAACACACTGAAATTATTTCTGGCAATATTTTGTGCACTTGATACTGCACAAACTTGCAGGTGATAGAGTCACATAATTACTACATTTACTAAAACAGTAAACCTAATGAGTTTCCATGTATTCATTTGATAGAATAGATTCTACAGTAAAGCTATTCTTATAAGAAAATATTATATAGAGATATTAATCTTATTAACAATCTCTAATGTGTAGTACCAGCATAGTTCAAATCAGCCTCTAAATCTTACACAAGTGCAACCTAATTGCATAACATTTTGAAAAAAAAAATTTACGTTTCCTCTATAATAAATTTGTTCTATAAGAATTTTATAGTTTCTCTTGTATGCTGACAGACAGATGAGTTTTCTATAATAGAAATGCAGCATTAAGTACAGTAAGTGTAGTATCACTATAAAAATAAGAGCCGTTCTGACCTGAAGCCTTAGCATCTCTGGTCTTTTAAGTCTATATAGCACAATGCCCCTTCACAAATAGCACCTGATCCTCCAAGCTGCTGGGCACTCTCAGCTTTTATTGGGCCTAATCCAAAATTGATGCAAGTAAGTGGGAGTTTTTGCATTCATCTACAGGGGCATCAGTCGGCATAACGCTCACTGATTTTAATTGAGGGTAAAGGTACTGAGTATCTTACTGAGCCAAGCCTATAATCTGCTAATTGTTGGAGCTAGGAAATGACAAAAAAAATACTTTCAGGTCGATTATTATTTCATTTTCTAATATTTTATGGAGCTTCTATAAAATAGATATTTATTAAAAGCAGCCATTGTGTGTTCATTTGTAACTTTAAATCTAGTTTCTATTAATAAATCCTTTTTTTCTCTTTTTTCATTCGAACAGAGAATAATTACTTCCAGCTCTAAGAGTTTTGACTGAAGTACCAGTCTTAACCTGCTAACTGGATTATGAATGTTATTTTGGATTGTTTTTCCTCAAAAAATATTAAACAAAAGAATCTCAGCGGGGTCAAGCATTTCTTATATCAAACAGCATCTTTTATCTCAGTGTTCACTCATATGAACCCCTTTCCATTTTTAATCAGATGTATGCATCTAATACTTCTGTACTGTTGGCTTTTTTTTCCCCTCCCCTAATTTACTAGACCATTGAAAATAACCCAGCAAGTTCATAATAGCAAAGCTTCAGAATAGTAAAATAATATTCTTTTTCTCAACCGGTTATATTTTCCAAAATTTAAGTGATACATTTCTCATGCATATTCATACTTACATAGGGCCCCTTCTTCCTAACTATTCTTCTATTACATAAAAGTACAATGTACGGAAATTTTTCCCTGCATACAATATTAAACTCATCTCCTAGATGTGAATACAATAATAATCCTGACTAGCACTTGGATTATTTCAGAAGGGAAGAGCAGTGGTATTTTTCAGAGAGTGTCTTCAAGTGTTGTACAATTAACTTTTCTGACCATAGATGAGCAATATTTATATTTCAATATACTCTTTACTAGACTGAATTTTAGGATGTGAGCATACACAGAATATTACTATAGCTCTTCAGTGGTATGAAGCAAAATACTCTGCCTGAGGAAGTATATATAAAAAGCAGGAGTAACAGTCAAATAAAACCAAACAAGCATTGAACTAAGGCTTAGCGCAAGAGACGTGTGATATTTAGAAAGCAGAAAAATAAGACTGCTAAAGTTTTCTTATAAAAATATTTTAAATCTAAATATTTAAAAGAGCCTACATCTACATGATACCTTACAGAAATTGATCCTATTAAAAAACTTTTAACAGTCTGTAAGCACATCAAGATGGGAGTTTGGGTATGTTCTCTTTTTATGTTACTTTGCTTAAAGGCAACTTCATAACATAAAACTTTTAACCCCACAGAACAGTGGATCTGTTTCCTACATACACGTGAAAAAAGTCCCACCAGACACCAGGAATGTTTGCAATTTCACGAGGGAAACCACCCCTGTCTCTCCCCAAACCACGGTGACATAGAATTTCTTTGGTCGCCATGTGTTTTCGCTGCACAGTAACACGATTTTCACTACAGTTTACTGACTAGACCATTACAGATGCGAGCCTCAGAAACCCCCTCCTTTAGCAGGAGGGCAGGTACAGCCCCGGTAGCAGCTCCGGAGCACAGACCACCCGGCAGCCTGTCACCGCCCGCCGCCGCTTGACAAACGCGCTGCCCGAGGACGCCGGACCCGGCGGGAGCGCCCCGCGCCCGCACAGCCGAGGTAACAAACACCAAGTTCCAAACCCACCATAAACTTGCTGGGACGAGCTTTCGCGCCTCCGCCCGCGCCACTACGCTCACCGGACAGGAGTACGGACACTTCCGTTTATCTTCCGAAAGTGAGGATGCCGACTTGGGAAAGCACCGAAACTGCTGTGGTGCCCAGTCCCATCGCCGCCCCGCGCCGCCGGGAGCGCGCTCAGCCCCCCCGGGAGTGCGCACACCAGCAGCCCCAGACCCCGATCCCCTCCGCAGCGTGGGGCGCAGCCGAGGGGTCGCCGAGGCCGCGCGGCGCTGCTGGCAGACACAGTCCCCTCCCCCCCCCGCTCAGTTTTCCGCCCGGCACCGCGGAGTTTCCATTATTAAGTTGCGTCCCCAGCCCCTTCCTCCAGCTCCCCCGCGCCCGCGTAGCCCTACCTGGGGCCGCGCTC
>VZTE01006358.1:1451438-1470217 GCA_013397775.1 Eulacestoma nigropectus | reverse complement strand
CGCGGGAGCTTACGCGCCCCGCGGAGCTCACTCTCCCCGCCTCCTCCCCCGCCGGGCGGGCAGGGAGTTTGGCCCCTCTTCTTGCGGGAGGGGAGGGCGAAGGTGCGCGCACAGCGACGCGCCGGGCGGGGGAGGAGCGCGGGGAGGAGCCGCCGCCGCCAGCACCTACTTTCGCCGTAGCGTGGGGGACCCGGCCGAGGGCCCCAGTGCTTCCTCGGACCGGGACCCGACCCCCTGGGCTGCGGACCCTTAGCCTGCTGTCCCCCTGTCCCCGCCGCTCTCATGGAGTGCCGTGGCGCGGCTCCCACGCTGAGCCTAATCAGTGCATCCACGACGCCGGCGGTGATTTAGGGGTCATCCGCGAGCGGCACTTCAGGCTGATGAATGGCTCTTGGCCGCTGTCTGCCCTGATGAGGGTGTCTGCGTGCTCCTGATTGCAAACACTAATGAACTTACACGGCTCCGCTGCGCGTTCCCTCCACCCGGCAGGGCATGAAGCATCCCTCCGCTGCATTTTGTTTTCCGCGGGGACCTATTTATTTTTATCAGGGGAGGGAAAATAATTTTGGGAAATAATCCGCGGCTCCCCGCAGTACCGCACCTCGCCTGGCCAGGCAGAGCCGGCGCCGCGGGCAGCCCTCCCGCCGACGCTCCTCGGCGCTGCCGGCAGCCCGGGCGCGGCGCGGCACGGCGGGGCCGCCTGGCAAGGCCGAAGGGTGCCGGCGGGGCTCCCCGGCCCGGCAGCCCGCCCCTCGCACGGGCACCCGCAGCCCCCCCGCCCGGCCTTTCTGCCGCACCCCGGCAATTTTCGGAGTTGGGCGGGAGCCGGGTGCCGAGTGACCTGATTACAGCTTAAACATCTGCTTTTAAAGCCCTTTCTCCGTCGCGTACAAAGGCGCTTCTGCTTATTTTTCTCCCTGACTCCTCAGCAACCTCTCGGCTCAAAGTAGTAGCTGTAACTTTTCACACACTGAGCTGTTACCTATCTACCTACCTAGGACCGCTCTCTTTTTACGCCTTTATCCTTCCCTTTTAAACTCAAAGGCGTTTCACACACGAGACGCGAAACACTCGGAGAAGTTAGGCAGATGAGCAGCTTTGAACGTTTAGCTGGCTGCCCGCTGCAGTACTTTGATTTTCCAAAATTTATCCACCACATCTCTGACTCTGTAATGAAAGATGCACGACTGTGTTATCTTAAACGTTCCCAAGGAAAATCCCTATATTCCTCTGTCCTGAAATGACTGGAAATACCTCCTATATCATGGAAATGTTACTGCAGATGTAACCAACGGGCATTGCGAGGGAGCTGTCTATGATCAGTCAGGCAGTTTTCTCTCACATGCCCGTGTTTTACCCCTGTGTTTTCCTTTGCATTTGTACTTCGCTGGTCTCGACCCGAGAGACAAGGTTCCTGGGTACATAAACTGATTCGACAGTGCTGAGGTCAGCATGTGGGAGTTACAGCAGGTACCACACACACAGAGCCAGCATCACAAAACACAGATATACAGCAAGCGCAATAGAAAACCACAAATGTTTCAAGCCCTTTTAAGTGTACAGCAAATGTGTAGTTCACAATATTGAGCATACAGAAAGAAAGAAAGAAAAAAGGTATTTTATAATGGCAATGATGTGTCTTCATCCTCAGAAGAGTTGTAATAAAAGGAACTACTTTTAAATACAAGTTTGCAAAAGTATTTTAAAGATACAACAACTAAACCAATGGGATTGAAATGAATACTCTGTACTGACTATGTGGGTGGCTCTGTAGTGGTGGCATTTCATTTGAGAAAGTAAGAGCGATGGAGACCTCTCTGTGTTCTGTGCAGGTAAGTGCACAGACAATATAGGTAGAACTGGAATAATCATGACCTTGTCTTTCAAATAAAATATCCTGCAAAGGGTTTAGTCCTTATAAGAAAGCACTCGAAGTGTGAAAATGTGAATTGCACAAAAGTCATTGCTACAAAACGCATATAGCTAGGCACATAGGAATAATCTTAACCCTGAACTTACACCAAATGCTGTAATTGTTGCATATTACACAAAACAGCATTTCTGCTAAACTAAAAGCAAATCTTGTAGACACAGGGTTTTACTTAAAATTTTTTTCTTTTGGCTTACAGTCCTCTAACACAATATTTAAAGTTATGTTTTGCAAATGCAAATTTGAAGCATCATATTTTTGCAATACTACTTCATCCATTTGCAATACCTTTGCTAAATCCATTCATCTAGTACCAACTTGAACTTTTTACTGCCCTCAAATACACTGAGTTAAGATGCTGCTTTACCATAAATAGATAACATCATGCCTTCCTTGTGCAAAGCCTACTGGATAGACAACAAACGTCAGATACTTATTGATACACATTTGAAGTTCAGAGTAAGTTATTTTGGTGCTCTTAACTTGGACATCACTGAAGCGGCATTACCAGGCATACCAAAATTCAATTAAATTGCAGTCCTCAGAGTTTAAGTTAATTTGAAAAGTGTGCAGCCACATTTGAGTTAGAGCTTTGTAGGAAACTATCTTCCTAATGTCAACTACTAAATGTGACTAAACTCTCTAAAATTGCACTGCAGCCATTCCTTATTCTTTTGGATTTCCAGTAAGCTCACTATTTTAGTAGAGGAAGAACAAAAGGGTATGCATTCTTTATCGACTTAGAGATACTTTTTAGATTTTTTTTTCAGATGAGACTATCCGTAAATCTTTTTGGACAGTAGGTGTTACTGAGAGAAAAGAGCAGGACGTCCTCTGATGTGAGACATGCCGGCTCCTGCACTAATCTACCAGTAACTCCAAAAGACGACACACATTCAAGACGTTGTCACGTTCTTTGCAAACATCTTAAATTGTTCTTAACGTGTCCTTCCGTACTTGAACAGTAACTCAGGCTTTGCCAGACTTATCGGTGCTTTCTGGTTTCAAGACTCCATGCTCTTAAGCTTACTCGCACGTCTGAAAAGAACAGATCTCAAAATCTCCGCATTGTCAACGGTTCTGGATCTACAGCTCATGGAGGAAGAAATTGTTTCTAGCCATCCATTTTCCTTCGGAATAAGGGTCAAGATGCGCTTTAACGCAGCTAGGTAGGGATTGCCTCTACGTAATGGAAACAATTGGCAGCGTTACCCTGCGTCAGGATACTTCATAATCACAACCCTAATGAAAAAAAAAAAAAAAATCCTCCTTTCGGCTCAGTCTTGCTGGCTGGTCATAACATGGCAACAACTATCCCCTTTAGTTGTCCGATCGGTCAGCTCCGCGGCTCCGGCTCCTGTGCAAGCCCCGCGAAGGAACCGAGTTCTCTGCCGCTCCAGCGGCCGCTTTCGAGCTGTCGGCGGAGCCGCCTCGCTCCCCTCCCCGGCGGCCCGGGCGGGACGGCGGAGCCCGCGCAGCCCCCGCGCTGCGCCGAGCGCGCACCACGGCGGGGCCGGGTCAGAGGGTGACAAGCCGGCCGTGACCACGCTCTTCCCCAAGCCCCGGCGAGAACCGCACCGCTCCTCCGTGGGAACGGGGAAACTTTGGGAAGAAGGGGCCGCCCGCGCCGCCCCGGCGTCAGGGGGGGGCCCCAGTGCGCGGGGCCGCAGAGTGACGGACTGCAGCGCCTGCGGACACGCGGAGCTGCGCTGGGCTCGCTCTCTCCGCGGGAAGGGCTGCGCTGTCTCGCCCGTCTCACCGCCAGCAGCGGACCGAGAGGCACTTTTTCCCCGAGTATCGAGTTGTGGTAAAATTGTAAAACAAATATTCTAATCTGATCACTGACAAAGCCATAAAATTAAATAGCTGTCTGCAGAGGGAAATATGTCTTAATTACCTTAATTAAAGCAAGATAGGGCCTTACACACGTTCATTTTGAAGCCACTAAATGTACTGATTATCATACAAATCAACCTTTAAATGGGGGTCATGCTTTTCCACTACATTAGTTTGTGTTCCACTGCATAAAACAAAGCTATATGGGAAGCTGACCTCTGGTGAAAATGATGCACTTCAGCTGCACAAAACTGCTGACCCTCTTCATTGGGTCCTTAGGAAAGAACCTGAAGGAGTTTGCATAGAATTTAGAATACAAAAATGCCTTTTATATTGTGTTAACACTGCATTAGGAACTACTGCTTGAGCTAAACTTATGGCCTTAAACCCAAGCACATAATCATTTTAATCACCTTGTATTCATAAGTAGGAGCCATCGCAACACGCTGTTACCGCCATCATTGTGTGAGTTAGTACACAAGGCCACAAAAAAGATAAGATTTGTTTTTGCTGGTATAACACTTCTCCAGCAACTATAGCTGGGGATAACTATCCATATTTTCCTTTAACAGGAGGAATGTAGAATATTTATAGCAATTCAGAAGTCAATATATAGATCTTATATGCACATACAGAAGTTTACATAATTTATTCAGAATTTATTATTTTTTCAAGAAGAAAGAGGCCTTGTTTTAACTAAGCTTCACAGTCATAATTAACATTTTTGTTTTCCTTTATAACTTCCTAGTTGAAAGATATATTTAAAAAAATAAGAAGAAATTCCACCAGAAAATTGTTCAAATTTAGGAAATGTACAAAAAAGATTATTTAAAGAAAAGGTAAGCACACTGCATGAAGAAAAAAGCAACCAAGAGTGCTTTTCTGTTGTCTGGTTGTTTCCTTTTTTTCTTCTCCTGTGCCGTGTACTCCTTCTAGCAGAAGACACCACTAACAAATGCAGTTTGGGAAAAATACCTCTCTAACCAAAAGCTCTAATAGAAATCTGCTATTTTATTGTGATAATTTGGATGTTAATTGCTCTGATGTGCCTAAACAGAGATTTTATTAAAATACTACTAGTTAAAAAAAAAATTTTAGGCTGTTAGTAGCAAAATATGTTGTATTCAAGATGACTGCTTTCATTCCTGGAAGACAAGAGTTCAGGCAGTGGAGTGGTAACAATCTGTGTTTGTTCCTGTCTGCTCAGGAGAACTGTTTCTAATTGATCTGGCATGGAATTTAGTTGGAAATGTGTATGTTGCAACCTAAGCACAGTCCCTGTATGCTTTGTAAAGTGATCACCATATGGGCCTTATTTGAAACATTTGAAGGTTTTAGCTATTAACCTTGTTTAAATTGTGCTGTAAATTCAACTCTCTGAGCTGAAAAATATACATAACTGTGTGTATGTATATCTATATATGAATCTATATGTGTCTATACGAATACAGACATACATATGCACACATATATGCATGAACACATGCCTACAGCTGAATACAGACATACATACACACTGACCATTTTAGGTATCATGAACATGTGCCAGTTATTTGCATATTATTGCTAATTAATGAAGGTACTAGTTGCATATTTAGAAACTCTGTTGACTGGAAATACTGTTCTGAAAGAGATGTAGCTGATATTATACAGTCATTTTCTGTAGATGCCATTTTAATATTTGAGAGTATTTTTGTATTAATTTTTTTGTGAAAAAAGTATGCTGAGATCTATTTCCACACATCAGAATATTTTTTAGCCACCAATCTGATGTCACAGAGATTTAATTAAGAAAACCCAGATAAACTAACAGCAAAACTGTCTGAAGTTCCTTCACAGAAAACTCTTAGGAGACAATGGTTAACTGTGATTCTTTCAATCATAAGGCCAATCATCAAATTTTAACCCTCAAAAATCTTAATAGTGATTTCTTCTTCTGAATATAAAATGAATGGCTAGGCTTTGTTACAGGTAATAGTGCTAAGTTATGAATGCTGATGGCCTTCTTGTACAGCCTTAAATTACATTGAAAAAGATACAGTTTCTTTAATTAAAAAAGCTGCACTGAACTAATCCCTCTAGCTGAAAAAAGAAAAGTTTTAAGCAATCTCTTTCTGCTCTGGGAGAGAAAAGCAGACAATACCATAACAGATCAGAAACATAAGCTATAGTGTGCAGCCAGGAGCACAGCAGGGAACTGAATACTGCTCCGACTGTGTCATTTTTTAATCCCCCATCCCAGTTTTCCCCGTCTGACCTCATGCTGAGATGAAGTTATCACAGAAGACAGCTTTACTCTTACCAATGAATCCAACCCTGGATCTGTATTATCCTCAGCAGATCAAAACACCGCTTTCATCAAATAGCATTATCTGCATAAAAGGCATGCAATTGCCTGATAATTTCACCCAAACTATGCTATTCATTTAAAGGACAAGAAGAGAAATGTAATTCATTCCTTTTTTTCCCCCTGGAAAAGCTAACTTATACTTCACTCATGGGAACTTTTCTTTTTTTAACAGGAGATCTCAAGAAGAGGTCCATTAAAAGTTTCCCTCTGGTTTACAATTAATTGTTAGAGTACCCCTGTGCAGTGTGAGTGACACAAGTGTAGTTATGCAGAAAACTGGCAGGGAGAATTCACAAAGCTTGCTGTAGCCATGATACTGATTCCATTAGGCATGGTCCTGCTAACCCCAATAAGCAAATGGCATAATTGTAGCAGCCTAAAAATAAATAGTAGCTGAAGGTGTTTACAGGACTTTCCTACAAATGGAAATTCGAAGTCTAATAATTTTACCTTAGCTCAGAAAGGCTGTACCACAAGTACACATGTAGCACATGTAATATATGTACCACATGTACATATATTAAAAACTCATGCTGGCACCTCGTCTTCCAGAAAGAAAAGCACACAATACTGTGGCTCATTGGTTTTATTGATATACACAAAACATTAAAGTCATGACAGAGGTGGGCAGATCACTCCAAGTGAGCGCTGTTATAACATCTATTGTATTTGGACTATTATGTACTCTGCTTGTTAAACTATTCTTGGTATTCTTCTGCTTGTAAAGGGCTCACGCATGTCTCCTCCACAATACAAAACTCCTCAAACCTAAAAATAATGTGGGGTTTTTTTAATTTTGTTTTTGTTTTGCTTGTTTGAAAGAGTAAACATACTTTTGTGTTGAAGTCTTATGTTTTCTAGGTTCTTGGGAAGAGGTTTTCTTGTTCCTGAATAGCAGTGTGCATGTTCAGCACGAGAAATAAGCACTGGTTTTTAGCTGGCAGAGGGAATTCTCCCTTTCTTTTTCTAATAGTACAAAGGCCTTGGTATGTCATGGGACTGCAAATGCTAAACTGAGTACTTGTTGTGGCCTAAATATTGCCTACTCCATACAATGTGAGTTACTTTTCATTAGGACCACTGGACAGGTACTGTCCTCTATTCAGAGGATAATTTTTTTTTTCCCAGCATGTCTTTGATACTTTTTAAAACAGGAGTTCTTTGAAGTGGCTCAGAGGTTTGGAATCACAGGAGTTGCCTCAGAAGAGCTGGATTATTGAGCCTTACGCAGGCACATCACACATTTACCATGGGGCTACAACCTCTCTGTGTACACACAGACCCCATGGAACTTTAAACCATAAAAAAACCAGTTTACTTCACAACTTTCTGGGTCTTTTCAGCTTCAAGATAGAGCTCTTTTTTCCCCCTTGACTTCACAGAAGCTCTGGATGTTTCAGTGCTTCGTTATAGAATTAAAAAATATAAACATATATATTCACTTGCCCTGCCAAGTGTTATCTTACTTTTAAAGGGAAACACTTTCCTAACATATCTTATAGAGGATTCTGATGAAGGAACTCTGTATCTAAAAGCTTGTGTCCTTTTTCTGACTGTATCAGCCAATCAGAGAAAATAACTGTGGTTTTCTTTTCTTACAGAATTACTTCTCATATATTCTCAGAATATCTCACTTATGGCAATATAAATGGTGTATTATTATTAAGGATTAATGTATGCAAGTACACTTGGGTTTGGATCTGTGTTCATCAGCATTATTTCCTATTTGAACCCTGTTTGTAGGGTTTATTATGTGTTTCCATGGCAATGGAATGTAACTTCTTATTGAAAGATCTTTTCTTTTAAAAATTATTTTTTGTTGTTAAAATGAGTTCTACCCCTAGGCATTCAAACCAAGATTCTTGTGGGAAAGAAAAGAGCATGGGCTGAAAATGTTGATTTGCTATATTGATACGGTATTATGCTACATATGTTGGTATAACCACCTGCGGAGCCCCACAGGCTGCTAACAACTCTGGGGTCTCCTTTCCGTTCATGAAAAGCAGGGCAATTTGACGATCAAGGAACCCAGGAAGAAGAGTGCTAGTTGGAGAGCAAGCTGTAAGCTCCCCTTCCTCCAGGCTTCATGGCTCCTTCTTACCTACAAGTTTTTGGAGCAAGGGCACAGATAAAGAGTAGATCAGATCTAGAACCACAGCCCTGTCCAGGTACCAGGTATGAAGATGGAAGAGTATGGTAACTCCTAGTTTACTAGGTAGAGCTCTTGCTTTAATCCTTCCCTCCATTGCCAGATCGGTGATATTATGGCAGCTATAACCAAGAGTTCTGTTAACATGGCACGTTAACTGCATCACAGCCTATTAGCCTTACCTTTTAAAAAGTTACAAGAAATCTAATGCAGAAAGCCAACCCTCACAAGAGGGTTCCATTTAGGAAAACCAAGGAAGTGACACAGAAAAGCATTGATAAATACAGACAGAGCAATTAGAAACTTAATCACAGATGTTAATACTGATGCCCTTGTACCAACTCTGCTAGACCAGAACCCAATTTTTTAAATTTACGCGATTTCAGGATGTATAGATTATCCTCATTCTGGATTTCCAAATCGTTTTTGTTCAAGTGTGTTTATTTTTACGGCTTCAGAGAAGTTCGTAACACATTAAAATACAGTTTTGTTTTTCTTGTTTGTTTTAAAAACTGAAATAAATGGAATTGAATACAGAGAGTTCTTAAAACACTAGAAACTAAACATGGAAACTCCAAATGTCTTCAGTGATAATTACACAAACACATACACAAAAATTATCGACAATATAATTCTGACCTCAAACAGCAGTTCAGAACAGAACTGACTTCAGCCACCTGAAATGATGTAAACTTGGACTCTATGATATTCATCTCATATTCAGAACGTGACTTCAACATGCACATGCAGAAACATCGCAGTTTGAGTGGGACTCTGTATTCTTACATATTTCACCTCAGCATTAGAGAACCACCAACAGTGGATACAGTTTTGAAACTGATATAAATTTGGACTTGTGTAGTCCCTCCCATCATACGCTTTCAACATTCTGTTTCTGTTTTCTTTCAGGTGTCTACTAAACACCACCTATATTAGTTGAGGTGATGTTGAAACACCCACAACTTGTGGATGTATGAGTTTTTTCTGTTCCCATTTTTACCAGAATTTAAATATAGAAAAATTACGTAGAATGGAGGATGACAACAGAAAAAACAATTTTGCTTTCTCTATCTTCATATTTTCAGTTCTCAGCTCATACCATGGCAGTGCAATATTTTTGCTGCTGATTTCATGGCAGTGTAATTGCACAGAGCATGTCTGATTCTACATTACTTCTCCTGAATTATATTGGATCAAGATTACGTCCACAATGGTGCATTCATCAAAGCTTTCAATAGAAGATGAGATGGCAGGATCTTTTAAAAGCCAAAATTGTCATCAGACCACTGAACACTTATAATGTGTTGATGATATCATAGCAAGTCCCTGAATTTAGACAAAAGGGTTGAATCTTAGAAAACCTAAATCCCAGTTCAGCACTAATACCAATTCTAATATTTGCCAACTCAGAGAAAAGCTGTACCACCATTCTGGGAACAGGACTTGCAACAAGGCAAAATGGAAAAGGAAAGAGTTCTAAGAAGATTCATTTTACAACATAAATCTTCTTGGAAGCTTTCTGAAGCACACAGCTATAGTTCCTCTTTCCTAAATATTCAGTGCTTGTAGAAAACTAGTGAAACCCTTTGCATATGCACATTATAAAAATACAGCTTTTCTGTTCTTACACCAGTCATAAAGAAATGGAAAATTATAAAGAAGCAGCTGAAGAAATCTATAGCTCATGTGCTGGCAAAACTAGAGCTCTGCATTTTTATTTTTCCATTATAAAATGAATAGTTCTCAAAATAATCTCAGAACAATAAACTTGTAGTGTCTGTCAGAAAGAATTCTATCATGGAAATCTAAAAAAGATAGATAAAAACACCTATTGATTCAGTTTTGTTTGGCTTATAACTTTCTTAAGTATTGCTGCAAAGGCTGTATTTGTTCACCCTGCCACTTTGGCCATTTTGAGTACTGTGGCAATAGCACTTTCTTCCTCTGGCAGCCTCTTCTCTAGTACCAAACTTAAGCTACTCATCTTCCTTTTAAGGATCCTCCAGTTGCCCTTTTCCATCCTGCCAGTCACCGCTTTCTTCCTGTCAAGAGCTCAACACCCATGTCAACCTGGCATATGATACCAGTAGCTGTTGCCAACTCCTGAAGTTTGAAACGCATCTCTCTGTTTTTTTTTCTTCCCCAACGATTCCTCTCATACTTGGGAGAAATTGTTCTTAGAGATTTTCTTTCCAGGGTAAGTTAAAAAAGCTTGGACAGTATTTGCAATTCTGCTGACCAGTACTCCTTGTGCTGCTGTGCTGCCATTAGCTGCACTGCCTTGTTGCTTTTGTTTAATGATTAGATAGGAAAGTTCCCTGGAAGCAGGAAAGTCTTTTTCCATTTATGCTACGTCTAATGCAGCGTGTCTGAGAGCTCTCAAAGTCTGAGTGCTCATCGAAGCCATGGCAATACAAATAAGTAACAACATCGGCAATAATCAAATTCACACACCACTTCCTTTGGTAATTTGATAATAGGTTCCAAGTCTCTGCTGATAATATTCCTCATTTTTCTGTTTTCTATATGTGTGAGGACTACTTTGGCTTCAGTAAGTGCATCTGCATGTGTTAATCCTCATGCAAATTCCAAGCTATTTTGACACATAACTAGTACATCCTAAAATAAGAAGCAATATGCAAAGAGCAATGAGATTGCTATATCCATCAAAAATCAACTAATGACATTAATAATCAAGGCTGCCCATGTACCTGTAATTCTGTATCCTGCTTTTAGATATAAGGATACTCTAATGATCAAATACTTAGCTTTTGTAGAGGCCAGTCTTATTTAGAGGAAAGGTAGTTAATCACTATTTAGTTTTATCCCCTACAATCAATAGATTTTGCCTGATCTTCCTTACTACATGCCACAAGAATTATGCACTGAATAAAAAGGAGTTGGACTTTGATGATCCTTGTGGGTCTCTTCCAACTCAGGGTATTCTATAATTCTACGCAAACATCATCTGTTCTGTGCTACTGGAGACATGATACTTTAGTATTTTACATTGAAAAGAATGTAAAATACTGGGGCCCAGAATTCAAACTCTAGAATTGTTTCAATAGCATAGAAATATTGTGTGCCTAATTTGAAACCCACAGGTAGGCCCAAGACAGACAGCACTGTGCTGCATGACATTGTCAATGTTTCTAGAAAATACCTAGCCCAGCAGAGCCAACTGTGAGCACTGGGCTTGAGATGCTCACCCCTAACCACATAAAAACCTTTAGCAGATGCAAACTGATTGCTGTGTTCTTCAGGTGACATGTTATGTTCCCTAACCAGGAAATCACCTTTTGCCTTGCAATCCATCACAAACATACAGTAATAGTTTTCAACTTAAGGAGAAAAGATCCTAAGGAAAACCCATTTGGTACAAACTAGTGGTTCATTTCTATAGGAGGGCCACTCTGTGCATGAGGCAATTGTTTAATTAAATCATATAACACCACCACAGAAATAATATTTCACAGGCACCCACAGTTTGCTGTCTCTTACTTGTAGAATATAGTTTTGCAAATTTTAACATTAATTTATTTTATTCTTACAGCTTCTGAGCAAAAAATCGTAAAAATGAAAAACTTATTTGATGGATAAACATTAGCTCTCACAGTAAGTACTAAGAAATTTTAGCCTTTGGTCAACAAATCTTTATCAACTAATAAATTTGTATGATGGTAGACTAATGAAAGGAACATCTCTGTTCTCTTTCTATTCAGTTTCAGCTATCAGTTTCTTTTAAAGGCTTAGCTTTTGAATATGTTACAATAAAATAAATATCAAATTTCAATTTGAAATGCCATTCTTAGGGGAAAAAAAACCCCAACCAAATATGAAAGTAAAATGCTAACCAAAATTCAATAATCAAATTGAAAGAAGGCTTTTCATTTTTGACTTGCATTAAAAAAAGTTTGTATTAGCAAACTGATTCACACTCTCTTTCCCTGGTCACTTTAAACCTCTCCATTATTCTGTTTCAGTTCTACTTGAAACAGTCCTCTTCTCTCTTTATTTTTTCTGTTTGGACATCAGACTAAATCAGTGATCACTCAGTCAGCTTCCCTGAGGACATTCGCTAGGTCTCCCCAAGTACATCCCCTCCAGTTCACACGTCAGACACAAATCCACCTTCCTTAAGCTCTGGACTTTTTTCCACAGCTTTGTCCACCTCAAATTCCTCTTAATGCTCCCTCATACTTGCAATACTTTCTCTTCAGTTTTACACTTTAATTGACCACAGGAGATGCATGGGCATTGGCTCACTAAAATATGACTGTGCTGGGACCAGCAGACAGACTACAGTTGAAAAAGAAAATTCTTTTTATTTTAAATTCCATTGCTCATCATCAAGTGTCCTTTCAGAAACTAGACAGAATGGCTGAGATGAATTTTTTTCAATTTTTAAATAAGAAATACTTTGTTCAGACAGTATCTTCAGAAACCTCACCTTCCAAAGAAGACATTTCCTTCCCAGCAGGGGACATTATCCGGTCCTTAGCTCCACTGTACCTCTTCACTGCTGCTGGTTGTCAGCTGGTCAGGTTTGCATTAAAAGAAATTTCTACAGTGTACCAGTATCAGTGAAGTGATTTAACTTAACCTTGGCTCTTTGAGTGGCCCTTGTGGCATCATTCTAACCCATTTAATTCAAAATAACCAGAAAATGAGAGGAAGATTTTCTAGGACCATTTTAGCATTCACTTAACTACACAGAAGTGACTTAAAATCTTTCTCTTCTGCACTAACGCTGAATGTTGCAAAATCAGAGGAGGTGACCTAGCAGAAAGTAGATTTAATTCTTAAATTTAATTCTCAAGGAAAGGAAAAGAAACGTTTCAGGAAAACAGCCAATTTTTTGAAACATTGTATTCAAAAATAGTTTGTTTTAAACCTTTTTAGGCAATTTTATCATTCAGCTGTGCCAAACATTTAGTACTGAGCTGATAGGTTTGAGATTGCTTAGTTTGGCGTACCTTACACTTTTTCTAGAAGAGGCTTTGTAACTTTGCTCACCAAATGATAAAATAAGTTACTCTTTTGAATATTTTATGTATCATCTCTCACTACTTTGACACAAACTTTCAGTAGAATATATTGTATATTCAGATACAATATTCCTAGCTATGTTTCTACAAGTGGTGGAAAATAAAAGATAGAATAATATATATTCTGTATCATCGTGAAAATATCTAGAGGAAGAACTGAATGAACAAGAGGAAAAGTATCAGCAGTGCTTACAGTCCTGAAAACAATGCATCTAATCACATGTTAAAAATGCTCTTGTTCAAAATGCTATATCCTTCTCTCTGCTAATGCTTTTTATTCTCCTGATCCTCCTTCCTTGTTTTGTTTGGCCAGACTGTCGCTTTGCCCTGTGCTTGCCAAGGAAGAGAGAGAAGAGTTTCATTATGGGGCTATCTTTGATTAGCTGTGGTGACTTGTGAGTCTGAGCACAATAACTGATGAAATTAGAGGAAGCATTCCTTGTCATAACCAATACGCTGGCTAATTTTCAGGCTATACTGAACGCTGCTTAAATTTGGCCTCTCCCCACTTATGTCTGAATTTCCACATTATATGTGGTATAGCTTATAGTAAAACAAATAGATATCATGACAACAAGCAAGAATCTGAATATTTAATGTTTGTTACAAAAAAAACCCCCAAAAAACAAAAACCCAAAACAAAGCCTTCCTAAACAGGAAAAAATAAATCCAGAATAAATAAATAAATGAATAAACCAATTCAGCTTAAGAGAAGACTAATATAAGTTAACTGAGAATTTCAAACACTTAGGTTAGAATAAAACAGCATGGCTTTACTAATCTCACTTTGTACCAGTTACTAGTTACTTCACTTTACACTAGCAGCAGCTTTAAAAAATATTTAATAAAAATCTATCCAAAAGTTATGCTGTGGAAAGAACCAGTTTTTAAATTTACCTTGCCATGGCTCCATTAACTATTTTTCCTACTTCAAAACATTTTTCCTAAGTTTATGGGAAGGAATTAGTCACCTTTCTTTGTTGCCGTTGTATAGAAATGTCAGTTACAGCTGGATGCCTTTCCATCAATGCATTAATAACTCATGTTTGTGTATTTTTACAGTATATATTACCATTTTATAATGAAATGTTAAATATTTTACTGGTATTTGTATTTTACTGTGATTTGTACTGAGTACTGAGCACTTGAAGTGTTTCTATTCACAAGACTATTTTATTAAAATGAATTTTTAAAATCACCCATTGCTTAAAACAGTATTGCTATTTTGTATACTTATTGTCTTTCTTTTCATTACTGTGACCAACATTTAGTCTGTTATAGTGTAGGGCTTTAATCCACCTATTATTTTGTAAATTAAAGACAGGTTCCAGACCTCTCTTTGCTGGAAAACATCTCCATTCTGACTGTATCATCAATTGGTGAACTTGTCCCTTACAGATTAACCACTTTGACAGTAACTTCTCAACTATAGTTTTATTTTATTCTTTTCTCCAGGGCACTCTGCTACATCTATTCTTACCTGGATATCTTAAATTCCACCTACTGCCCAGTATTACAACCAAAAAAAACCCAAAAAATGATATACACAAGAAAGTCTTACTGAATCACTTCTCTTGACATGTGTGAATTTTTAAAGCCTGAAATTAGCTGCTAACTGAAACGATACTGTTGTACTTCACACTACACAGAACATAGGATGCTTGATTCCATGCTCATTGCTAAAATATGGAGTGTGCCTCTTCGGCTCCTCTTACTGCCAACACACAGCTACGATCACCCATCAGGCAGGCTTTCAGCACTTAGAAGCTTAAAAGGCTAGAAGCCATGCAAACATATATTGCAAATGCCATGCTTTGGTATTAACAAAACTTGAGATCTACTTAGAATTTTCCCCCTGTAATTATTCAATGTACTTGTCATTATATATGGTTTTTGTTTTTTGTTTGAATTTCTCACAGCTTGGGTAAGGAAATAAAGTGTTGCCCTTGCATATTCTTTGTAGCAAACATTAGGATTTTATCAGTAAAATATGTGACTAAGAACAAGAGTTTTTAGTGGTCCAAAAAACCCGATGACAATATTTTTGTTAATTTTTCCTTACACTTGCCTTTTGTGCTAAATACTCTTCTAATAATACTATCAACATTTGGCCTAACATAGATTTATATTTTAAACTCTGCATAAGTCAACCTTAACATTACAAACTTATTATAAGATTTTCATTAGACAATATGTGCTTATATTTTGTACAAATGTGCCATTTCTTCTCACTGTCAGCATCCCCTGCCCACACTGGCATTTCCCACAGAGAAGACCAATTAATGTCCACTGTTGTTTCAGTTACTGTATCGTATGACTACTTAATCATGTTCCAACCCAGAGATTCTCTGTATTTCTTCTCACCCTCCCCTTCCACGGTAGTTAACTCTGATGAAATTCTCATTTGGTATTGAAAATTGAAAAGAAGACTTAAGAAATAGCAGCCTAAATCCAGTACTCTCACTTTCAGCATAGGATCTTACACAACACTCATCATTACAGTGTCTAATCCAATTCTGTGTCAAAGTGCTGCCAGGTTTTTATTTTACTTTATTTTAAAAGATCATCAATTTTGTTGACCGAATCCAATCACAAATTCATCAAAGGATTATTCTCGAAGGTAAAAATCTATGTTATAGTATAGATGTGGTTTTGAAGATGTGCCCATATTTCATAGGACAAGCAGAGACAATACTTTAAAAACAGATGGCCCCAAAATCAAGAGATACTGTTCATTCACATCTATGATTTAAAGTGAAATCCTATCATCTGACTTCAAAAGCCAAAAGACTTTGCAGTTACCAAGGTGGATGTTTGGGTAATTGTGGTGCAGGTTATAGAGATTCCAGAGATTTACAGCAAAGCATGGATACACGACATGGGCAATCGGAGTGGTGTGAAAAAAATGCATTGGCTTTCTGTTGTTAAGACTGATAACAAGCCTTTCTTTTGACACTGCTTGTAAAATATCTTCCACAGAAATTCCGCAGATAATATATTTTAACAATTCAATCTGAAGCTATAAAGACATGGTTTTTGAAACATCCATATTGAGATAAAATCTTTAGTTTTTTTTCTTTCCCTCTGGGCAAATGGTCCTGTATACTGCTGTTACTTTGATCAGGTGCTGACTACAAGGTATAAAACATTATTGTTGTTTCCATATTAACTAACCTGGAACAGATCGCCAACTGTTAAATGCTGACATGCAACTAAAACAGTGCCATTTGTGTCAAAAACCTACTTTATAGACGTAATAATTTATTAAAATATTCATAACAGAAATTAGAATGTAAAATAAAAAATAATCTAGTAAGAAAAACTGTAGGTCATATCTCAGAAACAAATCATTCATCAGTCATGTCCACTTTTTGAAAGGTCCAGTTTTGTGATTTCTGAGTTCTGAAATAATACTTTATTTATATTTTCCCGATTTTTTGTACCTTGATTTGAAAATGTCCTGGTGACAGATACTGAGAAACAAACTCCTCAGTCAGGAAACCCCTCAGAAGCAGCAGGAAAAAAGATGGTGCTTTTGTGGGATCATTGTATCTCAAAAGAATGGATTGGTATCCTACGATGGCAGAGCTAAGGGATTCTCTGCATATCCTGACTTCCAAAAGTTCACTTTTATTATCACAAAAACTAGCTTCATAG
Organism: Eulacestoma nigropectus; assembly: GCA_013397775.1. Lineage (NCBI taxonomy): Eukaryota > Metazoa > Chordata > Aves > Passeriformes > Eulacestoma > Eulacestoma nigropectus. Next base: position 1,453,247 of record VZTE01006358.1, on the reverse strand, counting down.
TGAAGCTGGAATTTTTTGCACTTAACTTCCACTCAAGGAATGGAAAGAAGTGGGCACTATGTCCCAGCACCATTTTAGGAGGGATGAGCTGCTTTCTGTGATTGCTGCCTCTGTAAAAGCTCTAGAAGTTGTTCACACAACTAGATTAAAGCAGATGAATAATAAGTAGACATATGCAAAATAGGACATGAAGTTGGAGACAGCCACCCTAAATAACTGGCCTGACATAACACAGAAAATCTGAGAGGCAGAGCCAGAAACTGGAGGCACCACTCCCTACCAACCACATCGTAACTGCACATCCTATTACTCAAAAGACAAAATCAAAATACCTTAAGTTTAAGACAAGTGATGACTGCCATTGTGATGGAATTATCAAATCAAAGATGGTCATAGTTCCTTATCACCTTAAACTTCAGCAATTAGAGCTCATTAATACATTCCATTTATATTTTGGGGATTATTCTTAGTTAATTTTTATAACTACCTTATAGTAGTTTTATTACAACCTTAAAAAAAACCCCCACGAAGATAAGAATTTTTTTTAGGGTAATGAATGAATGTTTTGCACGCAGACCTACCAGAATATTTTACTAACTTGGAGCTCGTAGACTCATTTCTACCAAATTCTGATGTTTATTTTTATGGAGAATCAGCTGAGCAATTTTGGAGGTCTGGTAACTGGAGGGCAGAAAACAAAACTCTGTTCTGCTGACTCAGTCAGGAAGATGTTTATCGATACTTGTTTCAGGGATGTGGCAGCACCCTGCCGATCCTCCTAGGATTACGTCCCACAGGAATGTGCAGGATTTCAGAAGCCTGGGACTTTGAATCATTCAAAGCAACATCTATATGATGTCTAGATTTGAAATCACATTCTGTCAATGAAACAGCCCAATATTAAGACCATATATTATAGACAACCAAACAAATTTCACATCAGTATAAAGCAGTTCTTGAAGTTGCAAGTGACTTTAAATACATGGTTAACAAATTAACAAAAAATAATATAAATAACTCTTGTGTGTTTTTTTTCTTTTGAACTGTTTGCTTTTTCTTTTTGCTTCATAGTCCAGGTATAAAAAAGTAAAATAAATTGATCAATAATGTGGCTCTCTGGAGAAGAATACATATATGAACAAATACATTATGTGATATTACTGCACTAAACTTGCAAGTCCATGGGAATGCACAAAAAGGGATTTTGTCCAGTTCCCAAAGGCTTAGCAGGCAATTTGCTGCAGTAAGATTTCCTGTTACGCACATTTTATTGTTTTACAAAATATCCTGTACGACTTTTCCTGTAAGTGTGAAGTATTATGAACAAGCCAAACTAAACTACATTTGCCAAATGAAGTAGCTACATTTGTCAAAAGAAACCCCTCTACATTTTGTGATACACGATCCTTTCATTGCACTTGTTTGTATATCCACTAATTCACAGACTCAATAATTTGTGATTGTGCTTCCAGTTATTAGTGAGAAGTAGTCCAGTTGAACAGCATAATTACTTACATCTCTGTCACCTCTGAAGTCATACTTGCTGCTTTAGACATAGCTAAATTTTATGTTTTCTAACAGTTGGATTTATAGCAACCAATCTCTGTCATCAAAGGATGGAGTTATATGTATCTATAAAATCTATAATTTTTATTTCTTCAATAATTATTTGCGAAGTTGATGCAGAATTTCCGCTCAAATGTCTACAGCTATGTCATGATATAATTACTAATTTCTCCCAATATACAAAAAAAGGTCTTGGAATATAGGTCAAACCAAGGGGCCTCCCTATTTAGGAGAACATCCCCC
>VZTE01006358.1:1357049-1443050 GCA_013397775.1 Eulacestoma nigropectus | reverse complement strand
AAAAAAAAAAAAAATCAGGAATCTCATATACCTAAATAACTCTATATTGAGAATAAACTCTTAATCCTAGTAACTGCATATAGGCAAGTGGGAGGAGAAGAGCACTCTAGGGATGAGAGAAGTGCTGGAGAAAAAAAAAGGAGAAAAATATAAAACTATATTCATTTTAAAAAATAAAGAAAAAGCCATTTGCTAAGATGCTCTGAATGGTGCTTGTGGAAATGACGTTATGTGGATGGAAATCAAGAGCAACCTGACATTGCCTGCAAAATGGGTTCTATTGACAGAGAAAAGTAATATAATATGTAAAAAAGAAATTGTCACATCAAACTCATTGCAATGCTCAGTATTACAGAAGTGGTTCTGGGTAGTCCTTTACAAAAAGAAAAGGTTTCATTTCTGAGAAAAATTAAGACAAGATTGAATTTTTAATTTCGGATAGTAAAAGGTGTGTAAAAGGTAGTTAGAAAATTAATAAATAAAATTCATTGTTTGGTATAACTTGATTTTCATAAATAATGGTGGAATAGTTTTCCTTTGTTAGAGTATAGCAATTTTTAAAAATTTCTTCTCTGTTTACTTTGTTCTCATTATGCTAAAATTTTCTATTTAGCTACTAACAATTTGGGCCTCTCTCTAGTTTGTTGTGTAATTTTCTTATTTTAATTTCATCTGTTATCTGAACACACATAGTTGTTGTATATTCAAATTGTTATTTGTTTCACTGTTGCTTGTTGACAACAAATATTCTGATTTAACTCATGTTGAGTATGTGCAATATTCAATATTCATATATTAGATGGCCTAAAGTGTTGATAAAGTCTAGAAAGTTTGGTAAAATTTTAACAAGTTCATGCATCTTATTGCAAAATATATAAAAAAGGAAAAGCTAAATATGAAAAAAAAGGAACAGCTTTTAATTCCATGTACAACATTACCACATACGTGTAGAAAAGAAACCCTTCATATGAATTGCATTTCAGTGCTTTGCAAACTAAAGTAAAATATGTTTTTCATTATTTTAGTAAAATTAAAGAATGAGCTTACTGAAGTATCTTTAAAATTTCATATTGTTTAAGCTTGTTTGGGCATGGCAAATCATTTCAGCACGATGAATGCCTATGCAGCAATCAGAGATACTTATAGATCCTGCAACACTTAAATTCAGAGCTAAGAGAAACAAATATTCTCATTTTTATGTAAGCCATTATTAGAATTTACTTCTAAGAAATCTGACATACTACGTCCTATTGCTTTAATATAAGCTATATATTAGAAAATATGTTTTCCCTGTGTTATGTGGTATTCACAGCAGCAAAAGCAATTGCATAACATTGTGAAAGCACAAAGAGGTACAGCACATATGCAACTGAGGGTGAAATGAAAGGATTTTTGACCTACACTTGGACAATCTAAAGAAAAAGTACTAAGATAACAGACCTTGGGAAATCCCCCTAAAATATCTACAAATGTCTTTTGTGAAACGTTTTTAAAAGCAGTTTCTATTTTCACTTGAGAGCCACATAAGGAATTTAGAGTTTTAGAGCCTGTTCCTTGGTTGCATTAGCCATTAGCCCAGCTTTACATCAGTGTGAGCCCATTGATTTCACTGGAATTTTCACCAGCACTGAACTTAGCAGACAGATGGCTCAGGACCGAAGGACACACGGCATTCATCACCGAGGGCGGGCAGCTCACCGCCAAAGTGAAGGCAATTTGATTACCTATTACAGACGCTGGAATTTCAGACAGCACTTCAGAGCTATAACATATGAGTCTTTCCTTCTCATTTGTTAAAAACAACTCTTCGCATTCATATTGAAAGAAAAAAAAAAAGGCACTCCAAAACGATCATTCACTGGAATAATTCTTCATGCTTTTAGATTACACTACAGATTTGAAAGTTGCTGTGGGTTTGGTCATCATCTCAGACTGTAATGGGCTTTCAGAGCTGGTCTGTGCTCCAAGAGACTTTTCCCTTTCATTCATTTCTGACTGAAAAAGTGATGGGATTTTATGTTTCATGGGGGAAAATATATATAAATGTCTCAATTTAAATGAAGCTGTTTCTGCATTTACAAGAAGTAAAGCTATCCTTATTTTCCTAAGTTTTCCTAAAGCTGCTTTCAGGTTACCCAGAAATGCCAAAGTATCCTATTTATACTGTAAGTTGTTTACTTTTCATTTATTTGTCTATTTGGTGGTGGTCATGAGTGTGTGAAAACCAGTTTTAAAAGTAGCAGTTCTCTGCTACACAGAAAAAATACTATTTATTCCAAATACACATTATGTATTACATTTGATACAGTTTAAGTTTCTTGGAGTTTAAATGGAGAAAGAGTATGAAATACTTAAGGGAAACAAAAAAGGATAATGCTTTTTGTTTCTTTGTCAGTAAGCCTTAATGTTAAACTAATCATCAGGGAGGCAAGCGGACAAAATTTCTTTCATCTTGGTGTCAGCAATAAACAGCCAATGATATCCTTTCTTTTTGGTAGACAAGCACTTAGAATAGGAGTGGACAGGTCTCATTTTATAAAATAATTATTTTCCTGAGGGTGGGAGAACAATTTCATTTGTACATTTGCTTTTCTCTTTTAGCAATAAGTTAGAAATAAATGTGTAACACTATTTCTCACTGAGAAGAACGTATTCTCAAGGTGAAATAAAATCTGGAACTTCCTATGGGTTACATCCAATCTGAATGTTGTTAGAATGCCACCTTGATATTTCATTACAGTCACACTATCGCTTATTCTTTCCCTTAGAGGTGAAAACTGTCTCTTTCTTCTGCCATCCTCAGTAACTGTCCTTACACCCGTGTGTGTTAGGTGACAGAGATGCCTCCTCCGCAGTGCCTGACTTTTACAAGGAAAAGGTATTCAGATGGTGGTTCTGTTCTCTGTGGTTAGCCAAAGGATGAGCTGTATCCTACATGATTTTCTTCATTTCAGGGAAGCAGAGCCAGCAAATATACAAAGCCAAAAACTCTCCAAATTGAAAAAAATTCTGCTGCTCACTATCCAATTTTTTTTTTTCTCTTGAAACAGTCCTCTGTGCTGCTAGAATTGAGAATGATACTTCATGTACGTGCTGTTATCTGACTACTGAGTCAAATTTCTCATAGACACTCAAAGATCTACCTATTGTTTTCCAGTACAAATTCCTAAGCCACAAGCTGAAAGCACAAAAAGTTTCTTTGTCCATTATTTTCAATAAACCTTAAATTTGTAAGAGGAATTGTAGAAAGTTTGCCAGTTATATCAGTGAAGTAATTTTCTGCCTTTATTTTAAAACCAAAGCAAAGGAATGGAAAGGTTTTTCTCCAGTAAGTTAACATAAAAGCTCAGAAAACAGGATCTTTAATGTTACATCTTACTATAAAATCTGGGCATTTAAGGGAACTTTGTTAAGCATTGTGATGGTACATAAACCAGCCAAAATGCAGCTTTTGCAGTCAGCATACCTGAAATACATGCCTATAGACAAATACATGCTGCATACTACTTTACCCTCTCTCATTTCCCCCAAAAAATTCCATGAAGGAGGAGAAATGGATGCATTTTATCCAAGTATTCAAGTTTGGACGATACTGATCTTTTATGTTAAAAATATGACGTATATAAAGAAACATCAATGCAAAATTCTTTTCATCATTAAGTATAACTATTCAGAATATTGCAGATTAGTAAATAATTAATCCTTTGATCTTGGTCATGGGCCTTTTAGCTGACTCATGCTAAAGCTGTCAACTGTTACACATCTAAGAAAATATCATCACATGCATTCACTAGAATAACAGGACAGACTGAAATGAGTAGTTTTAGATAATTTAATTAGGTTGTAGGGTTTTTAATATAATTCAGTAAGTATGTGAACTTTTAACTTGTGTTAACTCAATTTCCTCATGCTTTCATTTACCATTTGTTGAGGACATTACAGTGATTAGCCAAAGCCCTTCCAGCTCTTAATGTTCTCAATAAATTCTGGTTTAAATTGACTGTCACTTTCTCGCTATAATAAAGTAGGTATTTGACATCTCAGAAGGAACAAGACTACTGCCTATTACATTTTCTTGGAGAAAATTTTTCTAGTTCCACAAAATCAACAGAAGTATAGTTATACTAAAGATTGCAATGAGTAGCAGAGCAGGTAGATGGGCTGGGCAAATACATCCTCAGAGTCTCATAATTTTGATTCTCTGGGGAAATTAAAATCATACTGCATGCCTTTTGTTTGACAAGCTATACAACATGATAATCATATTTAATTGTTTTGTTACCAAGTTATTAGCAGTTTCTGAACTCCCTCAGAAACACCAAAATACCCAGCTTGTTAGAAATATATACTACAACAGCACTGTTCATTTTCTGTTGGGTTCAAAGATTAGTGTGGGCCAAGTGCCTCGAAAGCCAGTCTGCTAAACTGCAAAATGGCACACTACAAATTCTGCAAATTTATGTATAAAAATTTTCCAGAGGCTTTCCTATTTTTTTTTTTAATTGAAGTAATTGTAAGATATATTCATTACTTGGTCAAGTAAAGATCAGGAATGACATATGGAACAGAAAAAGAGGAGATTCATAGCCCTAAGTCTCTCACTTCCTTATAATACTATGCATTCATATCACAGACACGCATCTCAAAAATATCTGTATTTTGCAACCATGGCCCACAGAGCTCTCAAAACGTGTAGGCAAATAATAGTGTGCTAGATCAGCATTTTTTTGAGAATAAATTCTGCTTTTGCTTGAACTCTGCATACTGGTGGGGTTTTTCCCACTATGGCATTTTCTTTTCTTTCTGTTTGGCTCCCTCTCTCTAGACTTCTTTCCCCAGACTCCAGCACATCTTGATCTGGTTTTCTGCCTCATTTCAACACTTGTGGTCCTCTTAATTAATCTCTGTTTTATTTTCCAAGACAACTCATTTTGAAAAGTGACAGTCTTTTGTCTTTCCGTCCTGGTAACTAGATCTTGCTAATGCCAACTTAAAATCTTCCTAAGTCTCTTGTTCTGGGTTCTCCATGGATTCAGATGAAGAACACAGCTCTCCCCTGCAACAAATCTTTCCTCCACAGATTGTCTTAGTCTCTTTTATACTGTGTTACTTATCAAGATATTAATCAAGCATCACAAAAATAGGAGACTCCAGTTAAATGCATATATTCATACTTGGTTTCTAGGACCCTATTGTTCTAAAACACTGACCTCAATGGGAAAATCGGAGTGTTAAGCACTTTTCAATTATCAGCACTACTATAAGAGGTTTGAATCTGGATTTAGAGCAGAAACTCAGGTTGCCTTTTTTTTTTTAATTTTTCAGAACCCTGCCCTAGTTTTGCCTCATAGTAATTTCTCTTGACAAAGTACTTTGACATCAGCAATTTCTCAATCACTCTTATACCATTATCCATTCCCCATTAAAAAATATAAATTCCTATTCTCTCACAAAAAATGTTTTTATATTCAATATTTTTATAGTTCCAAGCTTATCTATTTTTATGTGAGCCATTTTTCTTTCACACCAATACAAAAGGATCTGCCTTCTGACATCTATCTTCTCTCATTCTTAGCTTCATCAACAATAAAATTCATAATATTCTGTATGAATAAAACACAATATAGTCTTGTGTTTTGTCTTCCCCCCCACCTTTTTTTAGTTCATACAGCTTTAAACCCAAACCAGTATTTATCCAAAAATTTTGATATCAAGTAGCTGAAATACCACAGAATAATTATATAAACAAAAGAAACACTATTTTGAATTAAACCTGTAAAATAAATTCACAATGTGGAACAGAATTTACTGTCTACTACTACTATTTCATAATAGTAGACTTTTCTTTGGGAACATACGAGTCTTCTAACTGTCTGCCTGCTGTATTATTGTAGTAGAGCGAAGGAGAGTCAGACTTTAAAAAGGCTTCAGAATGTTGTATTTATGCATTGAAGTATTTAGCACAAGGATGAAGTAACAGAAAAAGGAGATTTATCTGCAAATGCAAAGAAGAAATTGCATTAATGTGATCTGGCTACACAGCTGATATTTTTTATTTGCATTGGAATTTTAATTCTGGCAGGATTATCAGGCTCAGAGCATATATAAAAATAGATTTTTTTAAAATATACTAGGTCAAATTTCGGATGTGCTAAAATCTGATCGTGTCCTTTAAAATTTTTTACTAACCTTACTTACCTATTTAATTTTATTCAAATCCTCCATATTTAGGCAGAGAGCAGAATTTTTAATTGCTATATATTTTTAAAGGAACTCCAAAAAATCACTCTAAAAATTGCTTCAAAACAATAAAAATGCATCACATTTAAAACTGCTGATTGTATTCATAAAATTAAGCTACTACTTATTCTTCATTTCCATTTTCCACCACAGTCCTGTCATTTCTATTTTAAGCAGAAATAAATTGGACTATCTATAAATCCTATATTTTAATTCTCAGAACATGCAGTACAATTGAAGAGGACTTAGAGGTGGTTTTTTGGCCATTAGTATGTCATTTGTTTACCCGGATGGTCCATTTTATCTTCAACTCTGAGTGTAATTTTCCATAACCTGATCTACTTCTAAAGGATGAAAATTACCTTTCCTGTAAACCAAGAAAGCAATGAAGTATGTAACTAATATGGGTATACCTCCCACAATTTTTCAAAAGAAGAGGATACTAGGAAGGTGTTTGGAGGCTTTCTGTTCCAGGTGACCCCGATGCCTGGAGTCTGTCTGAAAAGACCTTAGTAATTGTAGGGATTCAGACTCATTTCTGAGGACAGAGTTCTGATGCAAAGACACCAGAACTGGTAAGTGTAGAGGACACAGGACTCACTTTACAGTGGGAACTAGGTAGGAGACTTACAGAAAACACCCATCTTGCAAACGAAAGACTCTATGCAATGTGTAAGTGAAAATGAGCTTGGATGAGATGAAATCTGTGAGCGCAATGTTTATCAAAGAGGAAAGTGCTATCCCTGCACTACTAAAAAGCTAAACTATTTAATCTTAAGAGGTATCAAGTTTTGCACCAATAATGACTCAGCAGCTTTCCTGGCTTTATGCAAGTAGAAATATATAATCAGTTATTGGACACAGCACAGAAAATGAGAATCCTCATGAGACGAAAGATGTGCTTGAAATACTGCTGCATACAAATCTGACCCATATTTCACTGTGAAAATATTGTTAATAAAGTATACCTGGCAAGTATGCAGGTATTACTGTATCAAATAAAAAGGTAACAGCACTGAACAGCACCATTCTTGAGCTTGGAAACAACGCTGTCAAAGAACTGCCCTTCCCTCTACAGCTTCCAGGAGGGTTTGAACAGGTAAAATTTTTGTTATGTAAGACAGAATATAAACCTTATGCATTTTGAGACAAATCTTGATGATCTTTCTGTGAGAAAGAAATTATATATACGTAACCCACTTCTTACAAGTAGAGTGAAATATGCTATTAACAATACCTGTTTAACAATTACCTGTCTGTAAACAAGAAGGGAAAGGGAGAACAAGCTCCTTCCTCAGGTTACAAGGAAACCAAGCTTCTTTCTAAAATTCAAGTAATTATGTCATGTCTGCACAATATCTATGACATGGGAGGGGAACTATGATCTATCAGGTCAGTTTCAAGACAGCTGCATCTTGTCTTTTAAAAAATGATGGACTTAGTATTAAAATCCTCTAACACATTTATATATGCTTGGCTTCTGCTATGCTTCCTCTTACCCTCCTGACATTTCAAGAGTTCTCTGCCAGATCTTACAAATGCTCTCCACTAAAAATAACTGCTGACATTAGCAAGGGGCATGAACTAATCATATTCAGAATAGGGCTTTTTACATACACTTATTAGTGCTTTATATTTTTTGTCAACTTCAGCTCTGGTTTAAAAAAAAAAGGTGTAAATACATTCCACAGCTGCATTAAAAACAAACAAGCTATTACAGCTGAATTATTTTGACACTAATATATTATGTTGGAGTTTTGAGTTGGTTTGCTTTTAACTGAAATAATTGCTTGCCTATCCAGTTTTCAGCAAGCGAAGGCAATCACGGTTTGCCTCACTATGTGAGCAACTCAATCACTAAAGGAGAAAATCATGCATGTTACTGAGTAATACAAAACTGGCTCCTCCTGAAAGATGGCCTCTCCTCTCTGACAAAGGGAAATAGAGGCTCATAAATTAATTTCCTGCATTCATCATTTAAACTTCACCCTAGGGCTTCAGGAGCCCCTCACTTCTAGTTGCTACACAAACTCTGAACTATAAAACAGAAGCTCTGTCCCTGAGCCTTGTAGCTCTATCCAGTTGTCACACTCAAAATGGTTTCAGTTTGGCATGGTTTGGATCTAGTCCTCTTACAGTGTCATGGAAGAAAACTTTTTAACTTTTTAAATGGCTTTTAAAGAGTATGGCTGCTAATCAGTCACTAGGAGTCTAAGGCCTGTGCCCATTACGAAAAAAATTCCAGTGGGTTTGCTCCTATATGTTGGAATTTTCATGCATTCTCCCAGTGGATATTGGTCCTTCAGCAATGTGAGGTCTTTGTTACCTGTAGTGACCAGCTTCTATGTTATTTACGTGATATGGAGGAGAAAGAGCATCTAAATTGCTGGCAGGTTGTCCAGAAGACAATATGCATTTGCTGTGAGATGTTATGGAAGGAGTCCTGTAACTTCCTGCACAGACTCCATCTAATGTTTGGTATGTTAAGTTACTAAACTTCCAACCTGCTATTCAAATCCATCTGTTTGCATCTCAGTCTTTTGTATATCTTAATCAATGTTTTAGTCACAAATATTATAAACAAGAATCACAGATATTGTACGTAAAAACCTAAACACTGAAACTGAAAAATCATGAAGACGTTTCTATAAAAGCTTGAAAAAATCTGCATATCATTTTGCAAAGCAGAGCTTTTTCATTTTTTTCTGAAAAGACCTTTGAATTCTCCTCTAACTACATGATGTGACTCAGAAACCTGATCTCATGTAACTGCACCAATACTAAGGTGAACAGGGTAGACACAAGGTGTCACCCAACAGGAAAATTTCTACTCTAGGTAACACGAGGGGTCCACACGCTGTCGGAGTTTAGTGGTGCATATTTGGTCAATGATGCAATATACCTTTAAAAAAAGCCTGCTTAAGTAATAAGGGGTTGTCTCTCCCAGCCCAGAGGGAGAGGCAGCATAGAGGAACTTCAGGTTACTTAGGAGAAAGATAGAAATATTTAGCCCATTATGCTGGTTCTGCCATGGCTCCACCATTGCTGTGGCATGTGACTGTATACTATTCTACTGAAACCATACAACCTTCAGTTGTATATTACAAGCACAGAAAACCAATTAGTAACAATAAAGGGTGGGGTTTTTCCCAGTTTTTTTTTTTAATCAGGAGACTACAGAATACATGAAAAAGGAATGTCTGCTTTCATGGCATTTTTCTGACAAACATTTTCTGATTTCCCCATTAGATTAAAGAGAAACCTTATTATTACCTTTGTCTAAAGTTAGAGTTCCTGAATTATAATATCTCATTTGCTGCAAAACACATACCAATTACTAATTCAGATTCTGAAAAGTGAATGAATTATCACTTTCTTAAATGGATTTCCCAGGAGATTAATACACCTTAGTTTCCTCTTCCCTAAATTTAGGATACAGACCTTCCTTCCTAGCTGTGCTCCTTTAAGAGAAAAGATATGATCTGCTCAGTCAGGTAAATAAGATGTCTCAGTGCTGTCTGTTATTTGAAAGTGCTAAGAACTACCATAAAAAAAGAAATCTGTCACAAAGAGTTAAACTGGAGGTGAAAATTTTTATGAAGTCTGGAACATAAGAGACACCATTCCATTTTTACATCAGACTCTGTCTGTTGTGTACCAACAAAGTTACATATCATCATAGCTAAAATGCAAAGCACTTTCAGTTGAGTTCAAACTGGAAGAATCTTCTTGATGGAGCTTATCTCAAAATCATTTGAAGTCCAAAGTGTCTATGCAAAACCATTAATCTCAGAATGTGTCTAAACACTATCCTGGAGACAGGCTACAATTTACAGTTCTCTGTGACAGGCAAATCACTGGTAGAGCCCTGTCATTTAACCCCAATGTTTTCTTTGGTAGGCATGGAAAGAAAGGTTTTCATACAGCCCTGTCATAGAAGGGCTACAGAATATGTCAACACTGCATAACTTTACATAAAAATTAAGGCAATATACAGACATTGCAGTTATGAAAAAAGACCAGAAAGGTGGGCTTTCAAATCAATGCCATTGATAAAAACTCGCTACATAAAGAGAGTTTTAGCCTTTTGGGGGAAAAATATGGAGGTGTTTTTGCAGCAGGTTTTTCCTCTATGTATTTTAAATGTAAGATGCTGTCTAGTTTTATATAAGCCCACAGTACAATTTCAATCTTCAGTCTCCTAATCATGCAGGTTTGCTAGCAGTAGAGAACACCAGCATAATAGTCAAGCTTATCTGCTCAATACACACAAATCTTGTCAAAATTCTGAAGGTCCCAGCTGGCTTAAATTTGGATTGCGCTTATTTAAAGAGAACAGTCTCTTCAGATTTACAGTTTAAGTGCTTCTGTTTAAAATGTGTTTCATCATCACAAATCAAATTCTATGTAACCTAGAACCCATCTTAAAGTTTACAGGTATTCCCAACATGTTTTCTAGACAACATTTTCAATTGCCTTCATGCACGTCTATTTAGAAACTGTTTTGTAAAACACAACGAGCCAAAGCAATTATTCATTTTACTTTTGCACCTGGTACATTACATTTGCATTTGAAAAAATTGTTTCAAGATACATAAATGAAAAATCATATTCCACACCTGCCATCATTGCAACCTTTTTTGTGCAGTGTGCCAAGCAATCATGTCCCCATTACGCATAACTTTGTTTAAAACTGTGTTCCTGGAACATTATCTAACAGATATCACTCCTGGTTGATAGAAAAAATGAATTCCAGAGAGACACAAAAGGAAATCCCAAAAGTAACCTGGTGCTTCCTAACTTTGCTTGCTCTGATCTGCCTGCAGAAAGACTTCCATCAATTTTGAGGGATTTTTGTGAAAGTTATGGAATTTCATTTTCCTTGCAGGTCAGAACTGGCAGTAACTTATAAACAAAGGAAACCTGGGGAAAAACAGGCATTTCTGTGTGCTTAGGAAACTGGGCAGTGTGGCCTCAAGAGTGGCTATAGGTACAGCCAGCCCAAGGAGACACACCGAATGTGTCCTAAAAGCCATGCACTTCTCACACGAGTAGAAACTGGTGTAAGGATGAAGGAACAAATCAAGGTATTGGAGGGAGGAAGAAGAGAAGAGACCTTTAGTTCTACTTATCAATGTCTGTATTTTTTCATTTTTTCAAATATATGTTTTGATTTATCTTCTTTATTACTCACAGACATTCATAATCACAAACCTGTTCATCAACTCATCAGCATCTGAATTTAGTGTATCAACACTGAAAAATCCTACTGAACTACAAGATTCACTACCTTCTACTCAAGTCTGGCCAGATATTAGTAAAAATTATATAATTTTAAGACTTCTTTAGATTTAAACAAAAGAAATGTTGCCCACACGCTCACAAATAACAGTATGGTTAGACCCAATCTATAACAACTCTGTATTTCTCTTCTCTGTCAGGGGGACGCATATGTTAATGGAGCTCCTATTTGGAAACTCTCCAAAATTTAAACTCTGCCCCAGTTAATGAGAGTAAAAACAGACTAAGGCCTTCATCCAAAACCCATGAAAGCAGCAATGGCTGCAGTGGGGGGACAGGAGTCAATGTGTTTAAGTTCGGTATCCAGGTTCAGCAGACAGAGAAAATTATTTAAAAGATGACTAGATGAGGAATAACAAGTATTAAAAAATAAAAATAAAATAAAATAATAAAAATAAAAACAAAAAATAAAACCCCTGATCATTAATTCATTAGCATCTGCTCATTCAAAGTTAGTTATCCTTGATTAATGATAATAGTATTTTTTAAATATTTTTGGGGTGTGTTAAGCTATCAATACTTAGATAATCACAAAGATAGTTAACTACTGATTTAAAACAAAGCAGCACCGTGCAGCAGGTGAGGTGTTATTACTCAAACTAGAAAAATATTATAATTTTTACATTTGTAAACAATCAGTTTTCATAGCAACTGCCTGGAATTGTGCCTTGCTCAGTGAGCTTTGTACAATGTACCTGAGTCATGTAAAACTGAGTTGTCACACTCTGTCAAAAATCAGTATTTTCTTCACAGATTGAGAGCTGCAGATTGTGTGTAGAGGGACTGGTAGCACCTGTTAAATGACACGGCTAACAGAAGGCAGCTATTAGCATTTCTGCATGCTGGTTTAATTCGGATACCTCAGCTTTGATTATCATGATCTCAACATACTCCAGTTCTGAGCCTTCCCTATGAAAAAGCACTTAGTGTTGCTGAACTCTGGCAGAATGTTCAATAATCTGGACAAAAGCCCATTAGGGCCAGGGCCTTTAAATAATTTTAATTTTTGTTTTGTAGACTGTAACTCCTGAGTTCTATCATTCCATTTTTCACAGCTTCAGGTTTTCCGCATGCATGAAATTCCCCACCGTAACCTTAAATTATTCTGTCCTTCTGGTGTTCAGTGACAGTCTCTGAGGCTTGAGCTTTATTCTCCTTCAGGGTTCATTCTTCTTCTAAATACTCATCATCCATTGCATTCTATAAAGAGAGTTCCCAGCAGTAGTTTTTAAAATAAAAGATAAAATGTTCAGTATCTGAACATTTAAGGCTCTAGTGTCAGTACCTGGAATGCCTCCTGTTGACAATGATGGTTATCACTGGGGGCAACTGAGATCTGTTCATTCTGAACTGTCTTCAGAAATCAGCCTTATCTGATTGTTCTTTCAGATCAAAAGAAATAGGAAGACAAAGTAAGCTGTGCATATTCTTTCACTCTGTACTTTGTTGTTAAAAAAGGAGGAATCCCACTAGGACCCATAAACCACTTTTAGATATCACTAATCTTTGCTGTGGATTTCTATTTTCCCATTTATTGCCAACTGACTTACTGGATTTTGATATTTTAATGACATAGCGCACTGTTAGGAATTATTGTGAAAAACATATAACAAAATCTAGATAGACAAAAGAGCATTTATCACTTGAAGGGAAGTGACATGTAATTCTCAGCATTTACAGCTGAGATTAGACCATTTTTTCCAGATGACGGATATGTATTCAGTAACAGAAATACTTGTGAAGTCTCCAAATTCACACTTGGAGATTGCGTACTCAGGCACGGTTACCATATTTTTAGATATTTGTGGAAGGTAGCTTGTATTGCCTCTTACAGCAGGTTCAGTCTCAGTCATAACCAGTCAAATTCATAACCACCTTCATCAGTTGATGAAGCATAGTGAGCAGACCAGGGGAATACAAATCTCCACTTTTATTTTTCTTTTCTTTCAAAAACAGCATAGTTAACATCGTTGCTGACAACTGGGGTGTGTATCGAAGTTCCACTTAAAAAGCCTTAACTGTAATTGAACTGTGCAGTCACATAGAGCTTCACATGTGCTAGACTTCAATTTTTGGAGACTTTACCTAAACTCATTGGAACCCTGTTGAAGATCCCTACTTTTATGTAAAAAGCATTACCCATGTGGCTGGTTCATAACAAATTAATAAATTAACATATATTTTACACTGTTTTGTAGTGTCTGACACAACTATGATCAAGCGTATTAAAATTTTAACATGGCGTTTTGTACGTCTGGATTTTGGTACTTAATTTATATACTGCTGAAAAATTCTTGGGGAGTCTGTTTAACCAACCAGTTCCCTAATTTCTAGTGAGTTTCACCTGGTTCATTGACTTGTGTCATTCAAATGATCTCTCCTTATTTGTTTTTTTCCATTAAAAGGAAAATCAGATCAATTGACATCCATAAAGCTTCTGTTCACCTTTCTGCTTAATATTATTATAATGTTAAAATGAATTTTGTGAACACCATAATTTGTGCAGTAGCCTCAAGCACGCTGAGCCAACACAAAGCCTCTTCTCGATATCTGTCAGATACTGAAGAAAAGGATATGGATGACCACTGAACCTGAGACCAGTTTGCCAACAGCTCAGAAGTGTAGCATGCATGAAAATGTCCTTCCTGTTGCTGTTAAACGAAGAATATGTCTCAAATCTTTTCAGAGTCTATCTGGAGGTCAAATTTCTCTTTCAGGAAATTCTACCCCTTCCTATAGAGATTGTTAAACTACATCAAACCATCAAAAATTCAAATGTTGTTTCTTATTTTACACAAAACATATAGAAATCATGATTTACTAACACAAAAGCAGAATGCTGGGGGAAAAAATAAAGTCCTTTTTTCTTTCAACAAAAATACTCACTTTGTTCTTTAACAAAAATTGAGTTCTACTAGCTTCTGGTTCAGCTTGAAGCACAAATTTCAGGTTTTCTTGATTTCTGTACTTCCTGACTTAGCTCCCTTGGGCTATTCAGGTTAGATGGTTCCAGTAGACTAAATACAAAAAATCACAGTACAAAGTCTATCACAAATTAGCCTTAAAAAGTTGTTCAAAGAGCCATAACAAACCACAAGAAAGAGATTTTAATGTCTTGAAGGAAAATAACAAAATGCTTTTTGAAACAATAGTTCATTGGCCTGAAAATAATTGCTCTTTTTTATCTAGTACACTACTCAAAACACCCACGCCCTAATTAGTTCAACTGCATTCATAATATGTGACAAACCCCAACTTCTATTCAATTGTAAACACTTTTCCTGAAAAAAATCCACACAGTTTTCCACATAGAAAGTAAAATATCACTATTCTACTATCCAGTTAGTACAAATTTTTTACAGACAAGCAATGACAGCATTTTCTAGATTTTATCACCTGGGACATTTACTCTCTGATCCTGGACTGAATAACATCTCTGTTAATGTCAACAAGCCATAGAACTAAAAGCAAGCTTTGCCAAACAGTAAAGGGTCCTAAAAGACAGTACTGAAAATCCTGGATTGTGTTGATGTAGCACTTCCCTAGGCACAGTGCTTTTCCCCATTGCTCTGTACTCTGAAAGGGCACCCATGACTTCACCTGTTATCTCTGCTAATGCACCAAAGGAGAATCCTACCAATAAAGACAGAAATGGTTCCTAAGGACGAACGCAAGTTTTCACATTTTAAGATGGGGAAAAAAAAAAAAGAGAATCACAGTAACATTAAGAATGAAAAAGACTTTTAAGATCATCAAGTCCAGCTGTTAACCCAGCAGTGCCAAGTCCACCACTAAACCATGTCCTTAAGCACCACATCTGCAGTGGGTATAGTTCGCAGAATACTCATAGTGAGTCACTTGATGACGCATTAGGGCATCCCTGCCTTGATGGAACAGCATTATCTCTGCAGCTACTGTCTCCTGCTTGTAGCTATGCCAGCAGGTTGTGCTGAGGCTCAAGAGTAAGGGTTAACCCACTTTCTGCTGGAATCCCAAGAGGTTCAGGATTTTCTGGCAAAACAGGAATGTGTTTTAGCAGTTGCTTTCCATCTGAGCTTTACAAAGGAGGCATCTCTTTATTCTGCTATTAAAGAGGTTAAGTTAGATGCTCAGGAACTGCTTAATAACCTGACAAAATTAAGCTAATTACTGATCAAATGTCTCTGCCCACTTCTGATTAAAAATATGATGTTGATTGTGATGACAACAGACTAAAATTTAATAGCTTTAATATCTTTTTCGGCTTGAGAGATTGAATTAATAAATTAATACATCTCAAGGAGAGGTTTTCAACAGGGGCTCTGCACTGGAGGTACACCAAATTCCCCATGACTAAGTATGTTAGAAAAATTTCCCTTGACATGGTGGAATCTGACCAGAAGAGGAGAATCCTGGCTCTAAGCCATATTTCCAGAACTATTTACACAAAGCACTGAGATAAATCCTGATCCTTCCTCCTACTGCTCAGAAGGCAGATAGGTGATTTTGAGGACATAGAAGTTTTTCCACTTTCAAGGAAATCCTTTTATAAAGATAGAAACTAGCACCATCACTAATCCCATCTTGGATTTTGAATGGAAAGAATGAGAAGTAGTCTGTTCAAAAAGGCAATTATTCAGGCCTGTGAGACTCCCAGGCTGAACTTGATTTGCATCTCAGGACTTCAGAGGGGGACCTCAACTTTGATGGCAGAGAAGATTTCAAATTCTTCTTCAACCACTCCCTACCCATGGCTAATATTTTTTTTTGGCAAATAATTTCTCAGATTTACAACTAATACGCCAAACAGTTCAGTTTTGTGCAAAGATGATAGAAATGTCTAAAAATATAAAAACATCCATCTAGTGACACTGTGATGGTGACTGATTACTGTGAGAAGATGACAGTTCAAAAGACTGAGTATGATACTTCTTTATTTTTTTTAGGAAAACTTGAAAGAATTATTTCCACTGGCATGCCTCTCTACAGCTCATAAATACAGGTAACCTGATAAAAACTTGATAGCAATGTGCAGGAATCATACCTGCATATAAATAGTAATCATAGAGACAGTTAACTGTTAAAAAAAAAGTAAAGCAAACCACAAAATAAAGGAATAGAGTACGTGTAGTACCAGGGAGATGAGCCTACTGTCAGCTGGGAATTCACCTCTGATTCTCCTATCAACAGTGCAAGGATCTGAGATGCTGCAATATTTAGCGCACAGACAGAGTCAAGTTACAATAGGAGAGACTAAGTCACTGTAATCCCTTATCTCCTAAAGGGAAAAATTCCGCAGATGTCCAAAAATTTATACAACACACTGGAAACCATAAACTCTTTGTATTGGGGTGAGAACATTGAAATCTTAACAGACACTCAACACTCATGTACATTGTCATGAAAGGAAAATAAAAAGAAAAAAAGGTTGTGAGTATAATAACTTCTGCATAAAACTTTATCATCAGAACATCTATTAAATATAGAAACCTCCACTAAAACACCAACCTTTAACACAGCATACACCACTATTTGACTGTCCTGAATACAATTAATACAAAATGCTAGTATTTAGGCTGAAGAGAAGTTGAAAATAAATGATCACAAAAAAAGTAATGATAAAAACTGAGTAAAGACTTTCATTGAAATTAATGTTTTGTACAGAGTTATTGATTTTAGCTTACTATTTACCATAGGAAATACTCATAGGATAAAAGTCTGAAAGAACAGGGATTTAAACACACTGAAAAATTGCAGGATTTTTTTTTATATCCCTATAGCTGAGGTTTCTACTGAGGAATGACACTGTTGGTAACTGCTGACAACTGCAGAAACACAGACGTACTGGGAGTAATGCTACAGGGCTTACTTGGCCAGTGAAACAGACTTGGAAGTCATTATGGGGAATACCAAAAGAACCCCAAGAAGAACTAGGTGCATCATCACAGGACAGCTGCTGCATGAGCAGCAGGAGTACTGAGGGGTTGGTCACATCTTTCAGGACACACGGTATTTCAATAGCGTACCAGCCTTGGAAATCATTTGAAGCCACTACCTATTCATGGCTTCAGGTGTACTGATGCAGAAGAAGAAAGGAGTTCAATTGTATTCAAACAAAAAAAAGAATGAACTAAACCACAGCATAACTGTATATACCTGCTGCTTTGTGTAAGAGAAGTACAGTCCATCTTACACGCGAGTATTGGTGAGATCTTGTACGTGAGCATTCACTTTGCAGGTTATGCCAGTCAGATGGAAGATATGATGGCCTGCTACTTACTCAGGGAGCATAAAAAATTTAAAAAACTATCTTTTGGAAATAAAAAATGAGTGTACTTATTATTAAGATGCATGCCTGTATGAACATGAGTAAGAGCTGGAAAGACCTATTACTGTATTCATTGATTTTGACTATTGCTGTCCTCATGTGGTCCAAATTCTTCCCTTTACTGAGCAGGATACAGTAAGGTACAGGTGAATTCCAGAAAGCTGCAGTAGTGGAAATTTAAATTTGTAAAATCAAACTGGATTCTGAATTACTGGTTTCCTTTAGCCTGTAATGGCCAAATGGCCAATGGAAGAGAACATCTTACATTGGTCCATTTTATAAAAACAGTAATTTTGGCTTTCCGGTCTTATCCAGGGATACATTTATGTTTCTACATAAAAGCAATGCCAAACAGCAGCAGGTACAGGTATTACAAAAATAGTCTTTTAGTTTGTCTCTCATAGGAACATTACAAAACACAAATTCATGCTGGCTATTTTAGTTTAAGTACTTATTCCAGGGTAAAGGAGAAGCACCTTCAAATATCTGAAAAGAATTAGAAGGAATGACTGCTGCTCCCAAGTTTCACTAAACTATATTTACTAAATTTATAGTTTTTTAATTTATAATATCTATATTGTACTAAAGTAGCATTCATACATCCCCTCCAAAGTGGAAAACAGACTAAATTAAATGCTAAAAAGGCAAAGAATTAAAGCAATGTACTTCAGTAGTGTAGATATCGTGATCATATGTCTGTGGCAACAAATAGCCAACCAATTAAGTATTCAGCTGAACCAGAATTATATATACAACCTAGAACAAATGGTGTATACCTGCAGTTCTCTACATGTACTTTTTCATTCTGAAATGAGCATAATCTAATCTAATAGTACTTGGTCACAAACCATGTTTGATTAAACCCAAAACAAATTTAAGAACATATCTGTAAATATATTTAAAATTATTTGTATAAATGGTATTCTGGACATTTTTACTGCTTATTTCTCTTATGGCCATAATTAGCACAAAGTAAGATTAACTTTTCTGATTTTGCTAGGAAAATCACGTTTAGAACCTACAAAGCTTTGTCAGTAAAAGCTGTTTTACCTACCAATGCAACTCCTAAGCTATATTCTAATAAAACAATAAGGATGACTAATATTACACAGAGGAAGTACATGGAAATATGAAAATTTTCCATCCTTCCAGAACTTTATTTCAATATATATTAATTAATAGTTTTAAAAAAAAGACAAAAGAAGAGATCTGTTCAGTTGTATAATATGCAACATTAGAACTGCAAACATCTTTCTTTGGTAATATCTCTTATGTTCACAATTTCATGAGTGAGATACTATACCCCTCTTTACTTATGCTGTCCTTTTGTCAGATACAAGAAAAAACTGTATTACTCAGCAATTAGGGAACACATTTAAATTAAATATGACAACGTAACTAGGAAATGAGAAAGGGATAAAAGCTGGCAGAAAAAAGTCTGATAATGAAGTCTTTAGTTCTGATGACTAAGTGATACAATATCTAAAGCCTTTCACAGGGTATTGAGATTTTTATTCTTTTACACAGAATGAGAAAAAGTGAGAAGGGGAGGGGGCCAGAGGAAGAAGAATCTGTGGTCTGTAAATGATCAGCAGAAAAAATAAATTATGGTCAAGTAACTGAACTTTTCTGATGTGTAAATTGAATCATTCCCACACGCTGGTGTTTTATAATTAAAAGACCCTTTTCACTGTGGGAAATTTTACTGAATTTTGTATTAAAAGAAGAAACAAACCATCAATCAGGAGGAGGTAGGGGAACTCAAAGAGCTCAACCTATTAAACTTGAAGAGCGTAGCTGAATTCTGAATGACTTGCTCTAGGAAACTGTAGCTCTTTTAAGGCAGCTACTGTAAAAACATTAATGAGCAGAACACGTTTCTGATCGCTGTTCTAAAATCTTTTGTAGTCATATAGAAGAACACACACTCCATTTGGTGTCACAAGACGCAGAATATGGTTGTAAATGAACCCTTTTTTTGAGGTTCATGAGCCATGAATTACTTGACTTTGGTTACCATTGAGAAAAATCACTGAGCTAAAAACCAAAGGAAGAAAACCCAAACTCCATGTACTTGTTCAATACAGTGCAGTTGCTGGGTAAGTACTGATCAGACAGATTAAGGTTTTCTCACAGCCAGATTGCTGCCGAATTCAAACATTTTTGAGTGGACATAATTTCAGAGTTCTGGCATCTTACGTGCTTTCAGCTGAGCTGAGATCATGGCTACAAATTAAATTTTCAAATTGTTAATCCAGAGAGGGGCATCATTCAAAAGCATCACAACATGGCACACATAGGCAACAGTCTTGTGAATACTTGAGAATGCTCACAAGAGATTTAATAGGTCATTTTGAGAATTTTATTATTTATTCAATTATGTACTATCCTTGATGAGTCTAGTAACAGGGCAGAGAATTTATCATCCTGGATATTCCTTCTTGAACAAGCCATTTATATCTCTTAAAGCTTGTGCTCTGTGAATTTATCCCTACTTACAGTTTTGGCGTACACTGTTATTGCAGCAACAATAAATTAGATACAGCAGCGTAAACCATCAATAACGGACAAGTCAGTAGAAAACTGTATATACTGAGCACAAACTGGCCTATTGTAATTTTGTAGTTCGCTGTGTTCTGTCAGTTAGACAATGGTGTGTCGTTTTAAAAACACCAATGCAATACACAGGTCCCGCCAGAGCTTGAGGCTGTAGAATGTTTCATCTTACCTTCAGCTTTCCAAGTGAGTGGATCTCTAATGAGCCAGGAATCTGCAATGAGAACAGATTATGAAAACTTTGGTCAAACATTTCTATTTTGTAATTGTTTAATTATCATTATGGAATACCTCAGTATCTTCAAAAATCAAGACAGGATATGATAGACGACAATTTTTTTTCTTCATGATTATTTTCCTCTTTGCATTGTGATATATGATGTGGTCATATACTGTGTATCTTTCCTAAAGTCTAAATGAGATGCAGATTATCTGTAATAAAATATTTATTATAGCTACTGCTGGACTGATATGTTACCACACTGTAAAACGCAATTTTATTTCTCGGAACCATATGGAAGTGTTGATTGCATGTTGAATACTAAATGTAAAAATGGCATTTTGGAGATCCATGTTCATTGTACCTCATTTACTTTCATATATGATTCCTCCAGGTCACACATGAAAATGTCCTTTCCTTTCTGCCACTTTGGAAAACAGATCATGTATTCTGAGAATTTAAGAGAAAGGTCTACCTGGCTTCAGCACAGCTGACATGAATTTTCAATTGCAATTTTCTTGATGTATGAACCAGCAAATATATTATAAATCCCACTGCTATAGCTTTGCAAAGGCAACATATTTAACAGTAATAAACATAAAACATATGGAAAAGATAATGATTATTTTTTAAAGAAAAACAAACATAATGGCACTTAGAATATATACAAAGAGCTATTTTCAGACAGTATTTTTCATAAGTATTGCAAGCTTACAGTGTTCTGGAGTAAACTATAAAATGATTTTCGATTTTAATAATCAGGAAGTTGGGAGTATGTCATATATAAAGATGGATCTTTAGTAAATTAAATGGATACATGGAATAAAGCTCTTGCCACTAACAAAAGTATCTGAAAATCTTGTTCCATTCTTATCTTTCTCACATTCCAATAAAGTTCACATTGTAACATTTGCCAAAAAAGGGAAATAAAAAAAGGTACAGTATACCTTGAAATGAACAGCCACAATTTTTTGTTTCTAGAACTCCTCTTCAAATAAGAATCCAAACAGACTACACAATTTTTCTCTGAGCCTTTAATGAAGCTGTGATTTTGCAAGTGATAGTGATAACTTATGATGACGGATGGAATGTGAAAAAAAATGCACACTTCCTATATTTGTGTAAATACTTTTTCCCCATGACAAAATGTTTTCATTTCATTGTGCTTTCAGCATTTAAAAAATGTGGTATAAAGAAGCATTTCATCAATAATTTTTTTTTATTTCAAGCAAAATAGCTCAAGTATAAAAGCTCAGCATTTTCTGGGATTTTTTTCTTTTTAAAGGAATGTGTTCAACTAACTGGCCCAGGAATTAGAAGGAGGAGTATCAATATGATCCAAATAATGGTGGTGTACTTTTTTCGTGTGGAAGAGTTTTCTGGAAATAATTTTCTTCATAGGAGCTAGTAGTGAGTAAGCTGGCAATGCACAAGGATTTGGAAGATGACAGCTGATTAAGGGGATGTTCCACACCATATGAGATTGTGCTCAGCAAAAAAAGCTGGGGAAGGAGAAGGAGGAAAGGATGATCAGAGTTATGGTATTTTCTTCCCAGATAACTGCTATTCATGATGAAGCCTGGATTTCTGGAAATAGGCTAAACATCTACCAGCTGATTAGAAATAATGAATGAATCCCTTACTTGGCTTTGCTTGTGCTCACAGTTCCTGCTTTTCCTATTAAACTGTCTCTATCTCATGAGTCATCTCACTTTCACCCTTATGATTCTCCTTCCTGTCTCACCTGGCAGAGTGGCTGCATGGAACTTGGCTGCCTATGTGGGTTAATACAGAACAAGCAGGAAAGCAATTCTAAATATTGTCTCCAAACTTCTGACAGACAGAGATTAGGAGGATAAGCATCCTATTTTTAACTTCTGGGGAAACCAGGGTAAATACTACATTAGATCATAAGACTGATTTGGTCTACAGCCTGAAAAGTGGGTGGATATTGGATGTAGGCATCCAAGTTCTATCTGAACCATGAAAAGCATTTCCTACGGTATCTGTAAATACAAAACTGGATAATAAAAGTCAGTGAAAACTCTCCCACATGTTACTGAGGCACAACACATGTCTCCCTAAGTTTAAATTCTGGATTGTAAATGAATTTCTTTAAAATATATATGCAGACATATATAAAAATGAATACATAGCTTGACTGTACAGACAATAAACACATGAAAGAAGATAAATACTAAAAATATAATTGTAGCAATATAGGGGCAAGACCCAATATTAAAAATGTTCTAATGCACAGTGAACTGTTACCACATCGTTGATTCACACCATGTGAGAAACTTTGTGTTTGGTATAAACACAACTACAAAACAAACAGACTTGTACCTAATTTCCCAACCGAGTGTCTGAGCATTCTGCTCTGTGTCATCAGAGCATCTGCACCATAGACCTTAACAAAGCCTGCCCCTGAACCCCAGACAGAAAAGAGCTTAAAGGCAAACCTGAAATATTAATCTTGTGTTTTCTATTTATGTTATCACTTGCAGGAATTAGTCCTAAGCTATGACTTTACAACCATCAATAAAAATATTTTCATTTAAGAAAATGCAAAAAACTTTCTATCTCTGCTCTCTTGACTATTTCCTTTTTCTAGATTTAGATGATCTCGTGCTCAGAATTCTTTCCTTCATGATTCCATTTCTTAGGTGCTTAACTGTCCTGATTCACTTAATGAGCATTTCTGAATATATTCTTAGCATTGCATACTTGAAAGTCAAGCTTGGTAACACTCACTGCCAATATATTTAACTCCCTTTGATGCTCTGATCTTCATTTACTGGAGCATGATCAAAGAGTGCTCCCTTCAGAAACATGGGAAGGAAAACTGAAAATAGCAGCCAAAATGCAACAAATAGCAACACAAGCTTATCCCTGATCAGCTCTTTCTAAGATGCTCAGATATGGAATTCTTCAGTTTCACCTGGTTCAGGCCAACTAGACAGTGTGCTGGTTTTAATAGGAAATGTACTCTTTGGCAGCTAATCTATAGTAGCTCAGCTCATGCACAAGCTCTCACAACAGACTTGGGAAAAGTCTCCCGGCATTGTGGAGGGCACTGGTGTGCAAGAAAAGGAAGCTGTTTTTATCAAAATCTGTAAATGGCCAATCTTCAACAAGAAACTTAAAATTGCATCCAATTGTTCCTAAATAGTTTCTGAAAGAAGACAACAGAAATTAATATATGATGACCCTAGTTCAGGCAACAAGGCAGCAATATGGTTGCCTCACCTCAGATGCCTTTCCAGAAAGTAGCAGGTCTTAATCCACATAGAACAAGGCACTTGGAAGTAGGCAATGGCATTGGTTTCTAGCAGACAACTAGAAGTGATTCTTGCTTACCACTAGTCAGTGGGATATTTATTACATATTCTCAGATGAAACCTTTCATCCCAGGGAGAAAATGGAAAATAGAAGAGATGGAACACCTCAATTCTATTTTATGTAAAAAAATGACTCAAAAAAGCTTATAAAACTTTACTGCTGCCTGTCAGATAAAACACTGAAATGATCCAGCACATCCTATCTGTCTGACTATCAACTTTAAAGATCTACCAGCTTGGAACCTGAGTGATTTTATTGCTATATTAACATCTAAGAGAAAGCATATATTGTTTTGAACTGGGGAAGAATACCTCGCACATCAGAAAAATAGTTTTCAGTTTCAGGACACTGAACTGCAACTTCATCCTCTTTTGCTCAGTTATGTGTTAAAATGGTAAAAACGGGTAGTGAGTTTTCCCATACAAACATTCTTTCTCTGCCTTTGTTGATAAGGACTCTTAAAAACCCAAAGTAGCAATGACTCATGTATTTGTAAACCGGGGAGTTAGCACAAGGTAGAGCTGATGTTGTTCTCTAACTAACAACAAACTATGGCACAGAAACTAAGCAGGTAAGTACCTTCTCACTAAATGGGGCCCTCCACATCGAACAAGTTACAAGGAACAGAATAGATAGGGCTGGACCAAAGCAAAGAAGCATCCTGGCTACTTCTGTGAATAGTCCTCCTTTCTAAGTTGTATTTAAGCCACGTCCCTAGATGCAGCTGGGAAAAGTCCTGAGCCAAAGATAATATAGAGCATTTTTATTTACTAG
This sequence comes from Eulacestoma nigropectus, assembly GCA_013397775.1. Classification (NCBI taxonomy): domain Eukaryota; kingdom Metazoa; phylum Chordata; class Aves; order Passeriformes; genus Eulacestoma; species Eulacestoma nigropectus. The sequence continues at coordinate 1,418,310 of VZTE01006358.1, read as the reverse complement.
TTTATTGAGTTGAATCATTGGCAAATTGATCCAAAGTTCTTTGTAACAAACTAATTATAAACAGCCAAAAGTTGCAGTCCTGTGGAGAATGAATAACACCAGATTCTCAGCACCAGCCTCATTCAGTATGAATGGATGGCCCCTGCAGCCTGCCACGGTAAGCAATAGTCTGTTGCCATAATCCCAGCGATGCCAGGAACCAGGAACCACAGTGTCTGTATCAAGAATAGAAGCTCTGATGTGAAGAACTACCTGAAACCAAAAGGCAGAGTGAGAACCTGAGGTCCAGGAAAATCCACCCAAGTAAAATTCATGCAAAAAATACAATAAACCAAAAATTAAAAAATATCGTTATAGATGGATATTCAGTGCAAGGTGCGCTAGGATGACCCTGCTTAAACAGGAATGTTGGACCGGACGGCTCACTGTCACCTCTTCCAACCTTAGCCATTCTGGGACTCTGTGATATCTATCTATCTATCTCTCTATCCACCCATATAATTATAGATGTATAAAACTAGAATCATAAATATAGTTTATAGAACAAACAAATAGAAAAATATGTATAAAACCCTATAGTTATGTATAACTAGCTATTTATGTCTATATATTTGTATAAATCTAGTTTTATACGTCTTCAATTATATATAACAACATACAGGATTGTTTCGTACAAAATTCTTACATTGTTGCTTGTGTGAAGAAACCAAACACACTCTATGGCCATATATTTTTTATAACTTTGTCATAGTAAAATCCAATAACAGACCAGTATATTAGTAATTATGATATACGGCCTTCTACACAAACACACATTTTTTATTTAATTGCAACAGAAGTCTGTCTATATGGTCTCAATGGAACCTCAACATGCTGTTAATTAATTTGGTTATTAACACTGATGTGCATTCACAAGAGCTCATGACACTAAATTTAAACAGTTTTGAAAGACAGCCTTGGAATATGCAACATTTTAACCTTAACATGTAATTACTTAGAAACTATGTACTTCAGCTCATGAACGACTGCTGGGGTTTTTTGTTAGAGGTTGTTTAGTGCTTTTTCTATGTCTATGATATCCTTTTCCATAGAACAGATTCTTAACACATTATTTTCATGTTCACAGTGCTACTGATAAAACCTGCTGAGATGCTATGAAGATGCCAGCTACCTGTCATACGTGCTTAAAATAATTGGTATCACAGGAAAAGTAACACAAGAAGAAGCAGCATTAAAGAACAGGTCTCTCTGTGATATAATGCAAAACATATGTTAAAAATGTGTAATAATTAGAGCACCGTGCATCCCTCTTCATATCAAACCTGGCACAGCTGAAACTATTTGTAGGTATGAAGTTCATGCTACAATACTGGCTGTTTTGAAAGAAAGACCTCTTTTTAAATTACATATTCACCCATACCATGCAAATTTTTCACATTATCCCACACAAAGTCCATTATCCTAACTAAACAGGAAAACAGACTACACTTTTCCTATGAAATATCTACTGGATTTTTCTTAATAAAAAATAAAGAGTAAAGCATGGAAAAAAGAGGGGTAAAGGTAAAAGAGTTTAAGAGCACAAGAGATATTTAATTGCTTAAATTATTGCGAACAAGACTACAATAATTTATACACTTTTATTAGCTTTTCAACAAAGCTCTGAATAAGCATAAACCAACAATGTCCCTCATCTTTTCAACATGGATTTATTTCTTAAACAGACGAATGTTTTTTCCGTTTCCATGGAATACAAACATTTTTGCTGCTGATGCCATTATCTAGCAAGGTTTTACATAGGAAAGTATCAAAATATATTCTTGCAAAGCCACTGCATATGTGAAGGCAATATTGAGGAATATAAAGACTGCATCTTTGCATTTACTGTACTTGAAGTTGTATCATGATTATTACTAAATCCAAAGATATCTTTTTTTGCTCTTCCCTTGACTGTGTTTTTCATAGATCATGATGAATATTCACATGAAGCCAAGAACAGCCTATGTATATGGAATGATATGATGAGCATATATGACCATAGATTACCACTTAATGCTTAGTAGAATAAATTTTGGCAGATTTGAGAGAATATATTTGAAAGCCAGTTGTCAGAGAATTTTAGTATTAAGAACTCTACCATCTAAAATCACAAATTACTGTCAATTAAATGGGGTCTGCCTTTTAAAAGAATTCCATTTCGACACTGATTAGTCAAATAATTACTTTTTAAATAAATTTTGAGATTAAATTCTGGCCCAGCAACAGTGGTGCTATTAAGAGACACTAAGAAGCTGAAAATTGTGTTTTGCAATACCAGGACTCCTGCTATAAGACCCCAGTGCTGATCCCAGCCCAAGTATGCAACATTTTAAAGTGTTTTTTTGTCCCCTCAATCCAGCTTCCAGCATCATTGAAAGTGGTACATTGATTTCACCAGTTCCTGTGCTTAAATCAGATATAGGAATACACAGTAATTAATTCAGACTCTCAAGTGCTATTCTAAAATGTCAGACTCTCTTCTTTCATTCCAAATTCACAAGTTGTATCATTTTTCCATTATGCCTCATCTATGTATTAGATGTATGATATCTAATTAAATATTTCTATTGAACCTATAAATTGTAATGAGCTACAAATTTCTCAAATCATTTACCTGGTATTGTGTCATTTATTTGTACCAGCTTTGCAAGTTATGCAGAAATATAATCACTGTCTGGTAGGTGATCAGGTTAGTATTAGTGAAGTTGTAATTAGAGCAGAAAATTCAGTAAGTACTGCTATCATATATTTAAGAAGTAGCTTAAAAACTTCAAATAAATAAAAATGAATAGAAAGCAATAGAATGTAATTTATTCTTTTCAAAGATTTCTTGCAATGGATGTCACAAAAGTAATACCGAAGTCTAAGTTAGTTTTGAAATATGCAAAGTCAAAGGAGACCTTGTTCACTAAACCTAAAGATAACCACCCTAGGCTAAACCTGTGTGTGGTTTTGGATGCAATGTCCTTTGCACTTCTTTTTATTTTTGAGGTCTTTTTAGGAAGGTGCAAATCAGTGAGGATGAGAAAAAAGGGCTAAGCCTTTAAAGGTTTTGATGGTTTGCTCTTCAACACCTATAACTGGATTTACTGAAAGAAACCAAGTGAGATATTTAAAAAGCTTATGCTGAACCACAAACATATGCCTCAAGCGTACATTTTTTAAATCAAACTTTCTAATAGTACTTTGCAAGGATGTAAATTTTGTCTCCAGATTATTTTGCAAGTTTTGAATAAAACATGTAAAAGAGGGTAGGCCTTTAAACCTAAGAAGTGCTTTGGGGGAAACTAATGCTCTAGGCAAATATGATTACTGATAGAAAATGATGGAATATAACTGCCCTTGTCAACCTTGGACACTTAGTCACTAAATATCAGGAAAAAAAGTCAATATTACACCAACTGTGCACTTAACTATGGTGTTTTTGTGTTCACATGGAGAACACAAAAATCAATTAATTGTGTGAGAGATACAATCCTTTCAGAATTCAGCCAATGCACTAATTTATTAATGCTATTGATTACACTGAACTAAATATGTAATATGAAGACCTGCCACGTCAACACGTAGCTCACAGTTTCCAGGTTAAAGATTTCATTTTTCTTTATCTTTCTTTTCTTTATCCTTGAGACCAACTCTACTAATATAAATTGGAATTCTCTGAAGCAATCTATGCCAGTTGTATTTCTCCAAGTCTGCAGAAAAGTGCTTGGTATTGCCTTTTACTTTCATACTTAAATATTTATACACAGAAACCCCTTTTCTAAGATCTGAGACAAGATGGACACAAAATATAATTGCAATTAGAGATATGCTGAGCTTCCAGAAAAAATATGTCTGGAGACTAAGTCATGAAGAATACCTGCTGATTCCTAGGTAGTGTAGGTACTTAACTCACCTGCATGCTGTGCATCTAGTTACTGTTTGTATTTCACAGGAGAGATCTATTACCCATATCAATAGTGGGCAACCAATTATAACCAGAACATATTACTTCAACTATCATAATATATTAGGTTGCAAGTGGCAGATCATGAAGATGATCTACAATAATTAGAGCAAACTGACAGCAAGTTATGCATGAATGTGATTCATCAGAAAACAACATTACATGCAGAAAATCAACATTCACTGCCACATTAGGCAGGCTGGAGTCTTCACCTTCCTCCTGCAGTTTGCAGTGACAGGAACATCGAAGACCAACTTTCATTATTTACACTGAAGTAGTAATGCTTCTGCTTGTGAATTACGATTTTTACTGGCAGAATTTCTATTCTCCTAATGGCATATATACCTTGCGTACATCTCCAGGGCAAAACACATTATCATGAGTAAAATACCAATAGAAAAGAAGGCAAAAATATAGTGTTTGTTTCAGTGCAAAATACATCTATTCTGAAAGAATTCTCACAGACTATATCTAATTGATGTCTTTTTATTGGTCTGAAATGGTTTAAGAAATTCATGTTTCCTGTAAAACAAAGCAAAGTCTGATTAATCTTTTTCAATACAACCTTAATTAATACAGGCAAGAGTGAACACGTTCAGCTGGAATGTGAGAAAACAACGATGTTTCAAAGGATTTTTAGACAAGGTTTCTTGCTATGTGTACATACAGCATTTGAAACCTAATACAGCTGTCTGTACACTGAGGTATACAGAAAATACATTGGCAACAAAGCAATTACAGTCAGTGAGGCAATCTCTACTAAATCCAAATAAACTCTTTCATCATCACTGAACTAATCATGGTGGATACAGTAAAGTGCCATCAGAAGATCTCATATACCTTATATTTCTCTTCCTACTGGTATTTCTGTAACTAAAGGTAGATAATTTAGTAGATTTTCTGATCTTTACTTTGCAGTCTTACCAAAAATAAGGGTAAGAAGGGTATTTGAAGGAATAGAGCTTGATTTCTGGCTGATTCTTCTATGTGCATTTGGATTTGTGGTATCTTCAAAAGACAACAGAACTATTGTGCCATGGTGTAAGTGGCATGGCATTTCATTTCATTTCTTCACATTGAAAGACAACATATCTTTCATTATCAGTTTGATTCTCCATTGATATTACGGAAAGTTTTTCTCCTAATCTGAATGAAATGCTTAGACATAACTACATAATAACATGTAGGACTAACAGAGAAGTCCTGAAAATGTCACAATTCCACCAAATTTAAAACGCACAAAAAAACCCCCAAAAACCAATAGTGCCCCACATTACTTGCAGTCTGAAAATTGGCATTTAGGGAACAGGTGACACTAGAAAGTAGAGTGAATAGAAACTGAAGGATCAAAATGAAGACAATTCAGTTTTAGTACTCCTTGACGTTTATTTTGTATGCGATTTTATGTAACTGTCCAGGTCCCAAGCATATTTCATATAATCATAGAATGGTTTGGGTTGGAAGGAATCTCAAAGATCATCTAGTTCCAACCCCCCTGACATGGGCAGGGACGTCACGCACTAGATCAGGTTGCTCAGGGCACCATCCAGCCTGGCCTTGAACGCATCCTTCCTGATCACGATGATTTTTAAAGATATTCTCTTTTCCTCTCATAAAGAACAAGCAAATAAAGATTACTTGTTTCAATTGCATAGCATTGCTATGTCAGGGTAGCAATTCTACATCACTGCAATTTACCATTTCTCAACTCAACATTACTAATTAAGGTTACTATAAAAGGCCCATTGCTACCGTACTGCAACCTCCACTACTAAAAAGGGTTTTAGGGATATCTCTGGGAATGCATAGTTCAAGAGTCTTCCCTGATAAGCTGTTATATCACGGAGAGCTATTTGTTCGAAACAACAGATGTGAACGGTACACAGAAGAAGGATGAGTGAAATAGTGCCAATACATACAACACAGTGTATGTGGGAATAAATACTCCTTTCTATACATTCGAAACAGTGGATTCTAAATTCTGCTTCAAAAAAAGAATATGGCACTCATTGTGACTAGTTCTCTGAAAGCACCAGCTTTCAACCTCAGACAAAAAAGCAGCATTAGAACATTGGAAGTTATTAGGGGCAAAAAAAACCCCAAACAAACCAAAAAACAGAGCAGGAAACTTTTTTTAATGCGATAAATCCATGCACTGTATCTTCATGCTCAACACTGAATTTCTGATCACTATATCTCAAAAAAAAAAAAAAAATATCTAGGAAAGAGGCAAAAAAAGCAGGAAGAATATAGAGGAATTTTGAAGTCATTCCACATTAGAAGATGGTGGAATGAACCAGAGTTCATCAGCCTGAAAAAGAGATAATTGAAGAAGGATATGATAAAGGTTTACATAAAGATATGTAGGGAGTCCTCATTACTGTGATGCTAGAATAGGGATCTTTCAATTCTAATATTACAAGAGAGGTTTTCACAAACAAACACAATGGTTTCCTAAAGAAAAAACATAATTAAATTGTGCAAGTCACCATCACAAATCACACACGGCAAAACCATGAATAATTCAAAATGTCTAGTGGACTCATTAAAACCTATTGAACAAGACCCAAGTCTGACCTCTGACACAACAAGACTTCAAGCCATGCCTGCCAAGTGGTGGGAGGGTACACACAGGAATTGCCTGGAAAAGCTTCTTGTACTCTTTAAAAGTCTCTTGTTCTACCCAATGTGTTTGTATCTCATGCATCAAAAGTAAGTCATGCTAGATGAACCTGCCCCTCTCTTTAATAAAATACCTGTTTTTTTTCTGGAAATAGGAAATACAGTAGCCCTCTTCCATCACCATTAGCATCTGAGCTCACTGTAACAGGTGTTAGATAGGTAAGGAATTGTCTGAAGGCAAGATAGCTGACGGAAGTGGTGAAAGCCAGACATGGATGAGTTTCTCAGAGCCTGATTTTTCAGTTATGTGATTTAATATTTTCATTAGTGGTTTTCATAGGAAAAATAGTAGGAGCAGGCTGATGACATATATTGATGACATAATGTAAGCAGAGGTTCTCCAATACAGAAGATTGACTGTTAGATACAGGAAAGAGCTGATGACCTTGAAGACTGGTGTAATAGAAATGGGATGAAGTTTAACAATAAGTAACTCAGGATTATATATAAACAGTATTTCTGTTAGAAACTGGAAGCTTAACATCTGGAAACAACTGAGAAGGAACAGTTATAATAGCCGATTTGAAGACAACCCTACACCTTGATGTAACACAGTAAAAGCTGCTAAAACAGTAAAGGCTAATAAATTCTCAATCTTTTTGACTTATGCTTTCTGTCCTCTGTTTTATCCTGAAACTTCCATATTTTGATTTATTCAGATTTTCTAATTTTAAAGTGCAAAATAACCATCTTGAACATCATCAATAAGCCAGCAACTCTTTGCTCATATAATCAGCCTACAAATCTGAGAAGTAATTGTTAGGTTCTAAAAGACTTCCACCTCTGAAAGAAGTATTTTTCAATACTGAAAAGCTAAAGACAAGGCAGATCTTATGAATGTATAAAAAATGCTGATCTTTTAGAGATAAATCTGAATGTCATATAGAAAATAATTTACCATCTGGAATACTTATGGCTCCTTATGCCGTTTGCCTCAGAATGCTTTTGCTTTCATAAGGAAGTCCCAAGACTTACTTTCTAATGCTAATGTATTTTTCAATGCCATCACTTTTTGACAAGTGATTTTATTGGATAAATACTAGATGCAGAAGAAGTCTAATGAATTAAAAATCATATCACTGAGAGGCAGATGACAAAACTGGTATGTCATTTGCACGTTACCTACAGTTTGCGAAAGTTCCCCCAAAACTCTTTGCAAACACTCAGGTGCTACTTTCAAGTAATCTGATTTATTTCATGGAAGTGGCTGTACATACTTGCCCTGTTCTTATACTCTCACCTATGCAACTTCTACTGATAGGGGCTTTGGGAAGATACTTCTGCAAAATCAGATACCAAATTCAGCATAGCAAAAGTCAGAAATGAACACCTAAATTTACTGATGGAAGCTCAGCTCCTTCCTCCGATAGCGTTGTGTCTGGAGTTAAGCTTTTGGACCAGAAAGTGATTAAACCCTGAATGTTAGCAAAAAACCCCAAGAACAAGCTAAAACTTTCTAGTTCTCGGGTGTAATGAATTAAATTTTCAAGGAAGTTTGTTATTAAAAAATTTGAATGTTCCTATGAGACAGGTTTCCTTTAAAAGTTGCCTTAAAAGTAAAGATTTAATAAAGTTTCAAACATTTGTCCAAAAAAATCCAGACACCTACACTTCTTTGGCTTATTTTAATATATAATAATAGACAAATTCAAGCCTTTATCGTTTCTAGAGGAAAGATTTGTACATTTGTTCACAATACGCTGGCACTACCTCAGACTTTAACTGAATTTTTCAAGTTGAACTGTCAGTCTTACACTTAGGGTTTTTGGGTTATTTTATTAATTTTTTTTCTTCTTATCCATTGTTACAAAAAATAGTTATATTGAAAAATACCCTCTAAGCAGAATTTCAAAAGCGCATGTATTATAGAGCTTAATATCAGATTTTTAAGGTGTAATGAAAACATATTTACACACACATACACAGAAACTCATGCACAATATATAGCATGATTTTATCCTGACTTACTCTAATTTAATTTATAAGTTTATTTCACCTTCAGTTTAACAATGTTTCAACTTCAATTTCATTTGAAAGAAAGGACTTCAGCCATGAAAATTACCAGTTGAAGTTCTGTTGATTTTTGTTATTAATATAATGAAATGTGTCTCTGATTCAACATTTATGTCTTGTTATGTTGGTCAACAAGGTATTGAGTATTCTCAGCATAATTAATTTTTTTTTTTTTGTCCAAGAAAAAGACAAATTTTCCTAGTAAAGTTCAACACAGCATAGCAAAGCAAAAAACACCTGAAAAATCATATGTGAGATAGGTTTATAATTCAGCAACCTGAAACCTAATAAACTTTTTTCCTGTAGCAGAGGGTATAGACTCAGTGAAAGAAAATATTCTGGATGAACTACGAATAATTAGTTAATGTGATGTAATACAAAGTTACCAATACATTACTATAATAGGAACAAAAAAACCCTTACTGTACTCTTTTAGATTTCCTGCCTACAAATACTTTAGCTACCTAGAATTCTTTATAATCACTTTGAATGTAATTTCATTCCATGACTGTAAAATAATTCTAGACTTTATATATAAACTTGATATCCTGACACATAACTGATAAACTACTTTAAAAACAGGTAACATTCTACGGCATTCTTCAAGTAAATGCTTAAGAATAAGAAGCGAGACCAAGTTATTTTAATAGTATCCAAAGTGAAGTAGAAATTCCTTATTTTCAATTGAATGCTCTGAATCAGGGATTGATTCTCCAGTGTTTACTATTTATTCATCACTAAATTCCGTGTTTTTCTGAGGAATTGCTATTAAAAAGCAATGTTTTAATAACTGAAGAAGCCCAGACACCTTTAAAACTCTCCGTATTTGTACAATTTTAAAGTAATGCAGGGCTATTTTCACTGTCATAAATTTGTATGTAATCCTATTCTGAGCCTTCTTTATAGTTTAGTGATTCTTAGACTGTGTGGTGATGCTGGTTTAAAATTGAACTATCCATCCAGTAACATAAATTAGACATCAATTTGTCTTTTGTGTATTGCAAAATATTTTTATTGAACCTTAAATATATTTGGAAAAGCAAGGAGCTAATCACAGTCTAAAGTGCTAAAACCACGCTAAAGGTTTAGCTTCTCACATTTTGTATAAGAAAATTTACGGAATAAAAGAATAGCCCTGCAGGAATGTTGTTAAAACACTAGACATACCTTTGCAAACTTTATCACATCAACAAAGTATATTTCTGAAGACAATAGAGTGAAGAAGAGTCTCTGTTAAACTTCACACATACAGACTGCAGACAGATCAGCAATGACACACCAGAAACTCAATTGAACAGTCAATAGAGTGATTTATATAACTCCAGAGGTCATTCCAAAGACCAAGATTAGGAGCTTCCCTCTTGCTATCAGTTAAACAATGGGTTCTCCCAATTACATCAGGTGTAAACACTTAACTTTGTATTTAAATTAGAAAGCTGAGCCTAGATCTTAAAGTCAGACAACTACCTGTGGATGACACCCTTGCATTTTGTTCTTAATATTGCTTGAAGACTCTAGCATTATTTCACAGATATTCTATTGCTCGGATGTGAGAGACACAAGTAACTGTTCAAGGAAGCAATTAATTTGTTATGGCCAGAGCAAACCTCCTCGTTACAGCACAGCTTAAGGTGTCATTCTGTCTTATTTAATTACCGGTTAATCAGCCAAAGTACAATTGCTTTATATTTCTAAAAAAAACTTAAATATTTTATCATTCAGTAAGTTTGTATCTGACAAACTAAGAGAGAAAATACGAACAGGGAAAATCTAAGTGCAGGATTCCAGGTAGTAGTTTCTTAAAGATATTCAATGAATAAAGTTTAACATTGGTAGTCAAGAAAAGAAAAGAACCAACCAATGTTCCTCCTTCCCCCTCCCCAATAAAACCTTATCAACATGCCTATTAAGACAATGAGAAAAAAACTAATTAAAGTAAATTAGCTTAATGTGCACAGGCTGGATAAAGACAAATCACTTTTAAAAATCCAAGAAGATAATGGTACCCATTTGGGATACGTTTTTGGCATTTTTCATATAAATTGGACAGTTTTAGAGGATAAATATGGTTAGAGAAGTCCTTACAGGCAATTATGTCTTTACAGTGCTGGTGGCTGACATCATAAAAGTATAATTTTAATTGCTATTAATTGTGTTAAGTCTACTTTTATTGAATACTTAATGCCATCTCTGACAGTTGTTGTAATTTACGTACTTTAATGAAACTTCTTAGCAGAAGTTTGGACTTCGAGGGTCATTTCCACTACGTTCAAAATAAGGCATTTTATCAGCTCGGGCAGTGCAGGTTATTAAGACACTGATTTTTGCCTTCTCAAAATTTGGTAACTTTCATTAGCCTTGTATGGATGACTAGAAAACCAATTTCTGTCTCAGGTTTTAAATGTATCAGAATTTACTAAATACTATTACAAGAAACTGTTATGGAACAATTGTCCCATATGAAGCAACCTCTCTGTTTAATAAGGAAACTGAATTAAGAGGAACTGATGAACGACTGACACCAATTTACATTAATATCTTTCCATTTGGGAATACGGAATGGGTAAAATAAAACCTTGAAATCTCTTTGGCATTCAACTACAAGACCACCCATGACTTTAACTGAATAGCATTGTCTACTGGAAGAGTTTGACCCAAAGATTTGCGAGCAGATAAAATAGCAGACGAAATGCAAAATGAAGATTAACCAATGAAGTATTTAACAACATAATATTGTGCAGTGCAGAGAAAAAAATGTTATTGACTTTACATTTCTGTACTAAAATTCACATTACTCTACTGCCAATAGTTGTAGGTCTTCACTGCTACTGTGATTAGCATTATTAAATTATGAGAAATTAATTTATCTCTATCAGTGCTAGCTTCAATATTTGTGAATTAGTAATTGGCCCAGGAGCACTAATGAGACAATATATCTGTTGTGGCTCTTCTGTCTGTTAACATGCCTATTTAAATTAGAGCATCATTATATACAAAATAAATTATTGAACTGGGCAGGAATGTATCTCAAAGAATTTCCAGACTCTTTGGAAATCCTAGCCTGTTATCAGCAATGTGCAAGGCTTACTTAAGAGAATAGACTACCAAAAAACAACAAAAAAGGAAAATTAGACAAAATATACCTCTTTTTTTTTGGCTCAGCCATCACAGGACATTACAATTAAAGTGATGCTCACTAATGGATCTTGTAGCACAGGGTTTTAAGTAACTGTGGACTAAGATTTCTGTATGTTGGTCCTAAAGATATAGCATAGTCAAATATAGCTGCTGGCTATTTACCATCACATTCACTTGGCTATCTCTGAATCATGTAAATCAAGTCAAGAAATCTTACAATTAGGTTTTTGCAGTCCTGTAGGTGAGGTTACTGTCTTGTAATTTGGTTCTTATTGCAAAATTATGTGAAATTCTTACAGTTAATTTTTAAACATCTAAGGAATGGATATCTGTTGCTCTGGTTAAAAAAAGCGACACCAAAACACAACAAACCAGAAAATGTCAGAACATTGGAAAGCCAAAAATATCTAAAGGTTGTGATGTTTTAACCTGAAAACCAGATGATATTTATATTATTTTAAAATTAAAAACTAAAAGTATTTTAAAGCTCATTACAATATTGGTAACATAACTTGAAGATTAGAATCTTTGTAGATATAACAAATATTCTACATTTTTCATGACCTATAAGTCATTGCTTTATAGATGTATCTCACTACAAAATATGTGTACCTGAGAGCTGTAATACAACTTAGAGCAGAGTAGGCTCTAAGATTTGCGTGAAACCAGAATGTTTGATAATGTAAAAAATCTAGTTCTAGGAATACTCAATTTTAAGGTGAGTCTCTACAGAAAAAGGTTATTTATGTTTTTCAGTAAGAATTTTTATTCCTTTATGAGTTATTTAATGATTCATATGTTATATCTGCATTCAAAGTATTTAATTCCAAATTCATCTAGGACACCAGTTAGTTTTACTTTTTAGTCCATATCCAAACACATTTTTACCTGAGGACACAGATGCCCCCAGGTCACCACAGATTTCCTATTCCTGAACTGCTTCGTTAGTATTACTTATGGCAGTTGTGTTCATGTTAGTAAATTACTAACATTAATGTAGGATAAGACTGTGTTTTACATAAGGAATAGACATTCAATAACAGATTTTATTTTCTTCGAATGCTTTTACGTTATTTGAGCAGAAGTTTTATTTGAACAAAGTCTTATTTCTCAAAACAACGTTAACCAAATTTGCTGGAAATGGAGCAGACTGTCTATTAAGCCTCCTCTTTCCTGCCTCCAAGAACATTTCCACCATTTTGTCTCTTCTCTATTCCTTTTTCAGTCTCTACTATATTTTCCTGGTTTTTGTCCCCTCAAACTCTCTCTCAGAAATGTACCTATTAGTTTATTTTCTACTTAATAGCTGCACATTTATTTACTATTTTTCAAGTGTTTTTATGAATCATCCCGTTTTCTATCAAGCAGTCTTCCAAATAAGAGCCTATTAGGCTTGTTAGGTACTATTTATTGTAAGTAAACGCTTAAAGTAAGTAAATGCTTATCTGAGTAATTATTTTTATATTTTAATTGCAGAAACTGCAGTATTTTCCTGTAAATTATCAGAATTGAAGTGTCCATTGATTCTAACAAGTTTTATACAATTTTTATTGTTTGCACTTACATCACGTTTGGCCCAGATGATTGAATTAAAAAAATATATTTCTAAAGAATTTGATTTCATTACATATTAGAGGCAGAAAATGAGATGTGAAAAAATCTGTGTTAATCAGCATCAAGTTTTTGTCTTGGAAAATACAAATCCAAGGACTTACAGTACAAAGGTGCTCCTATTGCACATGCTCTGGAAACCACTTTTCCATTTTAAGCTACTTGAGATTTTAATTTTTATCTTTCAGTTTCTATGTGGGATTAATGTGGGCAGAATTATGAGAAGGAAACAAGATGCATGTGAAGATGACAGATGAATTTCCTTCTGCAGTCTAAATAAATTAATTAGGTTTTGATTGACTATATGGATCATAATTCACTTTCTCTTCTGATATCAATGCACAGAAAATGTCCTCAACAAAACTAATATATGCTATCCCCAGCATCTAAAAATTCTCATAATATATCCAGGATTTATGTTAACAGAAAGGACAAAACTAAGTGGTGAAAGAAATGTATACAGACAATGGCCTTGCAATCAAGTTTTAGAAGTAGGTATTTAGAAAAAACTACTGCCAAGCTGTAACATTTATTCTATTTAACTTCTCCCTGGGAATATTCCGTCTTTTATTACAAAGGATTGGAGGGAGATAAATCCAAATTTTGACCTCCTAGTTCAATTAACCTCTCAATTATATTGCTAATTTAAGACTAACTTGACTGAATCAAATGGAATTATATTAAAATAGATGTAATTGGAAGAAGAATCAAATACTGTATTTGTAATATCTCCAGTAAAAGCCAATAATTTCACGTCAAGGTCACAAATATTACTGCTGGAAATCATAAAAGTGGAATGATCTTCCTCAGTTATGGGGTTTTGTGTATTTCATGGTCTTTATGGGAAAAAAATGCAGGTAGACAATCAGGTAACCTTTATATACAAGAGAAGACAGAGAACAAGGACTAAGGAGAGCAAGAGGGAAAAACTTTTGCTAAGGGACTTGACAGAATGGGAATGGCAGAAGGGAGCTGGTGAAAGATCAAAACAGAGCTCAGAAAAGTGTGAAACAATTAAATGGGGCCAAAGACACTTTGTGAGAATGACAGAAGCATGAAGGGGATGAGGGTGAGGACTGGCCACAAGTAGTATTTTAGTGGCAGTAAAAATGTACCAGTGACAAAACCATAAAACATGACAGAAAACGAATTAATAAAAATATGTGGGCCTGTTGATCTTAAAGGTCTGTCTGAAACACAGGAAACAGGAAAGAAAGAGGAGCTCAGGAATGACTAAGTCTGTATCTGAGGTGCCTTAAAGCAGTGGGGTACTATTCCATTTTTAACATACTTCACTGAGATTTTTTTGATTTCTAGGATATACAGGGTGAGACAGTGGAATGCAGAGAAATGTTCCTTATATAGAGATATTCACTGCAATACAGCTATGTCTTTATTTTTCAGATGGAGAAGGAAATAGAGCAGATTTTCAGGAAGGTATCTTGATCCCAGGGGATGTTGATCAATAGACAAGGAGAGGTATGTTGGAAACAAACCACCTAAATCCACTCAAATATCTAACTTAAAGTATAATCGCTCCCTTTATACTCTATTCTCACCCTTTTTTTTTATTTAATCAATTGCCAAGAAAGGTTTGACTTTTATTTGAACTGAGATTACTACATTAAAGCACTTGTGCTCTTTTGCAGGCAGACTACTTACAGCTGCATGGTGCAAAACGAAGTCCCACCTCCTTCCCTGTGCTCTCCAGTTACCTCCCACAGACCTCACAGGTTCCAGACCTGTGGGGTCCCCAGGTTTACCTGCACATGGACACAAGGTGTTAAGAACAACACACAGGACATGCTGCAGACTCTGCTATGGTGCAGTGAGAGGAATGGACATGGAGCAGTGCTGCTGGCTCCCCCTTCTTGACAGCTCTGGAGGGGTCTTAGATGATATTGCCAGTGTGAAGGGAATATGAGTCACTGACAAAATTCCTGAAGGTGTGCTGATCAGCAATCTTTCAGTAAGTAAGCCTAAATCTTGATAATTCTGAAAAGAGCTGATTTTACTTATTTTACTTTATTTTTAACTAAACAGTCACTAGGTTACTCAGTCTCCACACGACAAAATAATCAAAGACGACATTATTCAATATTAGGCAGTAAAAATAAAAATTAGAAGAAACATTGAAACCCATCATGTTTCCTCTTTCTTCTGTTTAAGCTCTCTAGGAAGCAGAAAAATCTCAGCTTTGTTCTTTGTCCATTCTTGAAAAGCCTGTCAAAGTACAGAGCTGAATCTTCAAAATTATTAAGATAAACATCCATAATAATGGTAATAAAAGCATGCTGTCATGTATCTTCTGTGAAGCATAAAAGTTTAGTACATTATTTAAGTGCTTGTTTATTGCTTTAGAGATGTCATTTCTTGATTTTGCAATATTCAAAGCATTTCAATTTTTGTAATTTTTTATTTGCAAAGTTTTTCTCTCATAATCTTTCTATTTTCAAGACTTGCAAGTGCAACCACTAGTTGCCATGTTTACATGGCAAATTGCTGCTGACAGAGGGATTACAAAGAAGAGAAAAAGAAGCAGCGTTTGTGCTTCTAGAGCTGACATCTATAACTGTGGTTGTTCATAGGGTAGAAATTTGCCTTCCAAAATGCCCAGCTCCCAGAAAGGTTTGGAGCAGAATGAGAAGGATCACATGCCAAAGCACAAAACCCCCAGCTGGTGCCTGTTACTTGCTAGCCCTGATCCCAGCACAGCAGTTCTGTTTCTCTCACTTTCGGCAGCTGCTTGGGGACTGCAGCACCCTGCCCTGCGCTCCTCACATACTCAGAAACCTGATAGATACACAGCTGTTGCCATCAAAGGTAAAATTCATCCTGGGCTATGTGCCAGCATAAGGACTATGGCATTACTAAAGACCCACTAAAACCTTCAAAGGCTTGTGCAACACTTAAGACCTTGTAGCATTTGGCTGAGGCAGGCTATACGTGCAGCGCTGGAACCAAATTATTTCTCCTAGAACTAGTGAATGTCAGAAAGGAAAGATTTTAAGATGGTTTTATTTAATCAAACTTACATATTTCAGGGTAAGCAACTGCTTTTACTGTTATTGATAATAAAAGACCTTTCAAAGTTTTCATTTCAGTGCCATGAATATACAATAGAATGTCAGTGCACTAGTTTTATTTCTGAATTGTTAGCAGACAATTGTTAGCAGAATATTTAGAAGTTCACCTATTTTCCATCCAAAAATGGAACAATCCATAGGGCCTTAGCTATGTATACATGTGTATGTATGAAGGGAGAACAGTCAGAAAACAATGGGATAGAAAAAACCCGTGTCTCCATCTTGAAGTGATAATTTATATACTGTACATGCTAGGTCAGCCTTTTATGCTATAATTATTACCAGAAAATCTGGTAGAAGTCAAGTAGCATGCTCTGCTAAAAGGTAACCATACAGAACAGCTGTGTCCTGCCAGCAAATTTTTTAACATCTTAAACATTCTGTGTTTCTGTTTCCTGATTTGCTAAATGGGAGCAGCACTGCCAATGCATCCTTCATAAAGGGTTTGCTATACACAGACAAAGAGCAATCTGATTACTGAGTATTGGTTGGCACCTGGTCAGTAACAGATATATGGGTCTTCAAAACTCCCATGGTCCATGAAACAAAAATTCTATTCAGAATACTGTTAGAAGAATAGGGTTAATACTGATAAATGTCAATCAGGTGGCAGCCTGCTGTCTGGTTCAGACAAAATTCTGTTTTGACATTGCACCAAGGTGTAAGAGTGGAACTATGCTGGAACTGTTCAGGCAATTCTGATAAACTGCATGAAAGACAAAGGATATTTAGTCTGTTTTTAAATGAGATCTGGCAGTTAAGAACTCAAATGCTATTGTTTACCAGGAGTTTTTTATATGATACTATTATCCTACTCCTAGTTACTACAACTTATCATTTCAGTTTTATGATATATATTTTCTTTTATTCATTAAAAACACTGGCTACTCTGAAAAACACAATGTGGAGGAATTTACATTTCTCTTTTCCCTCATATTTCTTTCTTCTGTGTTATAAATGTTCCTATTTTTTGGATTTATTGTGCACTCATAAATCAATACATTCGTGCAGTAATAAAAATAACTTATTGTAATGGTAACAGCTCCAAAGGACCCCTGACTACGAGTGGCATTTTATTTAATTCAGATCTATGTTCCATTCCTCAACTAATGGCACACTGTGGGTTATAAAGTGATTAAAATTGTTGTCAAACTGGCCTCCTGGAAAGAGGGAGCCCAAATTCTTTTCCTGCAGTTGGTAGATCTGCAGGATCTATATTTGACTTTTAGAGTTGGAAAGCAAAGAAAAGCTAGTGTAGGAATAAAAAGCCAGGGAATGATGGAAAAATGGCTTTTTTTTTTTTTCCAATGCCTCTAGTAAGCATGTTTAAGTAAACAACAAAAACAAAGAAGGAGTCAGTATTGCGGTTTTTTGAAGGTTAATGGAAATACAAAGAGATTTGCCTACAACTACACAGGAAAACATTAGAAGAGGTAGGAGTATAACTGATCTTTTGAGTCAAATCTCTAGTGTCTTTATTACTGTATTTCTAGCTTTGGTTCCTTAAGGGTCATTGGATTTCTTTCTTATTTTTTAAAATTTATGTTTACTCTTTTCAGTATTGCTGAAATTTCTCTTTATAATATTCCCGAGAGATATGCAGACAATGTATAGTACTACTATCTTTTTGAACTTCAGCACTTTTATGTCCCTTCACGAACATCATATTTCTTTGATAATGAAGGGAAATTATTAGGAATACTGGACTGATCTATTAATTGAAAATTCAAAAAAAGAAGATGAAGTTGATTACTCTTTGTCATAGCTTTTTCTAAAAAAAGTCTAAATAAATGACAGTTTGGAATCACACTGCAGCTGATTCTCAGTTTGCTATACTGGTGCATAAAAGAACTGCCACATAGCAATGCTTGTTAATTCTAGCTAGTGCTACTGTGTATCAGAAATCTCTAAAACTCCAGAGACATTTTTCAGAGAAACTGTAATCTATGCAAGTTGTGGTGAAAGGGAAAGGGAAAGGCTTGCTGTCAGTTATGGCTTTCTGGCTTTTACTGTTCTAGAAGAAAGAGATCTAAAAATCTGTGGTCAATTAGAAGAAAAAACTGTTTCAGAAAGAAACGACACCCATGGGTCCTGCAATACAGCCAACTGTATATCTTTGGGTTTTTGTGTGTTGAAGTATCAGTATATATTGAGTGTAACAAACAATATACAGATAAGAGCTTCAGCAAGCTATTGTATGTTCATGTTTCAGCACCACAATTCCTCTCTTATCTCCCTGTGAATCTGGATCAAGATATAACTTTAACCTATCAAATTTCATTTTACCCAGCTGTAACAGCAGCTTTTTCTCTGCAGAAAAATGTTTTATACACACTCAACAGTCATGGTAGAAAGAAAATAAAACTCCTGGATACCACCTTAAAACCTAAGCTCCGCAAGGCTTAACCTCAAATCTGATATATCTGTTTAACATCAAGCAGTTTTTAAAACTATCCTTGAGACTCCCGCCTTCCCCTCACAGCTTTCTCCATGACTCATGGAGAACCTTGTATCTGCTCATATTATGAATCTTTCAAAGTTCAGATGTCTAAGCAACTCTTCTAATAGACACTGTTTCTAATAAGTGAAAAATAAATGTTAAAAAGACAGGTATTGTTTAAAGACTGTACAATTATAGCCACATGCTTTATGAACCCTTAGCAAAACAAATTCTGCAAAAAGGACATTTTACCTCCTCTTCTAATGAGGAATAAGCAGTGCATATTCTCAGGGAAATGGTGAACATTTTAAAAACGAAAACTGAATTAAGTTTTTGCAATGGTTCTGTTAAATATAATCTAATTTAACAATGGGGTTTTGTACTAAATAGGTCTCTGCTCCTTCCTTGCTCTTGAGTCATGCTTCAAGAAAATCTGCAAAATGAGTTGAGCTTAATTATTTTCCTAACTTCCTTCTTACCTATCCTTCTATTTGCCACATTCAAATAAGGTAGTTCTCACGTAAGAGCAGGAGTAAACACCAGGGTAAGAAAGTATCCAGGAACCCAGTTTAGGGACAAGATGGTCTGGATTCAGTTTCAGCTTTTGATAATATTTCCTTGTGACCACGGCTAAATCTTAACACCTCGGCATCTCAGGATATCAACTATAAATGACACATAAGCAGGTCTGTGGAGCAAAATCATGCCATTCTTACAGCCTTGTTATCTTAATGTTCTTCACAGGGAAGTATATGCTGAAGAAATGATGTGTCATGCATACGTATTCTGCAAGGGTTAGTGAGTTCAAGCAGGGCTTCATATTCCCTTTTCTTGCTGTAACTTCTCTAAAGGTAATACCAGATTTAGGACAATACCCATCACTACAGAACGCGAACATACGGAAGCACTGCTGCGTAGAAGTTAATATTCCAAGACCACTTAGAACTTGAAACTGATCCAGGCCCTTGTGTCACTCATGAGTACACATTGGAAGATGTGACTGAGAGAGTTAATGTGTACTTTATAAAATTTTGTTGTGCTTGTATACGTTAATTTTCATGTTTTCCTGATGAATGTTTTTCCTGTATCTATGTTTATTCTGTGACCTGTAGCTAACGCTTGTTTCTAGCTGAAAGCCAGCTAAGGCTCTGCTGGTACCTGTCATATGTTGTCAGCATTCAACAGTGCATACAGTATCCTAACAACTTCATAGAGATAAGGGGGGAAATATGCATCCGCATTCATAGTTTCATCGCAGATTCTTTGCCTAGATTTCAGTGGTAAAAAAACTTGGAGAAAAGAAAAGGAATGAAATTGGTCTTCATAGACACATTAGTGACAAAAGAGAGAGCACCGACAAGCTATTTCCTCAGACTGCAATAGGTGTCAAAGAATTTTAGACAGAGTCATCGGGTCCAGAACAAGCAAATGAAGGGATGAGACTCAGAACTAAATCTAAGCCATGGCTGACTAGCTGAAGAAACAAGGATAGAAAAATCAGCCTCCAAACTTCAGTGGATCTTCTCAAAGCTCCTGACATGGCTAACTAAAACAGCAGCTTGTGACCTGAAATCCTAGTGCCCTGCTCAGTACAAGCCTTACTACTATGAAACTTTATGATGACAGAAACAGTTTTACATTTTCCTTATGAATGCTGTTCTTTTAAGGCCTCTGCTTTCTAACTGCATGATTTATCAAATCTAAGTTCCATTAATTGGTAATTTTTTTTCCTGCTGAATCCTTAACAATTTCCTAAAGACAACTCAAGACAATGGGAAAATTGCTTCACCATATTTCCTCATATAGTTTGTGTTGTTCCTTTATTATTTAAAAATACTTACTGCAGCATAAATTAATTTTGCTGTTAAGGTTACTGGACTTAATTCTCTTCTGTGCTGCACATTGTTTAATTACATCTGTGTAAATAAATACAAGAGCCTAGCAACTTTAAAAGTTACTTGTACTGTTTAGCATTTTATGCATCTCTGCTCTGATTCAAATGGTAGAACATGAGATAGCTACGAAGCAGTTCTGTCGACTCCACTCCTTGGAAAAGGTTTTATACAAGAATGTTGGTGCAATGCTTTGTCTATGCACCTTCACTTCCACTATGCTCGCAAATGAACAAAACCACAAGGAAGCTATTATCTAATCAACCAAAAATATTGGACATGCTAAACTTTCACTCATATTGATACTGAAGAGACGGCTGTTTTTTAAATTAATGCACATGCATTATGGATAATACTAGCGCTTTTCATTTGATTTTTTTTAAGCATTGAATAAAAGTTACAATTTATATGGAATTCTTAAAATAGTATAGAAAAAAAAAATAATAACTTCAGTCACAGAAAGAGACTCATACCAAAAGCCAAAAATTTGGAGATCCTCTGTTGTATTTTTACCATATTATGGCCATACAGTGTTGCAACTAGAAAAATTATGTTTCAAAAATCACTTAAAAATAAGATTAACACATCATAAGAATACTATGATAAACAGTTTCTGTTGGCTGCAGAGTCCATCAGAAGGAGACTTGGAAAAATAAGCAGAAAGTTGGCTGATTAAAAGTTAACTCTTCATTAAAAATAATAATCAGGAAAACATAAAAAGGATATTCAGATAATTTTATAAAGGTCACCCCTGAAGTATTTGGATTTTCAGTGTATTACTTCACACATGGTATTCTTCCTCTGGCCTGTGCAACAGGAAGGTGCCTGGAATTAGAGGACTGACATCTGAATGACAGATAAGATATGCCTGGCAAAAAGTCAGCACTGCACAGTTCAAGATCAGCAGTGGTACTTCGTGTGGGCTCAGCTCTGTGCTTTCAATTTATTTTGGAAGAGATGATTCTTCTTTTAAGATAAAAGAGAAGGCAATATGAAGTAACATACACCCACGAATTACAGCTAGACTCACTTTGGCATAAACTTTATGACTGTGTTGCAAAAACAAGTTCTTACTCTTAATCCCTTTGAAATTTGCAGAAAAAGTCTTTGGGATTATGCCAGTTCCTGGCAAAACATCATAGAGACCAACCAGTAATAACACTACTTACAGTTACCAAGATAGGTAATGTACATTGCAGGAACAAAACCAACTATTGAAATTCTGATCAAAAGCATTAGCTTTGATTCTTGATTTTGAAAAACAGTGATAGAAATATGAATTCTGTAACTTCAGATATTGTAAAAAAGCATTATCCTAACATATCACCAGACATAGGTAGAATATTATCCCAAAAATAGAGAAACTTGGAAGAAGACAGTTTTTTTAAACATCATCTCTGTAGTTCTCACTGTATGTAGATGGAACAGGTGGCACTATGTCCTGCTATAACATATTAACATGAAGGCAAAGGAAAAAGGAAATCAAATAAGTATTTAAGTCTTTCTAAAATGATTAGTATTATAAAAAGATAATGGAAAAAAAGAATTCAGTGTTTTTAGATCCAAGACCCTCTCCTTTTCTGATGATAAAACAAGGCAGTGGCAAGGGGAACATTATAGTATATAGTTGTTACTATACTACACTATTCTCTAAACATGTGAATGCTTACTATTTTTAATGATTATTAATGAGGTCATAAATATAGCTGACAATAATCCCAATAAATATACATTTAGTTCTTCTTATTGAAAGAGAGCAAATTATTCTCTCTCTAAACAGGTATTTAACAGGTATATATATATGTCTCTAAACCACTTAGGATATGCTGGCTAACACAAATATTAAAAGACATGTTTTAAATGCAACACAATGTTCTTCCTACCTCCATAATTGAAAGCATGCAGTATATCATCAGAAATTTCTTAAAGGTATTAATTTTTAAATTTTACTGTACTTGCAAGTCAGCTTTAAATTTGGAGGGAGAGTTCAGACCCTTTATTCATCAAAATGGAAGCACACAGGCCATTGCCCAGGAATCGGTAATGCCAAACAGTATAATCCTATTTCATTGCTGCAGAAGAAATCTTATATTCGGTTGTATTTCTTAAGATCCAATGTACCAAAACCATAATAGGATATGTTTGAGGTAATCTATAATAAGAACAATTATCGTACTAGATACACAAATACCTCCTGTTATAACTAGTAATGAACTTTTACTAGATATGAGACCTGTGCCTTGCTTACAACTGGAAAAAATGTATGTTGAAAAAACTAGCAATAAGAGTTATTCTATTCTTAAAGAAAACACACTGTTGATCCAATTATTTTGAAATAGTGAGCAGCTACAGATAATTGCTTAGATATACACAGCTACAACTTGGTGCTCTGTCATGACTTCCTCCTGGTGAGACCTTTGTATCCCTTTGGCTGAATTACTCTATTGGAATGATATTCACAGGAAAGGTGTTATAACTAACAAGAAGCTTGAAAACTTTTCACAGAACTGGAAACAACAGGTGGTATTCTGCAGAACCATCTTCAGCAGAAAAAGAAATTGGAGTATAACACACTAGTGGGAAAAAAAGTCTAATAAACCAAAAGTTATCAACAGTTGTTCTCAGGTTCTTAGAAAAGCTGTTCCTCAACAATACTCACATAGAGGAATGCTGGTATCTTGTGTTAAAGTAAAAAAAATTACAGATGTTGTACTTCCTCACTGCTTGAGCAAACATCAGCCTTCCTCACTTAGACATAACTATTTTCCAAACTGTGCCAAAATGCACAGCAATTCTGCAATATAACTACTGTTTTATACTTAATACTAGGTTGAGATCAGAAGAATCAGTGACTCACTTGCAACTCGACTTGGTTTGAAAGTACATAGACAGAAAACAGTTGGCAATCATAAACTGCACTAAATTGCTTTGGAATCTGCTCTGTTCTCCCTTACTCTTGAACTGCTCGTCATGCATTGTGAAAATCTGGGTGATTTTGTAAACGTGCTCTACTGTTAGACAAATCATTAAATTAGTGTAAAGGCATCAAAACTGCTCAGAAGTGGATGTTTCATTTTAAGCAATTTGTTCTACTTATCACAAAACACTTCTCCCCAATATTAGTATTAAATATATAAGAAAAGGAGGAACAAAGAGCATTTATTTCCATTCCTAAGATGCTATCAAGTATACAGCAAGCTATAGCTACAGGCTTTCCTGTGCATATTTAGAAATGTGGTATTTCCCCAATACAGAGCAGAGAATCAACCTTTAGCACAAATGCTAAAGCAACTGATGCTCTTCTGAGAGCCCAAAGATGAAAATACACCATCCAGATGTGTAGATATTTCTGTCTATACAGTTTTTTATTGCATCAGAAGTGTCACAGCTAAGAAATAGTCTAAAATTGCCAAAACTGTCAATGACAGAGGAAACAGCTGTCATAGGATACCCTACATCTTCCTTCAGCTTGATTGCCTAAATCTATCAGATTATAAAAAATATTTTTTTTTTCCAAAAGTTGTACAAGGTGGCATAATTTTTATTCTAATTGAATCTCCTGAGATGGTTCTTCAGAAAGGAACAAAATAGGAATTTGGAAAGAAGTTCAAATTACTTCTGCTCTCCAGTGTCCACCCCTGACACACTTTTGGTGTAATTATTCTTAAATAGGGGCAGTTGCCAAGAGGAAGATGTGAGAAGAACCAGAATAAAAAAAAAACAAACCAAAAAAACAAAACAAAAAAAACCCCTCAAATGATCTACTTACTCTCAGAGCTTTCACTAAACCAGTTTCCTCAGAGGTGATTAACTCCAGTACAGCAGAGAATAAGACAGTAGGCTATTTTCAGTGGTATCACTCTACATTCCTCAGTGACTTGGAAGTTTAAGCAGTCAAGACTGGTCTCTAAATGACCACACTAAGAGAAGTAGTTCTGCAACAAAACCATAGACTTCCTAGGAGCAAAAAATGTTCCCACCTTTCCATAGTGTGGCATGATAGGTTCAGAGTAAGTGATATGTTTAGCTTTCTTCAGTTTGAAACATGCTATCACCTCGCTGCCTGCTCCTTGCTATATAACTGACCTGGAGATTCCTGGGGAATCCTAAACCTGACTGAGGTGTCTGGAGCTATGAATGTTCTCCAACACACTGGAATAGCACTTACTCCAGAATTGGAGTATAAACTAATCAAATTAGTTTCCCTAAAAGAAGCTACAGACAGGACTGGTCACTCAGAATTAGCATAATCATCATCACAATAGTAATAATAATAGTAATAATAATAATAATATGAAAATGAAGAAAAAGCTTACAGCATTTTCTCACAGAAAGAGTTAAGTAGATTTGATGTTCTAAAAATTACTGCAAAACATAACCAAATCAGGAAAATGTGATTCTAACTCACCCACCAGGACCTGCCTTAGTGGTTCAATTTCTCAGCAGGCTTGTGACAGTGGGCAATCAGCATTTTACTGCCTGCAAGGCCCCAGTGCCTTCACCACACTATCTTACCTGATCATCGCAATAAAGATGGCTGTCCTCAGTCTTCCAGGGAAGGAAGGAGGAGGGACAAAAAATAAAGTCACCAACCAATGTGTTTCTTCTTTCTTGTGCTACAATGGCTCTTGTTTAACCTGTCAATGAAAAGGCTTGCCCCCTCATGCCTAATAATTGTGTATTCAATAATGAAGTGCATTACCTTGCTCTCCTCTAGGGTGACTGATTTACATTTTTTGCAGGTTTTTGTTGACCTTAACAATGTAAGCATTGCAGATATATATGAAATAGCTACAAATTTTCTGCTTCTTTTGTATTACTTTCAGTAGCATAGCTGTTCATTTCCTCATATCCCAAATATTTAGAATTCGTCTTTGCAGGTAGCATGAAAGGATTCACTACCTCATCTGTGGAGGATGGCAAGAAGTTTCTTTCTTTAGCAGCTGACATTTTTCCTCATTATTTTATTTCTGCCTCTCAAGCATTTCTAGTTACATTGACTGTGTTGCCTGACTTAGTTTCTTTGCACCTTTAAGTTTCCCATCTTCAAAGACTTCAGGTTTTCTGGCAGTGGGGCTGTACACCTCAGGATATCCAGTAGGACTGAGGAGGACCACCAAAGTACAGCATATATATGAGGGTACACTAGAAACATAAAAGACACAAACCATCCTCTACTGTCATTCATAGATTTCTTCATTAATTATCCTTCTAAAAGGAGAAGGATATACCCTCCTTGTGGAAGAGAGAAAGGGAAAAGCAAGAATTTCTGCGCCTGGTAAGAAACAGACAGAATAAACTTTTTTCCAGAAAAACAGACGCTTAAAACAAGCAGTGGTGGGATAATACTTCAGCCTGGCATCACAGTATCTCTAGAACTGAAAGGAGAGGCGACTGTAGCATCTGACTTGATTATTACTCGGGGATGTTGTGTCACCCTCAATTCAGAGGTACAGGATGTGTTCTGAAACTGTTTAATGGCTGACACAGCTCTCCTTTCTACTGCAATGCAACATCAATTCTATCCCCAAGCTTTCTCCCACATTATTCCCCACTCGAGACCATGATTCCTACCTTACACTGAGAACACAGCGGTATGTTGGGCAAAGCTCTAGTTCTGTATTTGTCGTTTTTTTATAGCTTTTACAATTCATTTAAGCCAGAAAACCAAAGCAGTATAATAAGACAAATGTTGACAAATAAATACCTTTATATATAGATATATTCAGCCACTATGAGACTGCAATACTCAATCTTGTCACATAGAATATGAATGAAAGTGTTCTTCATACCCCAACCTTCTAATCAAACTCATTGTGAAATACATGTACTTGACTCAAAGATTCCCATACAGGGATACAAATGTAAAAACTCATTGGAAATCCAAAGTAAACTCAAAAATCCACTTTAATCAAACTTTCATCACAATTTTCATAAATTAAAATATATGACAAGAAGCTGAAGCTCACCAACAATAAGACATCTTTGTTTATTTACCTTTGAATTAATTCATTTTCACTTACATTACTTTCCTTTGGACTGACCTAAATACTGACCCAGTATTGCTGCTCATGCTAGTTAGGTAGATCTGGAACAATCACAAGACCAAGAAGTCACGATATGATGTGTGACAGAATTTCACTGAAGAATGACCTGTTTTTCATTTTGTGTTTTCCCCACAGTAATTAAAACTGGCTTCCTTTTTAATGATATGTGTAACTGACAGTGGTACAACATCATGCAGAAAAATGCAGTAGATCAAATTTAAATGGCTTTTTCTTTCAATATTTCCCAAAGAATAATGTTAATTTTTTACTTTCTTGAAAATACTAAGCATAAGTGAAAAAACTCATAAATAAATATAAAGTTAATATAATCCTTCCCCAAACCAATGCACTTAATAAGAAATAAATAACCCCCAAACGAATCAACACAATCTTATCGCAATTTAGAATTTCATTTGGGATCTGAATCCATGAAGGACAGAAAAAAGAGGAAAGATTAACACATGAAATTATAACAAGTTTCATCTATTGCTTTTCATCAAAAAACATCAAAAGGACCACCGGACTTAGTGGCTTTAGGGAGTCCAGTTTTTCCAAGGTAATATTTTATGGCAACACGGTACTAAGAAGTGCATGTGCTTGAATTGCTTGGACATTAGAAGTAGTTGATCACCATCTTAATTTACAGTATTTCACACTAGTAATAAGTGTTACAAGCCTGATGAATTATTAGGAAATGTAACTCATTGCATTGACATTTTTCTGCCTATCCGAACAAAAAAAGAAAAAATGAGTTTTATTAAGCATTTGATACTCACAGAGACACAGAAAAATTACCCTTTTCTTTGTTTGCTTTGTTCTTCTATATTGCATGTATTACAATGAAAGACACACACATCAGTGGGGTCTGACCACAATTAATTCTGCAAATTTTGATCTAGCATCTTGCTCAAGCAGCTTTTAAAAAAGAGATTGCATGCTAAGGGCAAAAATAACAACAGTATTAACTTGGGTGTGATACTGCTGGTAGCCCAGACCCTTTGTATTCTAAATCTTTTATACACAATAATATCCAGATTTTGTGCAATATGACAAAGAACACAAATGAAAAACTCCTAAAAAGAGCATCATCTTTGTGAAGGCTACAATATAAACATTTTGAAATGAGTATGTGCCTGACTCTGCAGACAGCAGTGTATGTGTTATCCATACAGGATGTATGTGCTTTTACAGTGTAAACAAAAGAAACAACGAAGATGTACTATGAAATCTGTGAGTAAATTCTGTAAAAGACTGTTTTCTCATGACTTTAACAAGGCTATGTTTTAAAGTTACACTAATATGAATAAATGCAATGTACATATTTGCTTTCTATGTGATTCTACAGCTTGGAGAAGTCTTGGGAGAATTGTCTGGCCTTGCAACAACCTTGTTTACAGGCAGAGATGAAGCAGTAGCCTGTGTTTATATACACTGCCTGTCCCACTGACCTCCTTCAGAGAACTGAAGCCACTGCCAGGAGCGCCAGACTACAGCTCTTCCCCTCACAAAATTGATGCTCCTATACAGCCTCCCTAAGGCTGCATGAAGAAGAATATAATCACATTGTTAATCTAGGCAATCACCTGGGCTTTCAGGATGTAACTGGTGTTTGCATTGATCATGTCACAGGGAAAATTTTGAATTGCATGTTTAAAAAGGGATAAAATTTGCCTCTCCTACCTGTCTCACTGTCCATCCTATGGATTTATTATATGGCTCTAGCAGAACCTGCAAGGATCAGCAGGAGAACATATTAGTTTGAGGATGTAGAGATGATAGAGTTGCAGCTGGCCTGATAGCAACTAAAGTTAAAAACATTTCATGAACAGCTTCCCCAGTAGGAAATCATCCACAAGAATATGTTTTTTGCGAAACAAAATAGTCATTAAAAAACCTTCAGTTTCCCCAAACCCTGCCCCTTCCAAAACCAGCAGCTGGATAGGATTCCCACTTCATCTCACACATAAAACAAGAGCCTGAATTAGGAAGGGTTTGCAGGTAATGTCTTGGATCAGGGGAGAGTGGCATGTGATTTTTAAGCACTGAGTTTTTGCCACTCATTCAAACAATGAATGATGTATGAAAACATCGCTAAGAAATGACTGCCACAAAATCTGCTTTCTGTGCACTGAGTAGTAATACAAGTAGAGAATTGCCCACATTTGTTAACCCACCAGACACAGGAATACATAACCTACAACAAATGTTTGATATTCTTTATATACCATTCTAGTCAATGTGGTGAGGATTAAGGAAAAAAAAGTCTTACTTGATTTGGATTTGAAAGCACAAATTATTTAAGTCTTAGAAATGAGAAGTGTGTTAACAAAAACCTAAATATCATATTTCTAATTACATTCTTACCACAAGCTTTTTTCTGCTCTTCCAAAAACTGTGACCATAACAGAATAAAGGTGTACCTCTGTTGCCCTGAGTTTGCAGTTCTTCGATGTTTTCAGTTTCTGTAAAAGTTTCTCATGCACTTTCTGT
Organism: Eulacestoma nigropectus; assembly: GCA_013397775.1. NCBI lineage: Eukaryota > Metazoa > Chordata > Aves > Passeriformes > Eulacestoma > Eulacestoma nigropectus. The sequence continues at coordinate 1,388,923 of VZTE01006358.1, read as the reverse complement.
AAACATGGTCATGTTTTGTTAACTGTACTTTATTGTTTTTCATTCCATTCTCCTAGGCGGAGACATTTGATGGATATTTCCTTTGACCAGTGTGATTGAGGGGTGGTAATTTCTCCCTCCAATCCACGGTGGTTTTTAAGAAGATATATAATAAAGTCCGGGCTCTCGCCCCGGCTCGCTCGCTCTCTCTCTCTCGCTCTCGCTCTCTCTCTCTATCTATCTCTATCTATCTCTATCTATCTATCTCTCTCTCTCTCTCTCTCTCTCTCTCTCTCTTTCTCTTTCTCTCTTTCTTCTTGCTCCCACCTGGCGAAGTCTGCGTGGTTTTTCGTGTCTGAGTGCGACATACCTCTAAGGAGAGTTATATCCTATGGATGAAACCGTGCTGAAGCAGGCAGACGGGACCCAAAGGTCTGCAGGTCATGTGACAATTCACGCCAGAGCAGGTGAAAGGAGTTAAGAAACAAAGAGCAGCAAAAGGAAAGAGCTGCTGCAGACCACTCTCCAGGACAACCTGCTCCACCACTGAAGGGACCAAATGCAACATGTGACATCAGACATTGGAGATGAGGAAGGGGGAAGGAGAGGTGTGTGGATGAAGGTGAAGAGTTTCCTCTAACTTTTTGCTTGTCTTCTCTCGTTCTCACAACTGGAATCAGTGATTAAAAGCTTATGTCAATTGGCAATAAATCAAGTGAATTTCCCTGACTCAAGATTGTTTGTACCTGTGATTGATGCCCACGATAAGAAAATAAAATTAATGCAGAGCATGCAAAAGAAGATTGAGAATCATACATTTCTTTAACTTTCCACTTTTTTAAGATCATACAAAATTAAGTTTGGTATGATGTTCATCTATCTGTACGACATGAAATGTTTCAGGAAAACAACCACAGTTGGTTAGATGATGGAGAGCTGTAAGAATAAAAATACTTCTGTTTTATTCAAATTTATGGTTAGAGATTAAACAACATTGTGTTTCCACATCTGCCACGCTGATATTTGTGAAATGGATGACTCAATTTTAATATTTGAAGTAAGTACTTGCAATTAAGTTTATAATAAATTGCATATTCTATTTTTAAAAATGCACAGTGAAGCGGATTAGCCTACCTGTTAACCTGCATTGAGTCATCTATAATGTCTTTAGTAATGCTGAAGTAAATGTCACTCCGTAGAAATAACATTATTTGGTCTACTGTTTAAACCTGGCCTGTCTGTGAGATACATTCAGTGTCTGAACACTTAATGTGTTTTGGATGAATAAGATAGATCATGCCACGTGACCAAATGTAGATCATACTATATGGCCAAATGTCCCAAGTGTCCAGGACCTGGAACAGCAGAGTTTTAGTGGCTACTCTGAGACAAAGATGTGGCTAATATCCTGAAGTCTTCAAGTGTAGGGGTTAAGAAAGCAAAATGTTAATTTGAGATGAGAGACTGCAGAGAGGAGATAGCCAGAGGGTGTTCACACTCACCAAGGCATCAAATTGCCAGTCTTGGTGAAGAATTTGTCATTAGAGAATAGAAACAGAAAGATCCAGGTCTGGGGACCTCTCCATCTTCAGCCTTTCAGGAAGCTTGCATCCATTGCTTACCTTCAGATAACACAGGAATCAATATAGAACTATATTAAGAGATGGAATAAGATGTTATTACCTTAGCAATTACAAGGGACAACTGTTGGGCTGAATCATGCAGCTTACCTTAATTACAGTAAAGGAAATAAGATGACCACGGAACATTAGAGATTAAAAGACTACCAGAAAAGAGCTTGTATATTAAAAGAAAAAAGACAAAAAGCCAGCTATTGCAAACTAGCCAAAAGAGGAATTTGATTTCTAGCTGAGACAACTTCATATTGTATTTTGGATTTATTTATTACCTTGAGATAATTTAATGTAACAATGGCTTGGATAATTTTATATTAGTGATAAGGTTTCAGAACTGACACTGTGTTCATCTGGCACTTAACCTTTTTTCATGAGAAAACTTCTGATCTACACATGTCCGCTAACCTTGTTTGAAATTTTCTGAATTTAGTCAAACAAGACATTCTTTTATGGCTTCATTTCCTGTTAGCAATCTTGGCAGCAAATATTCGGTTTTAAACATGAACACCTACTCCACCTTCTGTTTTTTGCTTTTATTATTATGCCCTTAATCCCAAAATGCATACTAACACATGAATCGTCCATATCAAATCTGGATCACTTTAATCTTTATTTGTGCATTACACTGTACGTTTAAAGTAAAAAAAATCTTTTAAAAATCAGTTACTGGGACATTCTATTTCCCTTTCGAACTTTCTTGATTCCCTTGTGCCATCATAAAGGCCAAAAGGGGGCTTAAAAGGTAGAACATTTCATGGTTCTTAAGACAATGTTTACTAGTGTAAATGAGATGTAATGGTCATTGACAGTTTAAAAGATGTATCACCAAACCAGGCAGTAAAATGAATGGTAGGACAATGTGTTATGGTCTCAGTAAAAAAATACAGGCTGTACCTTCAAAATTTGTTTAGCCAGACAAATGCTAGGGTTAAGTACAAGCCTAACTAGACAATGGCTTCAAATACTCGAGAGATCAAAAAAGATGTTACTTTTGGCTTTTAGACACATAGAAAAATACCTTGTTCTAAACTTAAAAGAAAACCCCAAAACCCAGCAAACCTCCATGGTACAGTTCTGATACCAGTTTTTAAGCAGGTTACTGGATTTCACTGGAAAGGTACTGCACATTTGCACATTGCTTAAAATAAAATTAATAACCTAAACCAAGTGTATGGGGTCTATCAGCTTGTGGAAAGATCAACTTAAGGGCATGTCTACACTTTGAGACAGGACACCTCTCCAAGAAGTACAATGGGTACAATCTAGAAAGAAAGAGTTTAAGGATTCAAAGAAATTCAAAGGGAGGCCCTAGCTTCTCCTGGAAATTCCTTTATATAGTGATACATTTGACTTTTCTGTCAAATTCCCAAAGCCAAAAAGATATGGTCTTATTTTTCTGACTCCTACTCATTCAAGCCACTTAGTAAACTAACTGGGATTATCTGGAAGCAAAGGAGTACCCTGATTTCATCAGAATACTGACCATAACAAACTGGATCACTAAACAATTTTTGTTCCCCAATGGCGAGACTGAAACAAATGAATGGTCATTAGTAAAAAAAATCTGCATGTGATGACGAATTCTAGATTTTAAAAGAGAAAATACAAGTGTTTTAAAATACTTTCCAGCTGGCTGTGGTCTTGCTGCAAAGAATGTCATCTGCTTAAACATTTCACAGTACAAAATGGTAGGTTACATGCAAACTTTTGTGATTTCTTAGAGAAAAAAAATTCAAGTATTTTTGTACTTATCATATGCATTTTCTCATCCTCCCCCCCCTTTTTTTTTTGAAGAACTGACTCCCTTTTGTAATCAGTAATCACTGATCTTTACAGCAAGAGTTTTTGCATGGACTTTTTTACACAAAATTGTTTTTCAAAACAGTAGAAATCTGAATAGTAATTGGGATCTGTATCCTATTTCCTTCCAGTATTAATTTCTGTCAGTGAATATGGTAAACATAAGTGATACTCCATAGGCTATGATCATAAGACTTAGTAAGAACTGTTTTTATTTCTGTCTCGGTAACCTTAGGAAATTATTTCAGAGTCTGAAAAACAAAATTAGAAGTATAAAGAGATTCCAGATACTATCTATTTTTGTATAAATGATACACAATAAAATTGAGAGATATTAATTAACCATCAACACCTGCAATCAAGATACTGATGACTCCTTATATGTTTCAAAATACTGTAGGACAATGAAAGTGCAGAAAAAGTAGGTTCTCAGTGTATTATTATTAACTATTCTTGAGAAGGAATTCTAACTTTTCATCATAGACTGTCAATCCACTAATAGCAGCTAAAAAAAAAAATCCTACTAGACTTAATGTTCACATTTCCATGATTTTTTCACACTTTCCAGATGTCACTACCATCTAAAATAAAATGTTAGTCTTTAATTTAATCTTAGAGTTTCTGAACAATTAAACATAGCAGTACCTTTTTATTAATTTGCAATACTTGTTTTTTTGTGTCTAAAATATAAAATAAAGAATAATATAACACTATAAGTTCCTCTACTAATTTCAAAAAGATATCCTAAAACTCTCCTTTCTTTCTTCTCTCTTTTTCCAACCCTTAGACAGAGTGGCAATCAGAATTATGATTTGTTTAGAAGCCTCAGAGACTGTAAGAATCTCCTGGGGGAAAAGTGTGTGAATTACTACTAGATAACTAAAGCTGGAAGCTAAGTTTAAATCTACCTCTCCCTTCCCACCCCCCTCCCCCCCCGCTTTTTTTTTTTGAGTGGTATCAGATGAATCTCTCAGTTAAGACTGACTACATCATTCTGTCAGGTAGTCACCCAGGGCTTAATCCTTACAGAGTCATTTTGCAATCTGTCTCTTGGCCGAGATAGCAATTCAGTTCACACCCAGATGGCCGGCGCACTGAAAATCAGTTGAAAGGTGAATTTCAGAGTTTAGAAAGCGAGGAATAAGGCAAAGTCTCTAACACACACTGGCTTTAAAGAAAAGTCTCTTCATGCAGTCCATTTCTAAACCAGAACCTACTAACTAAATTTTTTGGCCAGTGCATCTGTTTTTCTGCACATGTACATGCTTATTTGAGCCAACATGCAAACGATGGATCATTTGTTTAGTAATGCAGAGATTAATGTGAATATGTACTACAGAAAAAGTGATGATAAACAAAATCAAAATGCCACTGGTTTAATTTTTAAAGTAAAAATACCCAGAAGTATCTGGGAATATTTCTAAATCAGACACTACAGACCAGTTAATTTGATACAAGATATAAATTCTGATTAGCTAAGCAGGGAAAAAAAAAAAGCCCTATCCAGAAAATGGACTCTATTTTATCTCACTTTGAACTGGAGAGTAAACTGGCATGGAGTACTGCATGTAAAAGCCATTTAGGTACAATCAGAAGTCATTTTCATCAGCACAGATGCCCCAAATTGACCACCATAATGTGATGGATTAAATGGATCTTGGAATTAATCACATATGAAAGAAGTTCTCTTGAATGGTGGAATCACATGGGACCTCCACCTGCTGAGACGTTATCAATGCACTATTCGAACAGCTTTCTAAAATGCTGAAAATAAGTCTTTGTCTTGTAACATTTTTCACTCACAATTTTATGAATGCAGGCAAATACGACAAGGCATACTAACTGTATGCAGTTAACTATTTTAAAAGGCAAATAGCTGTGGCATAGCAGTGTCTGTCAAGTCAAAATGAAGAGTTTTTAGTTATTTCTAATCTTGGTGATGAAGGATTTGATTCTACAACATAAGACAAACAAAAAGAACAACAGAAGAAAGAACCATTGGAAAGAACTGGTAAGGAATACAGTCATGTTTTCCTCGCCGCTTTTCTCAAACTGCAAAATCTATTCAAGCTGGGGGACTGGAAAGCAAATGTCATGTTTGCAAAACAAAAGAGGAAAACATCCCCAGAATCATAGGGCATATGAATAAATTTAAATCTGTTTGATCTTCTGTGCAAAATCTATAGTGAGCTAATGTAATTTCCAAGGTGGATTGAAGAAACACAGCAGTATGGTAAAGTGTCATCATGTGAGTCAATACAGAATCCATGAGCATTGGTCATTAGGGGCAATAGCACGGAGGACACACTTAAAAATATGATCTTGAATACACAGAATTTATTTTAAAAAATTAAATATAAAGGGGAACAATGCAATCACAATTTAAAAAAAAAAAGTGTCTGTCTAGATAAGATTCCGTATGTATTAAATATAAGTACATAGAGACAGAAGAATATTGTACTGCTTGCTTTACATATTTAGGATCTTTACAGAAATTAAGCTAAACGGCATACATGACTGCTGCAAATTCTTTGCCACCTCTCTTTTTTTCATGAGGCCACTATCATGCCTCCCGCAACATAAGTGCAGTGACACCCCACAACATTTTCAGAAGATTCAAGAAGTTTGCTCCTCCGCATACATGTTTTCCCAGAGTTAACACTTTTAATCTTAATCAATCCTTTGTAATTTCTTTTTCTGAATAAATAAGAATACATCTAAAGTGATTTTTAGTCTTCCTCTCAGTCTTCGAAAACTGCACCTTTCCTGTGTTGGGAAACAACTATCACCTATACCAGGAAATCTGACCTGATGCCAAACAGAAAATTTCTAGAGAATGCAATTGATTGTCAAAACCAGAAAAGAGGACAATGATTGAGGGAACCATATGGCAAGGACTTAAAGTCCTCTCTCTCTCCTTAAATAAGACCAAACACCTCAACTGAGTACCACACCCATTGAGGCAATCATTCCTCCCTATTTATCATGATACTATTTATACCATGTATAACAGTTCCAACAACAACAGAGTGAGAAAGACTACCCCTCAAATAATGGAGAACTGTTGTCTAAGGCATTCCCAGTAGGTTTAGATTCCTGATTTCGAAATGTCATTAGACTCATTCAGACAGCAAAATGGAAAGCAAGAGGCTTTGAGATACTGACCATGAAACACAATATAAAATCAGGCGCAATGTTTTAGACCAACGCTTGACCTAGCCCAAAGTTCTGCTGCCAGTATTGGACATTAATAGGGCAGCTGTACAGAATTACTTTTTCCAAATGATGGGGTTAGCCTCCAGCAATTTATTGGCCAGAGTCTCCCTGAGCAGGAGGTGTTGTTTTCTGTGGGCCAAACCTTTGGCATTCCATGTACGTCTTTAAAGTTGGAAAGCTTTTACTTTTACTATAATGGAAAAAAAAAATCTGACTTATAAAGGAGGAATAAATTTCTAAAATCATGTTTGAACAAGGTTGAGGCTCTCACATTTGGGAGGTGTTGGCGTCAACATAGCTGGCAACTAAATTCAAAGCTGAATTTAAGAAGCATATATAATGTCCTAATCTTCCATGAATATTTATTTACAGGAGCAAAGCTGAGCTCTTCCAACCCTACAACCACTGTCATCTTAGTGAGGGAATCCTGTCTGAATTTTCCTCTTCATTTTAAGTAATAATCTCTCCCTACAGTAAAAGAGGACACAATTGAATTGTTTTTGTAATACTGCCTTTTATTAATCTTTTCTGTGATTGAGAATAAGTAAGACCTAAATATCTAAAACTATATTATTTAACATTCTGGCAGAACTTCTTTTAAGAACAGAGAATTCACTCTCTTCTTCCACGGTTAACTTCCAGTAAGAAACCCAAGAATATTCACATACACAAAGGAAAACCCTTACTTTGCAATCAGAACATTACCATTTTATTAGGAGAAATTAAAGTAAAACAGATTTGTGGAAATTAATTTTATATTCTACTGGTAACTTGGAAATCTCCATAAGGCTTTGAACAATGCTAGATCAGATAAGAAAAGATTACCTGAACCACAGAGGGAAATCACATATTTTAAGACACTTGGTTTTAATCAACTAATTCAAAGTTAGGTTTTATTAAACCTTGTTTTTTTTTTTTCAATCAAATAAGCTTAACAAGGAGAAAAGTACTATTCCATTTAATGACTGAGTACACTGTAAATGCAACAGAAACAGAATAGGTCTACATATTGTAAAAAATCTGTATTTCAAAGAATGATTTCAATATCACCAGGGAGAAGATTAGAATCAAGCACTACATTTTTTTTCTTAACCAATTTGAAGGTATTCTTTTCCTCTAAATGTTCATAACACACTAACTCTAATGTACCAGAAAAAAAATCAGTTTTTCATGTGATTGTGACTTGTTGATTTAGCTGTTTAAGATGGCGAAAACTCTGAAGGTTTTCTTGCATTTAGGAGGTTGTAATGCTTTTTTCGCCCTAAATGGATTCTCCAGTGTCTAACCAGGATTAATCTCCTGTTGCCTATTTTCTGTCTAACAGGGCACTCCGAGGTTATATGTGTTCTTTTTTTCCTGGAGCTTGTAAGAACATAAGTATTTTTGAGACCTCTAGCCCCTGTCAAATTTAGTTGAAGCATTCATGTTTTAAAGTTATTGAGGAGGTGGAAGAGAGTGGAGAGAAATCCACAAACGCATAATGTGACTGCAAGACTTTACGTCCACAGAAAATCAGTTGGAAACATTAAACAAATATATCGTACCACTGCCCATTTTTAGATTGATAGAATTCAGCTATATTAATAAAATCACTTAAAAAAAAGAGGCAAATACAACTCTGCCGACTGCTGACAAGTCCCCTTATGGAAGAATTCAGATAATCTGGAGCTGGCACACCCTGCCCACTCACCCCCACCTTCCTGGGATCACACACAGTACGTCAGACATTTCTTGGCAGGGTATTTTGATAATCCTTGAACAGACCAACCTTTTGGAGCACTTCCAGGCAAACGTGTTCTGAAATAGCCTATTTCTAACCTGTTTCCAGAAATCACAAGAACATTGCAAATCCAACCAGGGAATTTGGCTCCATGTCTTTAAGTAACCAGGTTTTGGTTACCATGAACAGCAGAACTCTACCCTGAATGCCTAGAGATATATAACACCAATATAACCCAGACACATTTTCATTTTGGATTCATTACTTTTTAGTTAAAAGAACTGATACTTTCTTCTACCTTTCAACATTTAATATATTTTAGTACTGCATTTCAAAGTATTTGATGTAAAATATTTTGATGTTTTTTTTTAAAAAGTGATCTCATTAAATATAATAAAATGATAATTAGTTTTCAGTTTGTCCTTATGCATTATCTAGACAGGTGTAATTGAAGGATTTCAGGTTATCACTTTATTCTGTTATATACTTTGCACTATGTCTTTCTATTGATATGAACACTTCATTGAAAAAAACTTTCTTGTTATCTATTAATTAATTTCCTTACTTGCATGGTGTTTAGGCAAGATAAAATAGAAGCTTCAGAAATAATTTTGTACCTGATCCTCATACAAGGTATGATTTGGGAGCATGAAGTTAATAGCATCTACAAAAGTGCCAGTATCTTCTAAGAAATTGTTATGATTGATGCAAAATAAAGTTAAAAGAACAATAACACTCCAAAGTTTTGATTCAACCACACAAACATTCAAAATTACAAATAATCTGCATAACTGAAATTAGAAATGGAAGCTGTTCCCTTTCCTGTTTCAAGTTTTCTTCCATTCCGCCTGTATTTCTAATATAAAAATCAAGTGATATAATATGTAATTTCTCTTTTCTGTGCAGGTCCATCTTTTATTTACTATGCATTATAGTAGGCAAATCATCATTTATTTTCTCATTGAACTATCATCCATAAGAATAATTTAAAACCAGCTAATAAACATTATGGTTTGTTAGAACTGCTACTGATTAAATCTTAAGAGTCTAAAACATACAAATATAAACAGAACGCAATTAGAGCTATTTAAAGAATCCATTTTTAACTTAGATTAACCATACTTTCCATTTGCTAGGGATAAACACTCATAAATGAAACCCATTGCTGAACAAGAAGCAATTACATCAGTTTAAAATATTAATACATATTGCCTTTTAAAAAGTCTAGGAAAATCATTTATGTACTGTACAATACAAACTCAATTCATACTGAGAATGAAAATGGGATGGCATTCTGAATCCTAAGTGACCTGCAACCATCTTCGAGGTACAGTTTGCTCATGTCCATTTATAAGTCCATTAAACTCTTTTCTCCAGTTAGTATTGTTCTCAAAATAATTATGATAAAATACATATACATGGGTATTGTATTTTTAAGCTAATTAACCCCCTCAAATTTGTCAACTAGCTCTCTTGCAACAGCCCTTATTAACATCTGAGACATGCTAGTAATGCAAACTAATTACTGATGTGCAGCATACTAATTCTAGATCCGGTAGACTCTCAAATTTATTCCCAATTGCTGGTCTAGAAATGTACACATACATGCATATACATATATACATATATTTACATGCACATAAATATGCACTAGGACTAATATATGGTATACTATATAGGTATATGTTGGATTTTAATAACTACTTGTTTGTGAGATACTTCTCAGTTTTAGAGACAGCTGAATTCAGGAAAATGATTTCTACTATGATGCTAAGATTTTCTTCTGCTTAGACAATTACTGGGTTCTGAGTGTTATAAATTGCATTTAAAGGTATAATTTTGAGCTATATCATACACTCTTACTTCTACTTGCTGATGCACTGAGGAATTATTAAGTGTTTTGCTTTCTCTACAGTCATACAAGATCCCTTCACCAGAAAGGGCAAAACCATGCCTCTGACAGTGCTGCAAACCAGTCTTTTATTAACAAGTGGTGGTGTGCCAGAGTTGGGGCTTTCCCTCTTCAGCCTCAGGACAATAAAGACTATATTTGCAGAGAGGTTAGAGTAAGATTATTGATATTTTAAACCAGATTTTTTGTTTATTCCTCTGACAAACCGTCACCTCACACACTATAATTCACCCGGTTATGCAGTTCTGAACCACACACAAGTGTATAGAAACCAAGCATTGGAATTTATAGAATCAAAGACTCATTAAGATTGTAAAAGGCCTCTAAGATCATTGAGTCCAACCTTTGACTGAACACCAGTAAACCCTAGAATTTAGTGCCACACCCAGCCATTTCTTGAACACCTCCAGGGATGTTGACTCCACCACCTCCCTTGGCAGCCCATTTCAATGTTTAACCACCATTTCAGTGAAGAAACTCTCCTGATGTCCAGTCCAAACCTCCCCTGGCACAGCTTGAGGTCATTTTCTCTTGTCCTGTCCCTGGTTGAAGAGACCGAACCCCACCTTGCTTCACCCTCCTTTCAGGTAATTGTAAAAATCGGTAATGTGAAGAAGAGCCTCTCCCCTGAGCCTCTTCTTCAGGCTTAACAACCCCAGGTCCTTCAGCCACTCCACATAAGACTTGTGCTCCAGACCCTTCACCAGCTCCATTGCAGCTTGCTGGATACCCTCCCACACCTCAATGTCTTTCTTGTAGTGTGGGGCCCAGAACTGGACACAGCACTCAAGGTGCAGCCACCAGTGCTGAATACAGGCGGAAAATCACTGCCCTGGTCCTGCTGGCCACACTATTTTTGATAAAGGCCAGGATGCCATTGGCCTTCATGGCCACCTGGGCACATACTGGCTCATGTTCAGCTGGCTGTTGACCAGCAGCCCCAGATCCTTTTCCACTGTGCTGCTTTCCAGCCACTCTTCCTTCAGTGGGCAGCACTGCAGGAGGATGTTGTGATCCAAGGCTAAGACCCGGCACTTCCCCTTACTGAACCTTATACAATTGACCTTGGCCCATCAATCCAGTCTTTCCAGATCCCTCTGCAGAGCCTTCCTGGTCTCCAGCAGATCAACACTCCCACCCACCTTAGTGTTGTCTGTAAACTTGCTGAGGGTGCACTTGATTCCCTCATTCAGAACATGGATAAAGATATTAAACAGGACTGGCTCCAAAACTGGGAAACATCACTAGTGACCAGCCTCCAGCTAGATGCAACTCCATTCACCACCACTCTTTGGGCCTGGGCACCTAGACAGTTTCTAACCCAGTGAGCAATGCAGCTGTCCAAATTGTGGACTGCCAGCTTCTCCAGGAGAATGCTGTGGGAGACAGTATCAAAGGCTTTACAGAAGTCCAGCAGATAACATCCACAGTCTTTCCCTCATCCAATAAGTGGGCCACCTGGTCATAAAGGGAGATCAGGTTGGTCAAACAGGACCTGCCTTTCCTAAACTCAGCTGGCTAGCCTTGAAAGATCCCCTGCCCTGTACATGCCATGTGATTGCACTCTTACCTGTTCCGTAGCCTTCCCTGGCACTGGAGTCAGGCTGACAGGCTTATAATTCCCTGGATCCTCCTTACAACCCTTCTTGTAGGTGGGTATTACACTGGCCAACCTCTGGTCATCTGGGACCTCCCCAGTTAACCAGGACTAATGACAAATGAAGGAGGGTGTTTTGGCGAGCTCTTCCACCAGCTCTCTAAGTACACTCAGGTGAATCCCATCTGGCCCCGTAGACTTGCAAGTCTCTAAGTGACACAGCAGGTCACTAGACACTTCCTCCTGCCTTGCAGGGGGTCTATTCTGCTCCCTGACCCTGTTCCTTGACCAGCTTAGGGAACTGATTGCCCTGGTTTCTCCATTAAATACTCAGGCAAAGAAGGCACTAACTATGTGAGCCGTTTTCCTCATCCTTGCAGACAGTGTTCACCTCCGTGTCCAACAAGGGCCTCATAATTTACTAAGTCATGATCTACTGTTTTAACACTTTTACCAATCCCTCACTCTATGAAGCCACAATTATATCAGATATAAAAAGTTTAACAAATTATGTTTCTATTCCCTTTGAAGTGGTATTTTTATGTTTATATTTAAGTGTATGGTAAAAGGCAATTAGCAATTGAGCAAAGTGAATAATTAATTATGTGCAATTAGAGTGGAACTGTAGACAAATAGTACCATATTACTGGCAAATTTCAACAATGTGATAAATTATGGCAATTATAGGCAAAGTAATAATGATTTTCAATCAAAGAATATAAATGAGAATATGTTCTGTATTCACAACAATAAAAGTTCAATCTGTTTGCCTGTGTTTAAACTGGCTGCAATTCATACACACTCAAATCATTATTATGATTCTTTTGATAAAAAATGTTTATTTTCAGCACGATTTTGTATCATGTATTTTTGCATACCTAGAAACACTTCCCTCCAGAAAGGCTCAAAGGGCTTTGAGGATTGTCCTTGGTTCAGTTTTTGGAGACATTTCAGGACATAAAATCCCTTACCTGTCTGCCTCGTGTCTCTGCAGTGTCTTATACAGTATGATGGACTGCTCAGAGAGACCTACCGCTGAAAGGAGCGTTTTAGACTCTCTGCTTGGTACCCTCCTGTAGCAGAGCAAGTCTCCTCTCATTAGTTATTTAACTTAACATGCCAAGCTCTCTACTGCAAAAATTGAGGAAATATTTCCTGCAGTTGTCTCTTCTGCTCTGTCAGTAACCTTGAGGACAAACGTGGGACTGAGTAATGTAGTTGCCAGAGTACAAAGTTTTTGCAGGAATTTGAGCAGTCCTGTCTATAAAAGCCCTGCAGTTACATGAATTCTGGATAGGGAAAGGTAACCTGGTATTTGAAAGTGCGAGCAAGCACCTACGATTTCAGAAGAACAATGCAAGGAGGCAAACACACTCCAGGAGACGGTAACACCCACAAAGGGCTTCGGACGCAGGGCTCGGGGCCAGGTCAGGAGCGACACGTGGCTGCGGGGGCCATCGGAGGGATCCAGGTGCCGGTGCACCGGAGGGATCCCAGGTGTGCGTGCCGCCGTCCTCCCCTCGCTTGCTGGGAAAACATCTGGACTTTAACAGCCAGAGGGATGTCCGGAGCCATGCCACGGGCGAGTGGTCGAGCCGAGGCGGGGCCAGCCGGGACCGCAGCGCACAGGCAGCTGGAGAGGCCGCCTCAGGGCAGCCGCAGCCCCGGGGCCGGCCGGGATTCCCCTCGGGCCCCGCCTGCGGCACCCCCGGCGCCAGAGCCCCCAGGGTGCGGGGCCGCGGCTCTGCCTCGGAGAGAAAACAGAACGCTGCCTTTTCCAGCCGCGCGTTAGTCGCTACACCCACCTTTGAGCACCGTTTGTGTCCTGGTCCATCATTCAAAGCAAGTTTAAACAATATTTAAAACCGGTTCCAGTCAGTGCTAGAACTGCCCAGTATTACATATCAGCATTATAGAAAAAAAAAAAAAAAAAAAAAAAAAAAAAACTAAATAAAAAGAGAACCATGCAATATGAATATAAGCATTCACTCCAACAGTATTACTAGTAAAGTCAGTTTAAGGACATGTACAGGAAACATAGTGATAATTTTTTACATATTCATAGAATTGACCATATTTTGATTTTAATTTCCTGCATTGTATAAAGAATATTTAAACCATACTTCAGATAATTTCTAAAATATATGTCTAAAAGTTACTGTATTATTTCAGCTACATGATACCTATGAAGCTAGAAATCTGGGAATGCAATATATTAGAGTTTCTTTTTTAAACTAAAAGTAAGAATTCTAAGTGAAATATTTGCTGTAAACACAATATGCACAGGACAGACACGGTTCAGCATGCAGTCTGTTTTTTTCCATTAAGTAAACAGGAACTATATAAATGTGCTCAAAATATGCACTCCCCCCTTTTTCTTTAATCTTCTGTTTTCTTTATGGTGAGATTAATTTTTTTTTTAACCTACAAGAATAACTAAACAAATCACAGGAAATTAGGTTTTTTTGATTGTACTGACTTTATACTTATCTTGTAGTGTCCACAAAGGAACTTCTTAACTTCTTGGCTACTCTTAACCAGTTTGATGGGAAGATAAAGTTTTCAAAATAAGACACTGTTAAATGTCTAAAGAACTCAGACACCAAGACAGATGAGATGCTATCCATGCCCTCTCAAGAGGATGTACCATGATTGTGTCACACAAAGAATCCAGAGATATATTTCCAGGAGAAATATTTTTGGAGAATCTTTAACCCATTGTCATGCTTTAAGGTTTAGTCTCACTTATACGGCTGTTCCTAGAAACTCTTTCTGTGTGTCCAGTGAAAATGGGACATTATAGACTAATACGACCTTAATACAAATCAATCAAAATTCAATTTTCTGTAGGAAACTGGTGTGCAAGTCACGGAATTACTTCACTGAATGAAAGATATAGTTACATCTGCATTTTGAGTTTACCTCCTGGATTAAAATTTTCAAGGGAAATTCTTAGTCAAGAATTCTATATTTCTAACCTGCCCATTGGACTTGAATAATCTGAAGTAGTCTCAGAATAAATCTGAGATAAAATTACATAATTTTATCCTTATTTCTTGCGTGATCCATTATTACCTAAGTAATATTTTTCTCTCTCTCTGTTTTTGTTTGCCAACTTTTCCCCCGTAGAAAAAGAAGTCTTACCTCTACCCCACTTGCTTCATAAATAATTTTTGTTGCTCTTAAAGCTATCTGAGCTTTTAAATTGTAGGGCATTCCCTCATAATATACTGTTACTTTCCTTTCTCTATGAAATCAACCTCATAGGAAAACTGTTTTTTTCTTGCTAGAGAAACCAACAGACAGCAGTGTGTTATTTGTATCTAGGCCATTTAAATGCCGCTTTTTCTTGGGTTTTGTGCTGTGCTTGTTGGTGACAGCACTTCCCCCTTCTTTATTTTGTGTCTTTTCCTCATTTTCTTTCACCACTCCCTTGCTGCATCACAGGCTTCCACTTTCTGTCCTCTTCATATCAAATGTTTCAGTCTCCACTCCCCATCTCTTTCCTGGTAACTTGCTTTTTTTCTTTTTGCTGGCAAGATCTGCATATCGCAGTTGTTTGCAGCACAAGCTAGCTCAGATGTTTAAAAAGCAAAAATATTACAGTTCTTTTAACATATTGCCCCCTTTGTACGTTAGATGCCAGTTTTATTTACCAGTAAATACCTAATTCTAATGTTCCACTCCACTAAATCATCTCTATCTTCTCAGAAGTATTTGAATCAGTAAATTTACATTGTGCAGATTTCTATACATCTGTCTAAAGCAGAAAAAATTTATTCATCTTTCACTTTTAACCATAGCACCAATTGCATCTCTCAGACTTCCTTTCAGAGCCCAGTTGCAGCCCACCAGCTGTTCCACATCCATCAGGCTTCCACAGCCAGAAAATAGGCTTTACGTTTCATCATTTCAGCCAGGAGGCCAAAACAAAAAATCTCTTTTTATATAACCTGGCAAATATCACTAGAGGAAAGCTCAGCTTCATCAGTGGAGGTCAGCCAGGGAAAATAGAAAAAACACGGTGGGTATCTATCTGTGTTTACCTCTTCATGAGGATCAAGGCTGCCCTCCACCCCATATTAAATACATTTACTTGTACAAGGTATAATCTCTCCACTGACACAGGGTATTGCTTCCTGACATTATCTGTGAACTCTGATGAAAAGGACTAACATCTGAAAAGCTGGTTTTGTAAACCTAACAGTACTAAACAGAACAATTTTATTGGACAACTGTTTTTAGGAAACTTATTTGTACTGCAGGAGATTCATTTCACCCACTTGGCATTGGACAGACACAGACGCTGGGATGAAAACTGAAGGACAATGCCATGCTCCACCTCACAGAACAGAAATCCTCCACATCAGTTAAGGCCAACACAAAAGAGTGAGAAGGATCCTGGCTGCTCCTCCTCCTCCAGTGTCAGGAAAAAGTGGGTCAATAGAGAAAGGTGTAAACCAGGTCCAAATGGGACCTTTGGATTCCGTGTATGAAGAGCAGCACAGCTGACATCCATCAAAGTTGTGAGAGTTACAAAAAACAGTGGTGTGTATATATAGGACACCTGCACTCTTTCAGTATATGTATTTTTGTTATTAACTTCCACGAAACTGTACCATTAACAATCCTGTATGTCTTACTTTCCTTCTAGTTCTCACTGCAGCCGATTGCAAATGTTATTTTACTCTTTTAATGTTATTGTACTATTTTAACTGGAATACAGCCTTGAAAGCGCGAGCACTATTCATAATGCAATGTTGAGATTATTAAAGCTAGAGATATACAAACATAGTAAAATATGAAAAAAATGTATTTGCATTAATTTGTGGGCTTCTGTTCTGTAAAAATAAACTTTGGAAGTCTCTTAAAAACCTCTTGTGTATTCTCAGAAACATCCTTAACTCATTATAAGCTGAACTGTCACTTTTATTATTGTATGTATCAGACATTGCTTAAAATTAAAAACATTAATCAGAAAACTGCTGTCCTAACCAAAGAAAATATTGCCCAGTCTGAAATTCAAATATTAAATTATTTATTTTACAGTCTGTGGGGTTCACAAGATCTGGATACAGTGTGCAGTGCCTTTGTGTCACTGAATGCATGTGTACATGTATCACAAGCTTTTTACTGGAAATTGCAGAATTCTAAAACTGAAATGATGCCAATTCTGTGACACATACTATTAAAAAGTATCTTTGCCACCTCCATGAATGGAGAATATTTCTGGCTAAAATCCAGAAGCTGTGGGATAAATCTGGGCATGTGGGTACAGAAATCCATTCACATGCAAAGGACTTTGGGGGCAGGGGCTTCACTCCCATATATAAATAATGCAAAACTATTTTTCTTTGAGAAGGCAGAAAGTCCTTATGGGTACAACGTTGGTTACAAGGCAGTTACAAGACATAATAAAAATTGTTAATTAAATAAAAACAATGGCATTTCCTTGGGATTACTGCCTGGCTTCTGTGAGTATCTGTGAGACAGATAACCCCATTCACACAGTAATCAGTGACGCATAACTTCAGACGTGAATATTCCTCACTGAATATAAAAGGATGTCAACAAAGTCACACTTCTGTGGACTTCCTAAAACCTCTTATCGTTTCAGTGAAACCTTCCACTGCTCTAAATTGAATGGTGCTGCCAGAAGGGATTCTCAGTCTCTCAGCTTATTCACCTTCAGGTAAGTGACAGGATTGGGTGCAGTTATTTTCACCTCTTCACTTTTACTATGGAATAGATAAGCACTGTGTCCTCTTGTCAGACATTATCCAGACAGTAACAGAATTTAAGGCTGTATCCCTTTTAAAATTTGACCTTTTTTTTTCTTTTGCAAAAAGGTGTTACAGGTATATGTGTGTATCTGTGCCTTTTAATTATTAGCAGTAAAAAAAAAGCAGTTGTATCCATCTTGAAAACCTTCTGCCTTCCTGGAAAGAACTGCATACAGAGATAGGGAAATCAGTCAATAGTTATTCCTGATGAGAAAAAATTTGGCTTTTTTCCTGAAATACGTTGGAAGATATTTAGAAAATAAGACTCGAATCTACTTTGATATGTATTCTACTTGTTAAATAGATAAAGAGAACAAACTGAACAAATGTAGCAGTGACATTTCTGTGTGTTTGTTTGTATTTCCCCCCATTTTTCTATCTTTCCATAAAATAAAACACTGTTTGAAACTTCAAGTGCATAAGGAATCATCTGAAGTCCTTGTGGCACACAACATAATGGAGAGTGGAGTAAAGCCATGATCACTGATATAAGGACTATAGAAAGATTGGAAACAGTGAGGTGAAAGAACCTTATAAAGTTTGCATAAAGAGTCCAATTACTCTTTTACGCTTTTGATGTTCAAGCACATGTCATTAAACACTTTATGTTGCTGTCCAGGCCTCTCCTACACAAGTAACTTGAAAGAAAGATTCCTATTTTTCAGGAAATTGTTCCCTTCTTTTTTTGTAACTTCTCTGACTAGATTTTTTCATCCATATTAAAGTTACCATGAAGAACACCAAAATTACAGCTTTGATAATGTTTAATTTATGCATAAACATTATCTTTCTGTATAAGACATATAGCTTCAGAATATAATCAGTCCTGTCCCTCACAGTTATACTTTTTTTCTCTGTAGTATTACATATGATAATAATACACACACTCTCTATAGAATGCTATCTATATATATAACACTGTATATAACTTTATAGATACTATATAAATGTGTATATATAGTATTTAAGTGTTATATGCAAGCATAATCTACTGTCTTCTGGAATCCAATGAGAAATACATTTTTATTGTTATTATAGTTCCTATTATTGTTATTTTATTATTTTATTTTATTATCATTATCATTATTGTTAACAAGATGATTTACTAATCCAATCTCTTCCAGTATTTGCTGCTTTGTAACTTGTTATCTTGGTTCTGTAAGATAACTGCATTACAGGTACATATCAAGTAGTACAAGTCTTCAGCTTCACGGCATTTCAGAACAGAAGTGCTACTTCTAAACAAGGAGAGTGGAGGCATCAAAAACAGGCCCTTTACAATAAATTGCACTCAGTTTCCTTAAGCGACCCTGCCTCACATTTCTAAAATAATATTTCTTGTGAACATAATTACTTCCCAACAAAACATTGATAGGCTTGTCATTAAGAAAAGGCAAGATATGTGAATCTCAAGTATAAAGTGAGAAAATTGTCCTGTGAGAAGCCCAATATAGTTGGTGGTAAAGAAGACTTGCTTTGGTTCCCGGTGAAAGGGGGGTTGGGATTGAGGTGGGGTGGAGGGTGTTGAGCCCATTTTACTTACAGAGAAATCTTTGGGGAAATGTTAAATAGGTAGTTAAATATTTTTTTGAAACTGTCTGGATAAAAAAGCTATCAGACTATTTAAAACTGAATGTAAGAAAAAACCCCTTAAAAATTATCCACACCTTTATTTAGCTGTTATTTCTGAAACTTTGTTTTTACTTTTTGTAATATTATCCTGTACATTTAAACTGATCACCTCCCTTAATATATAGGCAAAAGTGTTTGGAACATAAAATAAAACACACTGAAAAAAGAAGACAAAGTAGATTGCTTGTCTTAAGTACATGCACGCTATATATATGGTTATATACATATGCACATATATCCATTGTCTTGCAGGGTAGGGGCAAGAGGAGCAAAGCCACCATCTATTTGTGACTGCAAATACTGACACGTTATTGGAAATGAGAGGGGAAAAGAATTCCCGGTCTTCTAGTTTCATGTCTCGAGTGTGAGGGAGATAACTTGGTAAAATGTTTTACCATATTCTTGATAAAACCTACCATTTATAAAAAGTCAAATTCACTGCTGCAGCTCCAGATTAAAGAGACAATCTTCAAGGAGAATTTAAAAAAACCTACTCCCAAACAGTCATCATCTTTGCAAATATGACAAACTCTTGGTCATTTGCTCATACTTCCTGACAAAAATAGGATAACATTACTCTTCAAATAGTTCTTCTTTGTTTGTTACACCTATTGATGGGTTTATCTCCGGTCATCCAATAATGGACAACTTTCCTGGCAAAATTAGTCTGTCGCAGAAAGTGCGTGAGAACTTCTACTACAAAAGTAAAAACACAGAACAGTAGGAAAACCAGGGCGACATTAGTCATGTCAGGCCAGTAAGTGAGAGCATGATTATGAGGAATCTATGCAACAAGAAAAGGAGTGCTCTGGTGTTAAAAGGAGGTTTTAGAACTTTGCAAAATTGTCTCTCCAAGCCACAGTAGGAATGAATGGAATTGATTTTTGTTTTCCTTCTGATTTCTAATTAATGTGTCCAGTCTAAGATATTTTGTTGCACTGAGAATTTCCTGTAGATGAAATATAAATTCAATTATCTGTGTATATACATATAGTACAGCTGTGTCTCAACATAATTAGCATTTTATTCCAACTGACTTGATTACCTACAGTAATCTCAGAATATATACCTATACATATGCAACAGCACACTAGGAGTAGAAAGCAAACCTCAGCTTAAAAAGTTATTCTAAAACAGCTGAGCAGGTTCAAAATGTGTATTCAGGATTAAAGAATTTCTACATTAAAGTAAGCCATATACTCTTTCAAGGATTCAGCTCAATCCAACTGGCCTCTATCTGCAACCAAAATTCTACAAAGAATTTTTCACAGAGTTTGGTTGCACTATCTCCAGTTTTGCAAAGAGAGCCACTGCGAGCATAGTTCTCATATCTAGGCTTGTTCTTTGCTGCACTTAAATTCAATTTACTTTAACCCAATTAATTTATTTATATGCCAGCTAACTTGGTACCAAAAATTGGCTTCTAGATTTACTGTGAAATGAGTGGAAGAGTATCAGAAACTGGAATTTCTTGCATAAGAAGAAGGAGGAAAAAAACATAGGGACCATTTTTAGTCAGCTTGCAGCCTATGGTTAAAATGAGGAAAAAAGGGATTGACTGAGTTTTTTGCAGGAACCTGTCACTCTTGGAGACAATGTCCCTGCAGTCAGCAAGGGTGACGAACTACCACTGAATGAGGAACTCAGCAACATCTGGGAACCAGAAAGACCTGCCTTAGCAAATCTAGTTTGCTATATTTTTGATGGGTTTATCACCTGCCAGTTGGTAATGTGTAACTCTTGCTCATTTATCATCTCTCTGATAATAGGAGACTTTGTCCCTGAAAGATTGGAATCTGTTCAGGACTCTGGCCTCAAAGTGAGGGCAGAATTATGTCTGAGAGCCAGATTATAAACCTGAGTGAGAAGTATATCAGAGTGATGTTTACATTTTTGGGGGCAAAGAATGAATGACTGGAACAAAAGAGAGAAGTTGAGCTTTTTGAAATTTCAGGGTGATAGAGAAATAGGGCAGAAAAAAGCACCACTAGCCAAAGTTGAATGGAAGAGTAAGGTTTGTGAATCTCTGTCACTAAAACAGATTGGGGCAAATAATGGGAAGGGGGAAAGGTACAGTCTTTGGTTTATGTGAAAGATGGGTGAAGAATAGACCATTGAGTGAGGCACTGACAAAAGGTAAGAGTGTAAAGGGAAGAGTCAAAAGGACATTGTGTGAGACAGAAGACCCTGACAAAAGTTGCTGAGTTTTTACTCTGCTTTTGCTGAGACTATTATTATAATGTGTGGAAAAGAAAGACAAAGAAGCTGAAGAGAGAGAAAAAGCTTCAGCTGGGTCTGAGAAATGTTAGATGGCAACAGTACATGAAATTATTGGGGCAAGCAATGTCTTTAGGAATAAAAGAGAGATTTTGATATAGGTGGCAGAATGAAGGAGAGGTAGAGCAGAAAGTATTAGGGTCACAGGGTTATGCTGGTTTTGATATCCTCTTTGAAATAGTTGGCAGAGAAGGAAGTGAGAGGAATTAAAAGTAACAAACAACCAACAAGAATTGCTAACATGATATTTTACTGTAAGGAAAATTCCACGACTGAATCCTACAGATGAACAAAAGGGAATTTTAAAAAGTTCTATTCACTAATCTTTCCTATGAGAAGGTAACGTGTTAGCCTGCACAGCTTTTTGCAAGGAATTCTATATAAATATTTCAAAATTCTCTTATTTATGTTCCTACTGTAGACTGACACATAAAAAATTAGAAGGAAGAAAACATGCACAGAAAAGTGGTTACAATTTTGTTCATACTGTAACTTTGCAAATTGTATTTCTTAACTGTGAATATTTTGGAAGGTATTTATGAAGGATTCCACTTGGCATCTTAGTAAATTTTTTTTGTTTCCTTACTGTGCAAGAGATGATGTAAAAAGGAAGCTAACGTGATGATGTTGGAAAGAAGTTCACTGTTTTGCATTCATTTTACAGAAAGTAATTTACAAGGCTTCAAAGACTTTAAAATAAAAACTTACAGTGAAATCAATATGAAGTTGAGGGTATTATTTTCATCAGGAATCTGATTTAAACCAAGGAATAAGGAAATAGACACACGTGAACAAAAAATGTGGACTTTATCCAAATAATGAAAATAGCTACATGTAGACACAGTAATGACAGCAACATGTTAACAGAGCTAAGTTTGATTTGCCTCACTCCAGTCGTGATGGACAAAAGCTGGTTCTGATTTGCAGAACTGCTGCTGAAATCTCCGTACTAACACATTTATGTGGTTTCCTGACTATCGCTGGCTCATGTCCCATCAGTTTAAGGCTGGGCAAAGTAAGCTTGCACCTGTCAGGTTATATCCATGTAGGCGTTTTCCTGGTCTGTATTGCAGCAGCTTGTTATTACTGCATGCCTTTAACATTAGGATGTGTCATGTTACATTATGCCTACAACACGACATAATATAGAACTCCATGCACTGATATTGATAGGCAGCAGCAAAACTACATAAACCATTCAAGCCAAGTTTATTGCAGCAGACTGTAAGAGAATGTGCAGTAAGGTATTAGAAGAGTATTCAGCATGCTGACTAGTCAAAAGTACTTTTGGATAGTTCTAGTTTTCAGATATTTCTAGTTTTCAGATTTTATTTGTGCTGGCTCAAGGGAGCAATCTCTCTATCACTGAAAAACACATTCAGCATAAGTCAGTTCCTGAGAGGAATGTCAAATATGAAACCAAAAAACAAAGCAAAAAAGCCCCTGCAATACCAGCAGAGCAGGAGTGTCTTGGTGAATTTAACAAGAATTGAAAATAATTAAATTTCTACAATATGAATGCTAATATGGTTTACCTTGTATTTTTTGACATAAACGTTGCAAATGGATTGTCACAGTAGAATGTATGTGTTACAACACACTGTGTAGAACATATGTTAATTTTAAACCTGTGAAACTCAGTTTGTGAAACTGGCATGTACAATGTATGAACCTTAGTGGGGTTAAATAATCTGCTATATATATTCCTAAATTAACAAAAGACACCAGCTATGAAAAATATGTAAATGGAAAATGTATGTATCATAGAGCATTTTGGACTACTTACTAATTCCTTTTCATGTTGTGTTGACATAAGTCTACCGATTAAAAGCAGGGAATTAATTTTCCTTTTTATTTGAAAGCTCACTGCTTTCAGATCTTCATTGGAAGGGTGAGCCTAAAGCAATAACCATAGGAAGGATATGCTATAGGGAAGTCCTGCAGAATATTGTACAGGCAATAGGACTGCATTTTAATTCTATATTTTGAAGCAAAATTTCCCCCCACCCCGTTATGTTTATACCCTCAGCATTTTAAAAGCACCACAATTTACCTAGAATTTTTAAATCTTGTACTTAATCATTAATAATATTTTGTGCTTAGGTTCAATCATAAGTACTTTACACTTGCTGAACAAACTATGGTAATCATTACAGTTCAAAAAACATACTACTTTTAACTCCTTGCAGTAAATCTGAATAAAACTATCTTCTTCACTATTTTCCAAAGAGTAAATACTTCTTATTTTTCAATATAAATATTACACATTTTGTGGCAAGAATATCTGGGATCAAGTCACAGTAACAAAAAAAGTTAGTGACAACTATACTGAATTAATTCAATCCCTGTCAAATTTTAAAGGAATAATTACTTGATGAGTTCATATCTGGAGTTTAGAATATATTTCCTGTGTATGAATTACAACTGAACAGATGCCCACCACGAAGGGTTTTCCTAATGTTGCAGTACCACAACCTGGGGAGTCAGAATACACCAGCTTACCTTGCAAGGGAAACAGCATGACTGAGGAAGTCCTTGAAAACAGATGTTGTTTCAACCAAAGTTTTCATGCTGATGGTTTGTGTTTTTGTGGTTTTTTGTTTGTTTTTTTTTTCCCCCCCTTAATTCAGAAATTGTCCAAGGACATTGCTTCAGGTAATAGCTCTCTTTTGGGGTTACAGGCAGCAGATCCTTTCTACTGATGCTTTCAGTTCTTGTATTAAAAATATTAAAACCAAGAGATCATAAACTCAAATATCAAAGGGTAAATTTTTCATGGAACAGTTATCACTGTCTGCCAGAGCAGAATAACAGGGGTATTTAACACAGGGTTTATTACAAGCAAAGTTTGAAAAATAGGTTTAGCAATTACTACCTGAAAGATGAAGAAGCCTTATCAAAAGTAAATACTCTGGTCCTTTGTGTGTGTTCTAAGGCCACACCTACCCCTGCAGGTCATGTTCGGCCACGCTTGGGCCTTGGCCTTTCACTGACTAATCTCTAACTGAGCACTTTCTCTTCCATACCAAACACGAAACTAGATGTGCTCCCCTCAGCAATGCCTTGCCATCGTACAAGAGAAATTAATGTTGTTTAGATCCTTTTCCAATTATAATCAAAGCAAACAAAACTCAAATATGGCCTTCCTAGTTCAAGCCATTACTCTTTGCTAGCTATCTTAGAACCAATGTCCAGAGTAGTTTGTGTGGAACAAGATTTCAGAAGTTTGAACCAGAGCATAGCAGGTGTTGGACTGTAAAGTATAATAGCAGTGAGAGACTTGAATTCCATGTCAGCAGAAAAAAAGAGGGCCAGGGTGGTGTGCTGGTGTCAGAAGAATGCTTTCCTGCAACTTTTGGGAGTTTCTACATTTGAGCAGCATGTGCTGGGCAAACAGTTGTGGAACTGACCCTCCTCCTGGTGTGGTACAAGCTCTTTAAATGCAATAATGACACTATATCCTCATTTGGAAAATTGTTAGTTGTGTACCATGAATTTTCAGTTTGTGTATACACTTACCCACGCAGAGGGAGTTTTACTTTCACTTATTTTCTCAATTTTAATATAGCACAAGTTAGCAGACTTCAGCTGTGGTGAGGAAGACCTGTGTCTGGGTGTAATTTTGGCCTAAATAGAGTAAGACAGAGCCTTCAGTTGGAGATTCTCAGGATGACTTTGGATGTTCACTCTCAAATATGCATCTTGGAAGAGAGAAAGAAAGGTGAGGACAGATACACTTGTCGGTAGTATTAGAAATGAAGGATAATTGCCTACCTCCAGTGAAGTTTTTATACCTGTCTGAACCAGCAATGGACAACGAGTAGAGAATGAAATGCCTGCACAAGTCTTGTGGGGAAACCTCTCAAACTTTTTCTGGGGAATTGGAACACTTGGGTGTGGATAACATTCCTCTGCAATGCTTGTACGCTGATGTGTGCAGCATGGGGAACAAACCAGAATCAGAAGTCAGCGTGCAGCTAGCGGGCTATGACCTAGCTGGGATCATGAAGACATGGTGGGATGGCTCACATGACCAGAGTGCTACAGTGGACAGTTCGTAGGAAGGCTCTTTAGGAAGGGCAGTGTAGGAAGGCAGTGAGGGAGGGCTGTCTTCCCTGTCATGGAGAGCAGTTGGAATGCATGGAGTTCTGCCTCGGGATGGGTCAGGAGTCAGAAGAGAGATGATGGGGGAAGATTAGTGGGCAGACTGATACAGTCTGCTCTTGTAGTTGGTATCTGCTATAGACACCATGATCAGAAAGTAGACGAGGTCTTCTTCAAACACCTGGAAGAAGCCTCATATTCAGAGGCACTGGGGAAAGTCCCCATCTTGATGCTTTAACCATCTTGATGCCTGCAACTGGTAGAAGTACAGAGGAACTTTTAGAAAAATACAGAGAAAGGGTTTGAGTTTAAGAACAGCTTTAAAAGGCTTGCAGCTGAGAAAAAAGTATCTTATTTAGTTTAATCCATTGTATTCTGGATGACATTGCTTCTAAAGAAAAGATTGTATCAGAAATACCTGACCAAAAATACAATAATCACCTTCTTCTGGTAACCAGCACAGGTCAGTCTTAAATGTTTTACCAACCCACTTCCCCTTGTATTTATCACATTAAATATTTAATGACCGAATGTTTGTAACTGAGAAACAAGGGATGAAAGGCCCCCATTTTCTTATAATTAAACTCAGAACTTGCAATTTAAGTAAACAATCCCTCAAAATACTTGCTTAGATCTGTATTTCTGCAAATATAAATGTATAGTAATTTTTAAAGGATTTAAAGTTTCTTGCAAAATATTTTGGGCATCATAATAAAGAGCAAATAAAAAATGCATAAATAAATATTAATGATTTACTAATCAAAAAATACCCTTTATATTTCTATTCAGCTTACTTGTTAGACTAGTATTCACAACTGAGAAGTATGTTTGAACCTATATAACTAACGAAAAAACCAAATAATTAAAAACTAGATGGCACCTTGTTAAAACAGCAACTTTAAGAACAAAACACTTTCACACTCAGAAAAATTTTAAACAGTCATTTGCAACTAGTGTTACTGGATAGAGGGAACTGGAGGTAGCCCATTTGTTATCAATATTACCATTAGTTGTCACATTTGCTTTTTTGTCAGGACAATCTAAGGTGAGAACCATATTGCAGTTAAACTTCTACCCTTTGTCCTTCTCTGTAACCCTGTTTACATGACACAACCATTTCCTCAAAATCTCAGGAAAAAAAACCCAAAAGATTGCTAGATCTTAAAAATTCTAATTAGGTTCTACCTTATAAAAGTGAACTGTAAGGACTTAAAATGTTTATGTTTGATGTGGCTTTGAACAACTAATTTTGTGCATTTTAAAAATTTTGTTGTATCAAAGAAAAGTTCTTTTGGAAATTCAAAACATGACAAAGCACATGAATTTGTTCGTTTGTTTTCTGTCAAAAAAAGCAGTATTGTCTTATTTAGCTGGAATATTTTTAAGAACACATGGCTGAGGGGAGAAACGCTTTTTTGTTATACCTAGAAACTTGGGGTCAGTATTTGGGTAGCTCTAAATTTCCACCCAGCAAGAGTAAAAAATAAAAAAAACCCAAATCTATAATTTTGTGCATATTTAGAAAAATTTTCCTTACTTTCTGTATTGTTCATCTGTTTTCACTTGGCTGAGTTACTAGAGTTTTATAAACATTGTTCTTTCATGCACAGTATTTCTTTTATAGCAAGTGGTTTTTACAAATTTTCATTTTAAGTTTTATTGGCACTGTACACATGCACTTAGCTGAAACTGAATGGAACTTTAGATTATCTGATTTAAAGAATGAAAAGTAGGGAGAGTCTCTAGATTT
Organism: Eulacestoma nigropectus; assembly: GCA_013397775.1. Lineage (NCBI taxonomy): Eukaryota > Metazoa > Chordata > Aves > Passeriformes > Eulacestoma > Eulacestoma nigropectus. Next base: position 1,361,516 of record VZTE01006358.1, on the reverse strand, counting down.
TCAAATGAATTTATTAATTTTGCTTTTATCTGGAATTATTTCAGCTAGATTTATGATTCCACTTGTAGATGTAATGATCTGAAATACAGTAAAGAAGGTTTCCCTATAATCTTAAGAGTCAGCTGCAATTTCATTTCTTTTGCTTTTCTGCTGCCTAAACAGAAAAGCAAAAGCCTGTCTTTGGTCCTCCCTCCTCAGAAGGTAACATAATTTGCCAGCTCTGGAACAGGAAAAAATGTCACTGAAAGCATCTCCCAGAGCTCCCCAGGGCCTCTTGCAAAGCCTGGAAGCTCTTTCCTATCCCCATTGCAGGCATCTGTCTCCAGTTCAAGGCAGTATTGTGCCACTCCACTGCGGACTAGTGTGCCTGAACAGACCAGGGGAAGGACGCTGCAGGGACGCCTTCCTAATCCACAGCAGAGTCACAGGGTAGAAAGAGCTGAGAATGTGGAAGTAAATGAACTTTTAGTATGTGTGTAATTGCACAGTTCTCACAAAATCTCAGAAAAAGATCCTCTGAGAGGCTTGCTATTTTTTCCCCTGCACATGTATTCCTGCATGCTAATTTTTAGCAACTCATGCCTTGGGAAAGAATACTATTCTGCAAATGACTTCTTAGCTGTTAAAAGAAAATATTAGAACAAATGATGCTGTTTCACTCTAGCAGCGAACAAATTGGTAACACAGGTCAATTTAATTTTACTGCAATTAATAGTATAATTTGATACTTTTTTGCTATGAAACCCTGCACGTCAGCTTGAACCTTATTTTCATGAATGAAGTTTAGTTTTTAAAATGTTTTTGTAAAAGTGTTCTGTTCTTTACTGAGATGCCCAAGCCTAGTAATTAGTGAAATATGAAACTCTTGATACAATTACGAAGTCTCCTGTTAATAGTATAGGCTCCTTTTTGGTGCTTGGCTTGATCTTCAGTGTCACTCCAGAGTATGAACTCCTCTGTCAGTAAACTGGGTTTGAACATTCTACATTAGAAGTAATTGTACTTTTTGGCCAACATACTCTTAAGGTTCAATTAAAATTTAGTGTTAAATTATGATTTTAAGAAGCTTATCACTAATGAAAGCCAGCTAAGAGTTTGACACACAAAAGGCTTTATAAAGGAGATTTGTGTTCCTGAAATCCACATGGAAAATAATCAAGTTACTTCAAAAAGCTATGATATTGCATTCATTAATAATTCATCTACTGTTAAAAGTTAAACTTTACACACATTGGCTAGTGAATATTCACTTCTAACACTTCAGAGAAGAGTGCCTTTAAAAGAAAAGTCCTGGGATAAGGTTACTTAGGTAGTAGAACAAAAACTGCTGTCCTAATCTATCAGTCTCAGAAGAGGAAATTTTGGATGAATGGATCAAGAATAGGACAGTTTTGAGCCATCATTATGAGGTAATTTTGGAGCAAATTTTTGACTGAAACTCAGAAGAAGGTTCTGACTATCAGCACCATCAGGCCTTGAAACAACCTTTCAACAAGAATAGGAGCAAGTAATCTAATGACAGTCAGATACCACTGGGTTGGCTACACAAAATGACTGTAAGATACCATTGTATGTGGTGGCCTGGAAATGGTAACTCAGAGGATCTCTTCCTGTTCTGTGTTTCTATATAGTTTTACCATCACTCCTTCTCCTGAAATTTTTTTTATTAGGAATTTACATATATGTAAAGCAAATCCAAGGAAAATTTTGGTTTGCTGCTCAACGAAGAGGATAATCTATAGATTGGTGATATAATAAAAACAATTTAATGCCTCTTTTGCATTAGTCTTCACTAAAAGATCAACTGCTAGCAGACACAATTAATACCAGCAAAAAGGGATAAGATCTCACTATGCAAAAAGAAGAGGAAAGCTTACATAGTGCTTAAATAACGTAGACATTCTCAGATCATCCATGCTGATAAACTTAATTCATCTTAGGGGACTTAACTGATTAAAATAGACTCAGAGGGCTTAGTGGTCTTTGAAAAATTATGGAGGATGGATGACATGCTGGAGGAGTGAAAAAAAGCAAATGGATTGCTATTTTTAAAAAGGGGGGGAAACGTATAGTTTGGTCTAATTAGTTTCACCCTCCCTGTGCTAAATCCAACACTTCAAAAATAAAAAGGAGGTGTATTTCTTAAATTTGCAGATGTCACAAACTTGGTGAGACTGTAAATATCTTGAGGAGTGGGATTAAAATTCAGTTATGTCTCATATAGATTGAAACATGGTCTGGGAAAGAAAGATGACTTTGCATTAGGGTCAGGTGAAAGGTATTACAGACAGGCAGATATACCCAACTGCACCAGTATGGAAGGGGATCAATTAATTAGGTAGTAATTATTCAGAGAAAGATCTCAGGGCTAAAGTGGAAAGTGATGAGTGAGCAATGAATATGCCAACAACCTTACACTGTAAAAAAGGCAAATGAGAGAATTGGGATATATGAACAACAGTACAACCAACAAGATAGGAAGCACTTTCCTTATGTTCTTTTCAGAATCAGTGGCGGCACAAGCAAGACTGTGTGTTCAGATTTGAGTGCCATACATGAAGGCAAAGAGATATATTTGGAAATATTTTGGAATACAGAGACCAATCTAGAAAACATGGTCTGTGAGAAAAGACTGAAAAGACTGGGATTGTTTAGCCAAAAAAAAGAAAAAAAGAAAAAGAGAGAGAGAGGGACTGAAGAAGGGTATTGTAAACAAAAAAAGCTGTTGGAAACAGGAGAAAAGAAACTCTGTTCTTCATTTCATATGGTGAATATAAGCAGAGATAATTCAGTTAAACTGCAGTAAGAAAGATTTTGTTCTGGAATCAAGGAAAAAGCAATTCGATTGGAAAGCATTAGGAACAGACTAGATTCTGAAGTTTGAAGTATTGGAAGTCAACTATGAAGTCATCAATCAACAATGACAAGGATATGGCTGATTCTCTTTTGGACAACTGGGATGGACTAGATGACCTACTAAGGTCCCTTTAAACTACCTTTCTGTGATTAATAAAAAAAGATATGAATAGGGGTTGATAATTTACAGGGAAACACTGTGAACCTTCAAGAACTAGAAAATTATTGAAACACTTTGTTATTTTTAATTTTTTCATTTATAGAGTCCAACCAAATCTAATTAGTTTTGTTCTTCCAATGAACATAAAAAGAAAATCTTTCACAATATATTTCCCAGTAATTATACTACACATATAAGATGATCCAATACTCTTATTTTACCTGAAGAAAAGGTGATTATACTCAGACAGTAACATTGGGTCTAATTCAGTGTGGACAGAAAAGTTGACATGAGTATGAATTTGGAAGACAAAAAATTCAGTCTGTACTGACCTAATAATAGGCCTTTGTGCTGTCTGGCCTAAAGAAATGTCAACCTTTTTAAACAAGTAAACTTTCACATTTAGTGAAATGCCTAAAACAGTATTTTAGTCTCTCTGCAGTACTTTTTACATTTTTTTTTCTTTTCTCAGAACATTTAATTTCCAAATAAATAAAATGGATTAGTTCTTAATATCCTGAAATCAAAAGGCTTACATAGACTAAGAGGATATGCATGAGCTTTCTTCTGTAGAAGTCAGTCAGTTCTGCCTTTGAGAAAACTTTCAGTGATCTGGAGGCTCCCAGAGGCAGAACAGATACGAGGACTGTCCACACAAGGAACTTACCTTTAATAAGGAAAAGTGCAAGTTTACAGTGCATTAGGGTCACTAAAGTACTCCCATGTGTGAATACTGCTAAGTGCATGGGACTATCTTCTGCTTTGAGCCTACACTGACAGATGGATGGACGAATGGAATGCATACAGATGAATCTACTTTCATTAGACAGCCAAGCTAAAAACAACTGAAAGGAAAATACAGTCATTAGATCCTGGAGTTGCCAAAGATTAAGGACAATATGCAGGAATCATGAACCACTTCTCTTAAGATAGAAGGAAAATAGTTATTTTTTCTGGTGTTAAAAGATTTAATGAACCACTGAACAGTGTCACTCCTTGTTAAATCAATAAGGAAAATACTGAATCACTTTGCCATTGTTCACTTGTATTAAGAGAATTGTGCATTCAGGCATTCATGGACTAGAGATAGAACACTAAAGGATTTCCTGAGACTTTTTTAATCAGCACAAAACAAAACACATGTATAGTTAGCAAAGCTCAGTTATCTTTTGTGTCTTTCCTATTTCCCATAAATGACGAGAGCCTCAAAAGTACTGCTTTTTGCTTCCTAACAGAAAAACTCCAATTACTTATTTACTGGGTTCAGAAGAAGCAGTGTTTAGAAGAGTTTTAGGTATTGAAGGACCAGATATTAGCAAAGCTATTAATTTAATTTGCATTCAACATGGATACTAATGCTTTTCCAATGAGTTACACCATGGAGCTTTGGTTAACCAAGCACAAATTAGGGTGTGTTTTTTTTTGTTTTTGTTTTTTTTTTTTTTTTTTTT
>VZTE01006358.1:1255367-1356972 GCA_013397775.1 Eulacestoma nigropectus | reverse complement strand
TTGTTTGTTTGTTTGTTTGTTTGCTTGATAGGATATTAGGGTTACAGTCACAAATATCTGTTCTGGGTTTTCAAATATCATGAAGGAAAATTATCATAGCAGGAAAGCAGCAAAACCATAAATTGCTAGAAGTTAGCACAGAGCATTGCTTCAGCAGGTTGGGCATTATGCCCAATGAGACTGAGTGGCACAGAAATCTACTGCCTGTGATATGTGCTGGCAGCTGAGGGATTTAAGAGAGGCTTTTGAATGCAGCAAGGGGGAAGGCTTGTGCAGGGAGAGGGGACCAACTGAGGATACTGATGCAGGGTATGTAATGAATTACAGATACGCTTCAACTCCTTGTCTCAGGGTGACTTTTACCACCTGCTTACTCAGTATTCTGCCCCTTCACTTTCTCCTGCCACAAAAGAAATTCACACTTGCCCCAAAGGAAAATCTTTTTCTGTCAAAGTCCTTGCAGAAAATTGCTCCTGCCACACATGCCTTCTTTCAGAGCCAGCTTCTTTAAACTCCAATTTAAATTAATATATTCTGTAATCAGTAAAATCCACTTCAAATAAACATCTTCCTTAGATCCTAGATTTCTCTACACCTGGATTTTGTCTGCTTGATACATACAGCCTAGATATTTAATAGAGGTTTTGGTACCTTTCTGGTCATGCCACGACTCATAATCAGCCTCTGCATCTCATTCTTTCTGTACCATACCTTTCCAGGCAGTTATTTCTCCATACTGTTTTTCAAGTCCTTTCTTTCCCAGCTGGCAAAGTTCTTACCTTCCATGAAGAAAATGCCTTTTCTTCTTCCCATCTCCATCACTACATAATCATTTTGAATTAATTATTTCAGATCTTCCAATTCTCAATTAAATGAAATAATCACTAATTTTAAGAATGCTCTCTGAAAGTTGAGAAACGATTAGGCAGAGTATATTGAGATTCTCGTGTTACCTGCAGACAAACAAGTATGCTGCGAAACAAGCTTCAGGCTTGTCTTTGTCACACTCATGAAATAGCTTTGTTCCTCTGTGGTTTCTTGCTTTCAGGTGCTAGAAAAATGTAAGAAGCTTTACTGACTTTAGATGAAAAATCTGCATTTAGAAAAAATGTAGATTTAGAAATTTGAATGTGTCATATTTTCCACATGTATATAATTTCCCACAGACATGATTTCAGTGGTTCATTTTTCATGGTAGTTTTCACTAAATAAACGTATTTCAGCATTCTTTCTACACTTATTTCCAATTTTTCATGTTTCAATATCATTGTATTAGTAACGATAAATCACTAATATAATGGAATGAATCACATTTATGTTAAAAATGCATTGCTTTTGCCTCTATGAAGAAATTTCGTATTTTAAAGAATGTGAATAGGCCTTAAAAAGACATTAAAATACCATTTAAAGTGTAGACCCTGGAGTACAGCAGAGACTCCAACCTTTCTTTTCTTTTTGAAAAACTAATGCATTTAATCAAAGGTTTAATTCTTTTTAAAGCTTCAATTTTCCCAACTTTTCAGCGTGGTGTTAGAGCTGAAATGCTGTGAGCCAGTACTTTATGCAATTCCATTGACAGAGCAGACAGTTAAAATAATGTCCTTTCACTTAACCACATTTAACTGAGATAAAGCAACACAAGATTTAATAGCTTCCAGCAGTGCCCAGTGATGGAGTGGCTAGCCCAGACTGCAGCAGCAGGTCACAGGTTCATTCAAAGGGCATGGTGCACATAAACCCTCTCACATGGTAGCAGGCCAAAAGTAGATTTGATATGACTTGATGCAACTACATCAAGTAGTTACGGTTGATTATATCAGCCTTGGATTTGGCTGAAAGGCAGAGTAACAGGAAGAGACCATGTAGGATCTACTCTAGCAGTTTTCAGCAATCCTACTTTAGCCCATAAATGAAGACCAGGATGCAACTGACATCAGCAATATTCCTCTTGCAGAGAAACACAGGAAGCAGAAGGTATTTGCCAAAAATTAATTATGAGTGGAAGTAACCTTAAAATGTATTATGTACACATGATTTCACTCAATAACATGTCCAAAATGAAGGAAGCAATAAGATAAAGCATGTAAGATCACAATGCTAAATACCGTCACTGATTGTGAAGATATATCATGTAACCAAAATATCGTGACTAGCCACACTCTTCACTGTTCAGGGCCAATGATGAGGGGGTAAGAGCAAATAGCTAAGTTGTGATTACAGGGCTCAGCAGTTCCTTACAATGCTCAGATTTTTGCCTATGTGATGAATATTTCAGATACATCCTGAGATCTTTACATTCTTCACTGACAAGGAGACAAGATGCATTTTGCATCTGCTAAAGATTTCTGATTGGCACATATGTTGAAAGACTAACCCAACATTGAATGACAGAGTGTTCTTCAAAAGCTGTAGCCATGAAATATTTATTCTTTTCTCTTTCATAGAAATGCATTTGAGGACTATATGACATAAAGTGCCATTAATAGCTCTGGACAAAATTATATGGCTCTAAAGACTATTAAACTATTATTCTTGGAGGGTGGAAAAGGTTCTATTTGACACATACCATCACAATAGTATTAGCAAGGCTTTGTTTACAACCTACCATGAAAAAATGTTGTACATTATCAAGTGCATTTTGCACTGGTAAATTCAAATCTGACAATCACAAATAGCAACAATGATAATTGTGATATATTTAGTAGGTATTTTATCTCACAATACTTTGAATTGGATGTTTATTAATTTTTAAAAACTTGAAGTAGGCAACTAAGGGCAAGTGAATACTAATGACACTGTTCAAAATATGTTTTGTTTGTATCTAAGAGTATATATTTTATAGAGCACAGCCAAGCGAATCCTCAAACGTTATTTAAATCTCTGAAGTCAGCTGAAAAGCAAAGACACTCATACATACATAATGCCTAGCATGACAACCTGAAAATTATGTGAAAACAAAAAGGCTCCTTTGTGAAAGTCTAACTAAAATTTTTTGATAAAAAGACCTAGAAAGCATTGTTGGAGCATAGAAATCATATTATGAATTTTACATGAAAATTTGTAGGACCGTTGTATCTGCAAACATTATAAAATACTAAAATCCTTAGAAAAACTTCAAAGCCTGATAAAATACTAAAATATTAACAAGCTAAATGAATACAGTTATCATCCTGTAGACCACATTATCTCAGTGTCCATTTACAATCATATGTGTTTCCTAAACCTCCTGCCACTGCAAATCCCTCAGTTGTATTTGCCATTGAATTGCTTGTTTCTCATTATTAGTGGATGGAGAAATGCAGTACAGTCACGCAACACTTTCTAAAATGGTCTAAAAATGCACTCCTGAAAACACAGTTTATCTTTCTCTTACAAAGGAATAAGTGCTGTGTTAAATACTTTCTTTTGCCAGAACAACCAGGAGAAGTGTAAAAAAAATCAAGCCAAAGTAAATTACTCAGTGGCATCATGCCCAGATCAATCACAGACATCACCTTTTAAATAGTGAGCTGAAACCTGCAGACTGTATTCTAATACTCATGAAGAATTTTTGTTTTGGAAAGTCACTTTGCTTAAAAGACCTTTTAATATACTTAGGCAGTCATTCAAATCTTGCATGTTGAGTGAAGTATACTGCTAATTATGCATATAGTCACCTCTTGAGAAAAAGTAGAGGGATGCATGACTCTGCGATCTAAAAATGGCTTGCAATGAGGAAAGGCTATGCTACAACATGAAGTGACAGCAAATATTGCTTCCTCTTGTCATCCTCTGAATAGGCTGCTAGATTTGCTGTGAGTATTTTGTGAAAGGGCAACATTGACTACTGGAATTTGCCATATACTTTCCTTCTTTCAAAATACCAGGCACATGTTTTAGGTTACTAAGATTTGTACATGGTTTAATATTCATACTTGAGGAGTAAACATGGATTTTTATTTGGTTCTATAGACTGGAAATGTATTTTGATGAGCAGCGTAACCACAAAATTTCATATATATATATATCTATTTCTGTATATACATCTTAAGTTGCTTTACTATTCTAATGTAAATTAAATGGCATATTTCAACCACTATCATATTTTTATGCAGAATAATCAAAGCAGCTATTTTCATCTTGCACGGGTCTTGCAACAGTGCGTGAATGTCTTGAACAACTAAACCTAGTGTGCCTGCAACCTTGAAAGGGAAAGGCAAAAGACATGGTGAAAAGGATGGACAAGACAGTCTGTTCAGGAAGTTCCCTGTGAATGAGTGGTAGGGAATGTGTGTTGATCCTTACATGTATTTATTTCTTGCCTTTTTTTTTTTTTTTTTAAGAACAAAAATGAATTAACAGAATCTGTTAGCAATCTAAAACAGTGCAACTAGACAGGAGACCTAGCCATGAAACTTGAGAATCACAAACTGCAAGAAAGGTTTTACTGCAGGAGGTAGGAAGCGGCCAGCTGGCCTAGCACTTGCTTCACCAAGAAACCAAACAGAAGAGTAAACAGTTATGGTTCCGTGGTGGGGATGAAGTAATTAGATATTGTATGTTTCCCTGCTGTTCTTTTTGTTTCTGCTTTCAATAAAGCACTCTTGGCTAAGCCATCTGATTCATATTTGGAAGGAGAGAAAATTAGCTGACTGAGCAACGGAAAGACTATTTTAATTTCCCCAATTTTCTGTGTGGGAGTTTGAGTTGCTGTTTATTACTCCTGAAATTTGAGACTGGCTGTTGTTGCTGCTGCTAATCATGCAGCTAAGTGGATGACAGGGCTGGTCTGAATGCTGGTTGTGAATGATTGCTCATAAACAACCAGCTGAAATTTAGGTAGGTGGATCAACTATAAATCCACGCAAGTACATGAAAATACCTAGGTAACATGTAATGTCCTCTGAGGACAGCATGATGAAACCTGACTTCTGGTGGCTGGTTCCTTTTTTACACATAAATGTGTGCTATAATGTCTCATTTGATAATCATCTCATGGAGTTTAAGTATGTATACTGTCACATTTATTCAATTGCATCATTTATTTACTGTTTTACCAAATGGCATTCTCTGACAAATATCAAAGTTTGTAAACCTCTATAATACTCTTAAATCTACTTGTATCTCTTATCATTTATTTAGTTGGTGGCTGTTTTGTGATGTTACAGGACTTGCATATGAAAGTCACAATGTATCTATATAAATGATGAAAATCTAAATAAATGTACTACTAATAAATGGTTATCAATAACACATAATATCTAATCAATTGATTCCGTGAATTGCTACGATATGCAGTATATACTTTAACACATGGCTCTTTGGATTTCTGGGTGCATGTTCAGCACTTTATCTATTCTTTTTGTAAATTTGATTTCTTATATTGCTTCAGTTCTGCTATTTACTCTGGCAGAGGAGCAATGTGGGTGACATTGCAAAGACTTCAAAGTAAATGGAAGATTTTTCATTCCCACTGGCATAACATTAAACATTGCTACATTGCACAGATGACTCATTTCTGTGATAACTTCAAGATTCACAGGTGGCAGCAAAACCACAATACTGGTGAAACATCTGGATTAACAAAAAAGAAAAGAAAGAAATTCTACTTCATGGTGCCATGCTTTAGGCTATAGCAATTTTACAAAATTACTCTAATCTTGGATAGGGAACATTATGCTTCCTACTCATATTGAACATTCTGTGCATTGCTTTACTCACACACTCCTCTAGAAATCTTTCCTGATGTTTGTTTTGGACTGTGTGTTGGATAAAAACCACATGGCAAAAACTTGATCCAGGGAAGTAGACATTGTGCTCACTGATGTAGGAAGCACTTCATAGCAGCCAAAGAAATCTACTACTGTATGTATATTAGGGGGCATTGCTTCAGCTGTTGTCAAGGGCTCAGAGTATCACCAGCAATTAAAACAGCCCAGCAGAAGGAAAACTGCATGCTCAAACTATCGGTGCTCATGTCCTAATGTCCACATTAGGCATTTCATGAAGAGGCAATTCTAGAGGTAGATTGGTTCCATGGACTGAATGTCCAATCCAGTTGGAGTGCCTCAGGTGCATTTTGGTGCATCTTCTAGCTTAGTTTTAATTCATTTCAGGCATACTGAATAGATACTGAATATGAACCAAATTTGAACAGTGTGGGGGACTGATCAGGAGACTTAATCCAAAAGCACACACCCAGATCTCAACAAAATATAGACACCCTCAAAGAAGGGCCTCTACAATGATCTCCCTTAATTTTCACTGCTTTCACTCACTTTGTTTACAAGATTAATAATACTTTTCTTCTTTATGATATTATGCCTAAAAATCTTGATATAGTTTTTGCTTGAATAATCTATCCATGATTACCTCTGGACTGCATGAATGAAAAATTTTTACCAGGTCTAGTTAGAATACAAGGCTTAACATACTATTAAAGTGCAGCTGTTTGATTTCTGAGTAGCTTGATGGAGACCGGCCAGAAGCAGGAAACCACTGCTTACTTCCAGGTGAATTTAATCTTCCAAGACCTTATTCACATTTCATTCAGATCAAAAAAAGGTCTCCAGAAGGACTTAGATAGGGATATTTATTTATCAAAAATGTTAATTTTTCACTCAGTTCATCTCTTTGGCTCACTCAAAATACTAGACCAAGCTCTATAGGAGAGGAGTGCCTGCCTCATATTTTCTGCATATTCCATCCGACATGCCAGAACAGTGAGATCCACAGCTCATTCTCGGGCATCCTCCTTCCTGAGGTCTTCTAACCAGAGTCAATGAGAGGGATCATGTGTTTTTCACAACCATCTTAAATTTAATTGCTTTTTATATGACAAAACTCAGATTTACCACATAACTGTCTTATAAGATATGTGCACCAGAGCACACAATGTCAGCGGACAGGATTTTGACTAAGCAAAGTTGGTCTCTACCAGGAGATAAACAGCACAGAATAGCAAGGTGAAACTCTTGCAGTTAGTCACCTATTTCTGTGACTTATCTCAAAAAATTCTATTTTTGATTCACAGTAATCTTACAAGAAAATTGCAAGGTTCTTTGGTTCTTTTGCTTACTGTGCTCATGAAGCCAGAAATCCTCTGCCAGTAGCCAAACTTTTGTCTCCTTCTTCCATAATGAAGGACTTCCTTTCTTTTCTTCTTTTGCCTTTATTTTTTTAATACAAATAAATAACATGCTACTGTCCACAAGAAAGGCATATGCAAATTGGCAGGGATGGATCCAATGGTATGATTATGCACACTTTTGCTTTGGGAAAAACCTATTATCGCTTACTTTGTAAAGGGCATGCTCTTAATAATATCTAACTAACATTCTCCCCTTTCATAGAGGACTAATGGGTTATAATTTAAGTCTCAGTCAATATTTATTGTGACTGATACCATATTAGTGATAAAATCGGTAAGTGACCGCTTTTAAAGACAGCTATCCTTACTGAAATATTTGAGTTCCTTCTACATGAAATGAAGAGTGACAACCAAGTCCCCAGTGGATTGCAAAGAGCCTCCAGAATTTCCTCCGGTCTCTTAAAGACTTCTTAGTTTCCTTTCTTTTCTTTTTGTCAGGGATTTATTAGGTGAAAAGAGCTGTCACGATATCACAATTGTGTTTATGATGGAAATGTCTTTTCAAAGATGTTCATAAAGCTCTAGATAGATCTGCTGTTACCTAGATTTTTGCTCTTTCTATAGACAGATGCCCTTGATTTTGGACCTTTTATATTTACTTCAGATTTAATAATTTGTTTTACTTTACAGAAGAACAAGAAGAATGGGGTTATGTACATTAAAATTAATTTTCAGTATTTAGCTAAGAATAAATCCATTAACTACATTGAAGATTATTTTGAACATCAAAGCCCCAGAGTGGTATGGAAGCTTGCTGAAAGCAAGCATGGGCTTGATATGCAAAGATGCAATAGTGAAAGTGCTCAAATATCTCCTGTATCCGTGTATGAGTATAGACTATGCCTCTGATAGTGCGATTCTTTGTTCCAATTCAAGGATAATAGATGCATGGCTCAGAATGCCATATTATTCACCCAGAAACTGGAAAGACATTTTCTAGCGAGTTGGAAGGGAAAAGAATAATTCTGAGATCTTTATGAACCTCATTATTAAAGTGTAGTAGAAGTCCAATTAAACCTTGAAATGAATAAGATTTTGACCTAACTTTAAAAGCATTTCCCCTCTGATTAGCATAAATTTTTCATGATTTAAACTTATGATTGTGGATACCGAAATGCTGCTAGCAGATGAATTTTCCAGCTTTCTGCATTAATTCTTTGAGAACCTTTCCTTTCTCATGCAAGATATGAAAACAGTAAGATAGTTTATGCAGACGATATTCACATCTGGTGTTTTGCTAAACTCTGTTTATGGTACACTGAGAAAATGTTTTACCATGGACGTGATAGAACCTGAACCAATCACCCTAGGAGGAGTGTAAACACTGACCAATCGCTTTATGGAACTAGACTATATAAAAATGATTGTAAAATTAATAAAATATTCATTCTTTCGCTGGATTTCTGCATTGCTACATCTCTCCATTCCTGGCTCAATAGCGACATCTGATAGTGATTTTTATACAACAGCTAACTTCTTCCTAATTGTACTGCTATTTTGGGCTTCTTCATTGACAGTGAACTGAGTTTCAGAACAACTCCCTTCCCCAAACAAAACCAAACCCAAATGAACCAATCAACCAACCAAAACCAACAAAAACACCAAACCAAGAGAAGATTTTCCTCCATGCTCTCTCCTCAAATTTGTTCTCACATGTTCTCAGAAACCTCCAAAAAGGCAAAACTTGGAACTCAATATATATAATTTTTGATGATTATAGATTTTCTGTACCCAGTACAATTAACTACGTATCTCATGACTGTTTATACTGCTGAACACTGTAATGAACTGTTTCATTGCCTTTTTCTCCTCTGTCAAATAGCAGATTAACCATGGAGACAAAGGAGAGTTCAAAGATGAGAACATACACGAAGAATAGAATCTACAACTCTCTAACTACACAGGAAGATTACATTGAGCTTTTTAGAAAAGACCTACACCCTAAGAAGATCTGCAAAGGAGATATTTCGATTAAAATTTTTCCTTCATTTATATTTTGGAATTTTGAACACAAATTCATTTGGTAAAACAGGTAAAATTTTCCTATCATCTGTGTAAAAATGTTAGTTATAGAGATCAAAACTGAAGCTATGTATGAAAACAAAATTAATTATTAAAGACAAAATATTAATATTTTGTGGGGAAAGAGGATTGATAAACTCCTAACAGATTAGCAACTTTCTAGTGCATTTTCTGGACTTCTGTACCTTTTCCCTAGTATAAACTGCTAAAGTGAAAGAAATTTTGGTATCTGTTAAAGTGAAATAGCATCATCTTCCTTAAAATAAAAAAAAAAAAAAGAGTTTTTCTCTAAAACTAATTCTGAAGATCAGCTGGAGAGGGTGCACAGCAGCTAAATTCAAGTAGCAGGTAAGAAGAAAATGAGGCCTTAAGCCCCCCTAACCTCCATTTAAAAAAAAATCTTTCCATGGGGTATTTATTCATTGTTTCATATGTAGATAATCCTTTGCAAATGGCAAAGAACTAGAAATTAGAAAAATAGTAAGCAATAATACCACTGGGAGTCTTTTACTTGGGGTTCACTTACCTAAAATTACTACAATTATTAAATATGTTGGAAAGAAATAATGAAACACTACATTGCCTTCACAAAAATGTACAAATCACATTTCCTCTTATAGAAACTGTTTGAGAGATATAAAAGATCAATATGTCATGATTTAGCAACAATTTACTCAAAATTTAATAGCAAATAAGATTCATACGCTATCATTTATTGCCAAACAGATAGGAAAAAAAAAATTCTCTGTGTCCAGAGAGAGACTTTTCCTTTGGCATATTTGCTGGTTTTTAGATTAATGTGTTTTGCCAACAGTTTTCCTATGACTGAAAACGGAATTAATTTCCTATGTGATAGCCCAGTGATCTTCTGACTACCCTGGACTGCCCGAGGCCATGTTGCCTTACAATGTTTCCATCACAGCAGATGATGCCCAACAAGGTTGTAATGTTCTTCAGAAAAAGTTTTTCAGGAAGAGCTGTGCCATACTAAAGAGCTTTGATTCGTGCTGCAAACTGGGGACACCGATATGAAATAAGTGTGACTGATGATCAGTTCACGACCACTTCCATAACCATTATACCATCAGTAATTTATCAAGGCAGTATTCCTGATGTTACACAGCTTGGAAAACCAAGGGACAGAAATACATGCTGTGATTTTAAAATGCATTTCTAAGGATATTCCTTATGTATAATCTGCATAAGGATTCATAAGTAAAATAACCTATACCATACTCTGAGCAAATAAAGATCAGCCAGGACTGTAATAAACTTTAGACAAAAATTTTTCCTATAAAAAGGTGATATTTTCATTGGAACATTTAAATGAATATTTTCTCATCAGATGGTTCAACATGATTTGCCAGTATGGTCTGAAACAAAATAACTTGCTGTGTAAAGCAATCTGTCAAGGAAACTCATATTAACTCCACTAGACGCTTTGAAAATACGTCTATTTCCTCTTGCTGTGTTATTAAATATCAACCATAGCTCAGTGATTTTTGGTTTGCTTTTTATTTTGTTAGCACAAGAGAAAGACGCCATATATAAAAGCATCCAGTGTTTGAAAAATGTTCTCTAATGACATGCCTTTTTCTACACGAAAACAGTAATGACAAAATCATCTCTAAATTGCCAGTTTTCTTTATGTTGGACATATGTAAAAGGCTAAAATACATACATATACAACATGGATATGAACTAAGTCAGAAAGTACTCTTTTTGGTATTCACAGTGTCTAATTTATGCATTTAACTTCAGGTCTCTAAATTGGGAGCCAAGTTCTGCAGGCAGCACAGAAAGAAACAGGCTGTGCCATTGCACAGTGTAGCAATGGAATCAGCTCCTAGAGCAGCCTCCCTCTCTCCACTGACTATGGAGAGCTTAGTGAGACTAACTTACACACACACCTTAAATTAGATACCTAAAGCAGATGGACTGAACACCTGTCTTTGTTTTCCACAGAATTTTTATTATATTTGGCTTTGCAGAAGGCCTTTTGCAATAGCAGAGGATTTTGCTGACCTGAACAAAGTACTAAAAGTATTGTAACAGTGACCTGATATAGCTAAGCTCATCCACAGAATTGTCTTTCTCTCCTTTTCATTTTCAGTATCCAAATGGCAGGTTCACATTTAATATAAAAAAGAATATCTTGCTTTGATCTGTAGTTTCTGAGCCATCCCATTTCCACAAAATATATACCATTCTGTGGGTGCAGTTTCAATGTACTATTCCAAAAACTTTGTCATAAAATCTAAATTAAAGAAAAATGAATGCTTTTTCTGGACTTAAAGCAATGGGAAAATAGATACTACAAAGCAATTTTCTCAAATGTTTTCTGGCTAAAATGAGGAAAACTCTTCTATGGTTTTACTTAGATGCAAGGTTTTAAACAAATACTCACATTTACAAGTATAAATAGATTTTTAATATTCCTTACAGCTGCAGATAACACATTTACTATAACTCTCTACACAGACTCACAATATATCCTACTTGTTCTTATGTCTTTTTCATACCATATAAATTCAACTACATTTTTGGCTCACTAAAGAGGCCCAAATGATAAGAAAAGTGAAATGGCAATTTGGAAGGGACATGACATAACAAGACTCAATGGCTAAAAATTTATAAAAGATAAACAAGTTATACAAGAGTAGATAAAGTTGTATTATTTTGTTCTGCCTGTGTCCAAATAACAAAAGGAAGAACTGGTGTTCCGGTCATGGGTAGAAGTAGGTAGGTAACCCCACTGGTGCAGGGAGGCAGCCTGTATTCCAGTAATAGAATTTAACTGCATAGAAGAAAGCTTTTTATGATTAGAATTTTGTTCAGGATTCCCACATGCTAAAATTCTACAGAAAATTCAGCAAATTTTCCAGCAATTGGAAGAGTGAACCAGCTGCCATGCCATTTGAGGATTTGACAATTTGGAAGGCATTTTGGCAGTGAAGGGTTGTACACTCATGGTAACGGGTGCAGTAGGGGTCAATTACATTTCCTGGAGGGGGAAGTGTTATAGAGTTTAACAAGAATACAAAGATGAGTTCTCCAAGCAATTAATAGAAAATTTCAAAATTGCTGTAATAAAAATAGATAGTGCTCCATGTAAAGGAAACAGAACTGTCCAGTACTGTTAAGAGCAGCACCAATCTTAGCTGGATGTTTTCATTGGCAAGGGTGGAGACTTTTTAATGAAAAAAATACAAATTAATGTACTTCACATATGCCTGAAATGGGCAGGCAGTTGGGTGAGATAATCATTGTAGATCCCTTCCAATTGAAATAAAGTATTCTATTCTATTCTCTCATATTTTTGTAAAATTGAAGGAGCTGCAATGTTCTGCAAATTACTTCAGTGCTGCCACTGGTGAAATGCTCTTCACTGAACGTTCTGTAGTATTCCAGGAGTTTTACTATACTTCATCTTTTTAAGCTCTTAGACAGCCTTCATAAAGCTCTATTTAAATTGGTTGACCTCTGTACTAGAACTCCAGATAATGATCTGCATAACCAAAAGGTCCCAAATGTTCACAACAACCTGCCTCTCTTTCAGGGACTATTTATTTCACACAACTCTTCCTGGGAATCTTTTACCTATTTATT
Source organism: Eulacestoma nigropectus (assembly GCA_013397775.1). Classification (NCBI taxonomy): domain Eukaryota; kingdom Metazoa; phylum Chordata; class Aves; order Passeriformes; genus Eulacestoma; species Eulacestoma nigropectus. The sequence goes on along the minus strand of VZTE01006358.1, from coordinate 1,344,212 downwards.
TTGGTTGGCCTTTAGATTACCCACTCCGTTTTTGGATGAGGTTATCAACAATAAAATTTAATGCAGCCTTTTTTTAAAAAAGGAAGGTATTGTTTCTATTAAAGTTCCTCTGTTAATGATTTTGTACTGCTTGGAAATTAAAAAGACATTTAATGCTGACTGTTAAAGTAAAGAAGCCTATGATTTAATAAAGACATAACAAATGTCTTTCTTTTCTTTATGATGGGAAAAAAAATTCTTCTCTAATGCCTTGTGATCTGGGCTGGAATCGAATGTCTGTGACAAATGCACACTCATTATCTGCAGAGATTAGAGACCTACTTATAACAAATCAAAACAACTCAATGTCTATGCATTGGTTTTACATATCAGTATGTTGACCCCTCTAAGAGATTGAAAGGTTTTGAACTTCAGCACTGTCAGTTGAACAATAATTTAAGATTCCAATTATGTCAAGTGTATGAGATGAACATGAAAAGCTTGATGTGAGCCCTTGGGTAAGGTGAATAATAGAGACATGAAATTGTTGAAGGAGAAGAGCTTCAAGCCACAAGGAGAACAAATAAATAAACGTGTTTGTTTGCGGAACAAAAAGATCAGCCAGGCCCGGTGCAGAATTTTGAAAAAGACCAAACTAAAATATAGATGCTAAGTCAGTCTTGTAAACTCTGGGTGCACTCTTCAGTGATAAACAGAATAAACCCCTACACAAAAGTTATTACAATGCTCTTTTACTCAACTGGCCTAGCCAACCTTTTTTTAAGATCATCCTAAAAAATTTTCTGTTTGCTCCTGTTTCACGTGTGGTTCTATTGAAGAGACGACTTAAGAGAAGTTATTTCAAACTGATTTCCAAACACTTATTTTTTAAAAAACACAACACTGATATACTGAAACTCCAACAGAAAAAAATTCAAAAGCATCTTGTCTGTAACTTTGCTTTAAAATTAACAATATATACTTCAAATGTTTAGAAGTCAAACTTTCTCCTGAGAAAAAGACTAAAATATCAGATGCTTGTGAGAAAATGCAAGTGCTAATAAAATGTTGAGACAAACGGCAACTTTTATATAGAACCAAGGTTCTATATAAAACCACAGGTTTATATAGAACCAAGAAAAATTGTGGATGCTTTTCTAATGTTTCAGGTTTGGAAGTTTGTTTCTTTCAAAAAGCCATGCAAAACTGCAGAAATAATCCTCTACATCCATCAACTGGTTTGATTAATCTCCTAGAAAAATTTCAATAATGGTCCACAGAAAATTCAGACAATATCTGTGTAATATCATACAGGAAGGTCTGGAAGAATAGAGAATACATCACTTTCAAGGATGACACCATGTTCCATTAGTCTGAGTTTGGCTTGACTTTTTAAGTGGCTTTTAAAAATATTTTTGAATTTTTAAACACATTAGAGAAAAACCACAATGCTTTTCAGATGATAAGTATGTAAAGCATATTTTTCTGTAGCATAATTGAAACCTAATTAATCTTTTCCCCTGGAGATCTTTTATAGTTGAGGGTAGTGACTATCATAGAAAGAGGATTCAGTAACAAGAGGCATTTCCATTTGCAAGTATTTCCTCTGGAGCATCAAAAGAATGTTTGGAAATACGTTGCAACAACTTGACTTAAATATTTTGATTATGCATTACACATGCCATTTAACCTTGCTGTACCTCAATTTCCCCACATATGAGGAAAAAAAATATTTACTTAATATGCTCACATAGCTTTTGCAAAAATATATTAGTTAGTACTTGAGCTATACTTGAGAAGTATTATATACTACCTCAACTGAAACTTTCATGAAATCCTGAACACTGCCTTGGGAAATAATGTCAATGCTTTTTTTCATTGGCTCTTAATAAGATGTCACATTCATATGAAAATGATATGTGAACATATTTTACTGGGGAGAAGGGAATTAAACCATCTTTTTATTTGTCTCTAGCCCTTAATGATATTACAATATGAGAATAATATACGAAGAAATGTTATTTGAGAAGAGAAATTAAAGCATAAGAGTATCTTTCAGAGAATGAACCAAAAGCCATAATTATCCAGCAGCAAAACCTGTGCATAGGACAAGCAGTGTATTTAGATACTACTAATGCATTTACTTTGCTATCAGTTCATTCATATTACACATTATTAGTTAAAATGGCAGCAGAGAGAACTGTTAAACTCTCTCTGTCATAATTAGTTCCTCCTGCTTCTGTTTGTTCTGTTCTGCATTTGAATTTCCTAGTCACACAGAAAAGGACTAAGAAATGTACTGCAAACTTGGCTTTGGATGTGTTACACAAAACCCCAATACCAGTGGCTGTGAATACCCTTCCTTCAAGCCCAAAAAGGCACTGCTTTTAGATTCATGTTGAATCTAAGAATAGATTTCTACTGGAAGAAGCAGAAAGGAGGTTATCCTACTGTCATGCTTTATGAAATACACAGATGAAGACCAGTATGTGCTCTATACATCTATACCTGTGACCATGGCCAGAATTTTATCACCAGAATGTAAATATGGGAGGTTGTATCTGCCAAGCATTTTGTCACATTATCAGTTAAACATTTGTAAATAAGCCAGCAAAACTGAAGATGAAAGGATAAAATGGATAACTTTCACAGTATTTTTCTAATAACATATAAACTGTATAATAATAATGAAGGTTGAGTCAGTGCTGAAAAAATAGTAAAATGATATTTCCATCTAAATGGAAGAAACGTCTCTTAGAAAATTGAAAAGAAATTATTTTCTACATAGATTTTTCTACTAAGATTTTCACATTCATCTTTCAAAGTTTTCAATTTACCTGACAACAGGATTTGGTTTAAAGTTTAGAAATAAATTTTGAACTTTAAATGATTTGTTTTGGTATTGTGGCAATACTTGCCAGTACTACTTGCGGCCTACTTTTTCATGCTTTAATCTTTCCACCTCCAGAGAACATATTTTGTATCTCTTCATTTCATTTATTTATTGTTTTTGTGTGTGAGGTTGGGTTTTTGGGGGGTGTGTTTTGGGTTTTTTTTCTTTGCTTGTTTTTATATTTCAGTGTTAAATTTTTACAGTGACTAAGCATTCAGTTACTTTAATTTTAAAAAAAATTGTCTAAATTACTTTTATTTTCAATCTGTTTTTAGCTACAAGAAGGGATTTGGATCACTCAGATGTTGTTCTCCAAATACAAAAGAAAATTGGAAAAATTTCATAGTATCTGCTTGTGTACCACTATTAGTTGAAGACCTGTGTTCAATACCACTGGTCCATACAGGCATTTTTATTTATTTCAAATAAACACAGAAACACATAAAAAGCATTTTGCATATATTGCAAATAATTTCATTAAAACATACATGTATTTCTTTTAGCACGGCAAAGAGCACTTGTTGATTCACAGGTACTTAATTTTCATATCTCCCTAAGTACTCAAGAACACCAAATTATCAAAATTACTCTTCTCACATCACATACAACACTTCCTGCCTCAGTGCTTCCAACCGGTAGGCATCTGCTCTTGGGTAACACTCAAATAGTAAAGTCTGCTGTCAGAGAAATACTGCACATCTCAGAGGCTTTCCCTGTTTATGAAGTGGTTTTTACTCATTTCTGCCTTCAATAGTCTTCTGGATTTGCTCTACAAACCAGCAAGTACTAGTGACTCAAATACATGTCTTAATCACTATAGCTTTGAATATCTATTCATTTCAAAATATTACCTCAATAACCTAGAAAGAAATGATTGTAGAACTGTTCCTACAAGTGAAATGCCTAAGTGAGGAAAAGTTAAGTATTTTTAAACTTACAGGCCATCTCATTACAGATGCTATTTGATTCACAATGAAGTCAATAGAAGTTCTCTGAATAATTCTCAAAGAAATAAATGGCATTTGACATGACCATTTTTTCCCCAAATGTACTCAAATATCCGTGCATTTATCTCTGAAAAAATTATTTACATAAAAACACCTAATTACAGGGTACTGTTCTTTCATTTACATCTTATTTAACTTGCCATTTTGCATAACATAATAAAGCTTTTCTACTCAGTTTTGTGTTGAATGTATTGTTAAAGTTACAAGAAGAACTAATGAGACTGCCTAGGACCGACAAGTGAAGTTCTAAGAAGACTGGTTTAGTCTTCTATCTACCTGAGATGTCTAACCAGAAATATAAAGCACTTTACTGCATGACGGGGATTTTTTCCCCACGTTTTTTCAGATGTCATCCTGAAATAAACATGCCAAAACTCTGCTTTGCTGACTGCGTCATCAGAGCTTGCAAACGCTAGCACTTCTCTGACAGGCATTGTGAACCACAGTTATTTTTTTTCTCCCAATGTCTACGAGGTCTGCCACCTGAACTGGCATAGTCTGTAAGTGCCATCAACTTCTCCTCAGGGCTTACAAGCTATATTTGCTCTTTCAGAAGAATCTGAAAATGTTGTGAACCATAACTATGTTTCTGAGAGAACTTACAAGTTCTGCCATCTGTGCCTGCAGTGCTTCAGAGCATCATAATATGGATATGGAGATATTTTCATCATGGGGTTTACGATCTCTACCAGCTGCATCAGCAGAGATTGTTAGTGCTGTGAACCACAACCATTTATCTCTCAGCACAGATGCCTGCTTTACTTTTTCATTAATGGTCTGTATCTGTTTGACCGTGGTTATATATACGTGTACATTTTCAGCAAAAAGGAAAGCAAACAACCAAAAATAATCCTTCAAAGCAGATCTTTAATCACTGCAGATCTGGAGAAATTTCTAAATATTTACATTAAGTTTAACTATGCCTTGTTTAGACCAGGAATTTATTGCAAATGCAATTATTGTGATAGCCATATCACTTGTAACCCTTTCTGTAGTCTTGCAAAGCCGCAGCTCTTGCTGCTATTCTCAGATTTTGAGAAAGTATTTCCTTTTATATATATGATGTTAAGTCTCTTTATGCTGTCCTGGCATCTTCTGACTATCTCTGGTTTAGACCATGACATGAAAAAAACCTGTCCTTATGAAGGAAACTTTTGCTTTCGCTAGCTGTCATGAAGGGGTTTTGGCACACGGTGATACATCACTGCTTTCCCGACATTGGCCCTGGGAAAGAAATGTGCTAGGTGTCTATGAGGAGTAACAGCAAATCCAGATGGGTACAACGAGGGCTGCATGTGTCAGAGGGGAATGTAGAAAGGAGCTCTATCTTCTCCATATGTTGACAGAAAAGAAGCCACTGGCATGCCAAGAAGCTCTTGACTGGCTGTCTAAATGGGGAAGCCAGGGATATGAAGGAAAGTAGTTTGAGATTTTACTACTGATGTCATTGTGTACCTGTTGCATTTCAATACACCAGTATTGGAAACATATAGATCTGGAAAGTCTAGTAGTAAAATGCCTATAAATTAACAACTAATGAACTTTCAAACTACAGCTTTGAAGATACTGGGCTTATACATCTATAATTCTGTGCCTGTGTGTGTACACAAGCCTGACCTGACAGTTAGACTCAATTTAATTTGACTGTGATGAAGTGCCAAACCAGAAATACTTTGTGGATACATGGAGTTTTGAGGAAAAGGCCTTATTTCTTTTCAGTCCTGTGGTGACTTCTTTGGTACTTGGGACTTTGCAGATCTTGCTTCTGGGGATGTCTGGCTGTGTTGGTTGCCCATAGTAGGGGACACAAAGGACACCAAAGCTCCTGGGCAGAGAATCTGGCACTTGGTGCTTCCAAAAAGCAATTAAATCTGCCTCTCGCTAATCCTAAGCCTTCAGACCAACTTTAAGTTTCCTTTATAACATGGGTTTTGGAAATCAATGAACAGACTGGTTTTGGGAAAACATTTGCTTATGTTGAAGGTAAGCATGTTTGATTTCTGTTATAAATGTAGAGATTTCAAAAATGAAAATACTAAAGTCAGTTTTCATTATTTTAAAAAATTTATCAAAAAAAATACTGTCCGGATATGCTGTTGCTGAAACTATGGAGGAAATGCAAAGTTTCTATATGAAACTAGGTCTTAATTTTTTTCTTTGCTGAATATGAATAAAAATCCTAGAATTTTTAGCATTTGAGATGTAATATCTAAATCACGGAAAGTAACAGAACTTGTAAGGTTAACAACTGCTTATCAACTCATACCTATCTTGCCTATCTTCAAAAAAATTCTTGTAGCTTTGGATCAGTGTTGAAAAACTATATATGCTAAATTTTATACAAAAGGCAAACGTTCAAAGGGAAAACAGGAGTATCAATACTTTATAACTCTCTTATATGCTGATTCTATGATAATATTTACTGAGCAGTCATTAGTGCCTTGATCCATGTCCTCAGGAGCATTCAAAATTTAAGTTCTGTTCCTTATTTGCAATGTACCAGTAAGATACCTGACACTTTGTTCCTTGCTGGCATTAATATTTTAGCAAACCTGACATATGTTTACATATATATTTTCCACATCAAATCACTTTATTAATACTTTCAAAAGTCTATTTTTGCAGCTGTACTGCTTTCTGCATTTTTTGTGCATTTTAAGAAAAGGAATTTCAAAAGTTTTGAAGTAAACTAATTTGTAAATTTGAATTGGTGCTTGTTGATCGTGATTTTCTACTATGTATGTCAACTGAGCACACAAAATTTTTAAGTTTTAAAAAGGTTTGGAGAGCGGAGTATGTATTTCTTAGACTAATACTAAATATTCCCTTTTCTGAATCAGTGCACAGCCCTGGGAAAGACAAAATCAAGATCAAAATAAAAGTGGAACTGCACCTGCTTCTTGGAAGTAGGTGGTATTTAAGCTGAATTTAATCTTAGTATTTACATACAGCAGGACAGCACACTGGCAAAGAGTCCACATGAACATGGTCCAGGTATCTACAATTAGGGGATCATTACTAAACCAAATTATTTTCATGAATAAGTGCATCTGGCCATTATGCCATTGTTTGGAAACCTGCAGTCAAATCTGTAATCAAACTGAAGGGAAACCTGTAAATTGCTAAAAACCCCCCAACTTCATCCTAATTGACTATGTATTGGGCTGCCTGCATGATTCTCCTTTTTTTCCTAATATGAATACGACAACACTTAGAGGGCTTATTGATCCCCAATACTTAACTGTTAGGTCATATGAATAGCAAATGAAATATGATATAAAATATGCAAAATAATAGTACATTAGCCTAAACAACACTAATAAATTGCAAAGCTTAGCATGAAATTGAAAATCACTAATGGAGCACTCTGCAGTTTGTTGAAGCAATGAGCAGTCAAAGAATCATACATAATGTAACAGTACAATTGCTAACAGCAGGTTCATAGAAGACAATTTAAACTTATTTTTTATGGACAAGAGGAATTGATCTTTGAAGCGGTTCCTAAGGAGATTCCACTTAGCCCGAACAGCATTTTGGGATTGAGTTCTGGTCTATCCCTTGCATTGAATGCATATTTATGAACTTCCAGAAAACACTGATTTAAATTACACATGAGATTATGGTTTATGAACTTAAACCAGAAGAGGTAAAAATGTTAGACATGTGGAACTAATACCTGGAACTGGTATTGAATTCAATGGTTATGACAGTCCTGCAGGTTCCACTGAAAGATAGGTCATATGTCATGAGCTCCACTTCTTAAAATTCTTGGGACTTACAAGTATTTAAAGCTATGAACACAAAGGATGAATATGTTTCAAAATCATAATATGCTAGACGATATTCTATTTTCTCAAGGCCATCTACATGAAAAAACAACTTATGTTTAATGTAGTTGGTATCAAATGCACTTTTTCAAGGAGCAAGACTGCTTGACAAAATGCAAGTCTTTACTATGCACTGATAGGAAAAGTTCTCACATTTGTGAACATTCAGGAGGAAATTTATATCATATACATTTCTTCTTTTTGCAGCATTTTCCCAATGAAATATTAAATTATATGTTGTCTTGCAAAATAAGTCAAAAAGGTTTTATAAAATTTAGCAGTGTCATAAGATCTGATGTATTTTAAGTACATATAAATTAAGAACTGAAAGACAAATGTGAAATTTTTATGAGACTGTATGCAAAAAATATATTCATCTCCTAAGATGTATTGTAATTGTAGCACAGTTGCTGTTCATTTTAAGTTATAAGCAGCCAGCATTTTCCTTGATGAGTATGGCTCTTTTCTTCCATTTGATTTCAACTCAGTATATGAATCTAGGCCCTTTTAATGCTGTTGTTATGCACTTGGTGGTTGTGTAGGCCCAATCTCTGGCCTCATTAGCCTATAGGTCTTACAGAAACTCTGAAAAAATCTGCAGAAAAATTATGTGTTTGAAAAACGGAGAGGTGGCACAGATGGGTCTTTTGTTTACTAAAATGTAAAGTACTGAATGGCATAGGCTTTTTTTATTAATAAAGTTTTGTGGACAGATTGTTACTGCTTAAGCCTAGTCATATAGTTAATAAACCTAAAGCCACAATTAATTGAACAGCAAGAAGGTTGCCAAAGAGCAATAGTTCATGTACTCACTGGGCAAACAATCTTGTAGTTGCATATGTTGAGATCTGAGGAATTATTTACCAATATAGCAAATACAAAACCATGCAGTAGAAACTCCATCATCCTGAGGCACTCACTGATGTAAGGTGGGATGACTGAGGGAATGCAGGGTCATCACCACATCATATTGTTTGATCGCTCTTAAAACTCCAAATGCCATAGTCTAAGTACTTCCGGGAGGAAACAGTCCCAAATTTACATGGAAACTCTTTCTTCTGAACATCCTAGAGGTTACTGAAGATACAATGTGTTAAAGTTTTATAGTACAACTCAGGAAGTAGCTTGTGACTTCAGGGAAGCAATTGAAGAACTACAACTTTATAGCCCTATCCCTGTCAAAGACATAGACTCCAATTCAAAACAAATTTCTCATCACAATAATTCAGGTAAAGGTGTTCCTCCATACTGTTGTTTTTGCCAAAATGAAATATAGGACATGCAACTTGCAGTTTGGAGCATGAAATACAGATAAAATACTTAAACAACTTATTCATCAAAAAGTGTGGAAGTAATTTAACAGATATTCGAGTTTAGGGTTTACTTTGTTAAGCTCTGATCTCACTACCAGCCAAAATAAACTCATTATTTTATAGTCAAACTGTAATCAGCATTCATGATCCACAAGCTGCATAGTGTAAGAACTTTATGGTCAGATAGCTATTAATATGGCTATGGTTTTGGTTTTTATTACATGGCTTATTGTCATTTTTAGATGATTCAAATATTTTCACAACCTAAACTGTCTTTTATATTTTTTTGAAGCTTCGTTTTCTGTCAGCAAAGCACAATTTCACAACTTCCTTCTCTCCTAGCTTTCACATCAAACAACTATGAACTGATGAAAAATATCCCATTTCCATAGTGTTCCTCTCTAATGCTAGTATTCAGGGTTTTTTTCCTCTGGGATAAACTTCCTATCTCACTGTGCAATATGTTACAAGGATGCTAACATTTTCAGAAGAGGCTGCATTAGAAATTGGCCTCTTAGTTAATGATATTTGAATGAAAAGAAGCTCCCTGTAGTGTTGGGTTACACTATGTGGTGACAGAGAGATAAGCCCAGAAGGCCGGAGAGACAGCCTCTTTCCTGGGCCCGGAGGTGACTCTGGGACTGTATCCAGGTCACCAAGGATGGGCAGAGAGAGGTTTGTGGCTTGTGGACAAAGCTGGACCTGTGAGAAGTGAAGATTGTAGTTTGTGACCTTATAGGGTATTGTTTACCTGTTACCATAATAGGCAATGTCTGTGTACTGCTCCAGGTGATAGGGAAACACTGTGGTGAACATCTTTCCTGTTTACATGATGTTATATCCTGTTCTGTGGGGGTATTTAGGGAATTCACACTGCACAATAAATGGGATTTTGTCTTTGACTTTGCACCTGAAGGAGGGCAGAGTTTGGCCATGCGTGATTACTGCACTGTAGATCTAAGAAAAAGAAAGTATTCCATTTTTCTCTCATCAAATAAATAAAATCATAAAAATGAGAGAGCTGACACTGAGACTGGAATATAGCAGTTGGGGAGTGAAAGTAAACGGGATGATGCTGGCTTGATGCAGTGGAATTACAAATTGAGGAGCTGAAGTGATATAGAGGATCCATGATGAAGCATGGGATGATACCAGGGAAGAAGAAACCAGAGTAATCCTGGCACATAACATATCAATTACTTTATCTTAGGCAATCCTGCTTGTCCCCACCAAGTAGAGGAGAGTAGTGAGAGAAGACAAGTGAGTTAGCAGCAACTTCACATGGCCATGCTGTCCATTTCCTCTCACAACCCATTGGAAAGAACAGCAAAATGTCAACCAGGAGGGCTCAAAATGTGCCTTAACTGCTTCATTCAGAAAGAGCACAGACCCTGCTGAAGTCACCACCCTGGCAGGAGTTGGGGTCATATGGATACCGAAAAAGCTTCCGCAGGGAATTTCTTGAGCTCTCTGCAGCATTTTGTGAGAGCTCTGTCTTTCCCATGCAGGCTCTTCGAAACAGTGTTACAGTTTTGTAAACTTCTTGCACCTGCAGGTTGTTTTGCAGTATTGTTATGGTTCTAACTAGAAAAATATTTAGGAATGGGTATCTTAGAATTTGGCCAATCCCCTCAAGGGGTGGATGGCCTAAAGCACCAATTACCTTATGCCATTTAACACACTTTAGCGAACTAACATATAAAAGCTTTTGGAAAAGTTATTAAAGTGCTTCTGTTTATCCCTGAGCCTGGACTCCGTGTCATTTCTCTACCCGTCCTTGGTGGTGACAGCGACAGGGTCAGAAGCGAGGTGGGGGTCTGTGTGTGTGTGTGCGCATCTTTGATCTTCAGGGAGTAGTGAGAATCTGTGCTCAGACTGGACTAGCATTGCAAGCCCCAATATTTAGAAATGCTATGTATATCTACTTTTGGAATATTCTCATCCAATTCTGTCCTAAAATATAAATGAGGCAGGCTATATTAGAGTTAATCTAGATCTTCCAGCTCATTGCCACTTCCTCCCACAAATCTTAAAAACAGTCATCAATTATTAGTATTACACAAATTTTAAGACAAAAATTTGGAAATAGTTTTTCTTAAATTGCAAATGAAAATATACCTGAACAAGGACCATGGCTTGTCTTCAAAAGAAGGGCATGGGAATTTGTCCAGTTCATCATCAGCATCTAAAAATCATCACTTACTCACTTCTGAGAGCTGAGCAAAACCAAAAATTTGATCCAAAAGTTTTCATAGTCTACAAAAACCTGAATTCTCAGTAGCTTTCATGGGAGGAGCATGCTTATTAGAACCTGTACCATAACCTAGAATATTTGCAATAGCAAAAGAATAGAATACTGAAAGACCTGTATCTCCTGTGACTGCTAGGCTTAGGATAAGAGGAAAACACTAAAAAGAGCAGTAAAGTCACATATGCATTATGTGACTTTCAGATTTTCAGTATGTGAAGTATAATTTCATGTCCTTCTGAAAATATCCAGTAACAGTAACTAAACATAAAATATTGCTATTTAGAAATCTCTAATCGATATTTTGCTTTGTTCTCCTTGGCAGTTTTCATGGTAAAGACATGAGCCATCAATAGCTTACTGGTCTGGGATAGATACAAATACCAGACGATGCAATACATCTGGCAAGTAAAGCAGTAAAACAGAACCCGTGGGGGAAAAAAAACCCCAACAATCTAAGTCTAAACCTCAATTTGTTGTTTAGGACGGACAGGACCCTGAGGCTATTTTAAATGTGAAAGAGTCTCCGTCCCTTCCTTCCTTCCATGCTTCCTTCCTTCTTCCCTCTCTCTCTCCTTCCCTCCCTCTGAGTCTCAGTCTCTCTCTGTTCCCTTCCTCTCTGTGTTTGGTCAAAATTGTCAGGATCCACCAACAAAAAGAATTACTAGCATACAAAGAATCCCACTCCTATGTAACTGCTTTTTTTATTCACTCTGCACTTGTGCTGTATAGGTTTACTGATAAAGTCCCCCGCTTAATAAAAGACAGATCCCAAAATTTGTGTCACATATTAGTATACAAGATACTCTGCTTGAGCTGCAGTATATATTGAGAGAGTAGTACAAGTAATAAAAAGTTTATTTCATATATTAGTCTATGTAAACACAATAAATGTGTGCTATATTATTTTATGCTCAGAAGCCCTCTTGACCACTGGGAAAACTTTGAAGATCATAAAAAATAGATAGAAGAAATATTATCCTTTAGAGAACTCTAAGAATATTTACTTGGTACACTCAAATATATGGTGATTCAGTACGACAAATCATACTCTTAATACATTTTTCTTTCCTTTTGAAATGTATTTTGCTCCTGTGAAAGGCACCAAACGGACATCCCTCAAATCCTGAGCCTTGCATTGGTCTTATTAGAAAAAAGCTACCCCAGTTTCCCACTGGCATACACAATTGCTGCCATTGAACTACTATTTGTGACAGTAATACAACAGCGTAGTCTATATACCCCATTCAGTGCTCACTGTTTCTACCAATAGTGCAAGCTAGAGTGCCATTTGTGGCATTAGCTTTTGTAGATATAACAACCTGTCAATTAGGAAGTGAATTAAGTAATTCACACAATAATCATCACATAACAAGCCTCAGTCCCTGCTAAGCTGAGCTATTTTCAAACCGGCAAATCAGAGCCTCTAATCTGGAGCTGTGTGCCATATAGATATCCCAAATGTGTTCATCTGATGATGCATTTGTACTTACTGTAGCATTAAACCAGGATAGATCCAGATCTCAATTTTACTTTACCATTTCACTGGTGTGACACTCACGGTTGCAAGTAATGAACAAACACAATACGCAGTAAGGGCAACCATCAAGATATCACTTTTCTTCATTAAATAACCTTGAAAAAGGTTAACTAGTTTGCATTAAACTTGCCAATTTTAGCTGGATATAAAAATACACAGAATGTGTTGAAGATAGCATTTCTAAACTTGTAACAACCAACCAGAAACTGTTTTGGTTATTAGAAGTAGCTGACTTTGACCAACCTTAGAGTAGTTTTTCAATGGTATGCTGGAGCCACATTATTACCATAACTACTGTAATCATCATGACAGCAATGATTTTGCTGAAACCTAAATGTGTGAAATTAAGCCTTTAACAACTGCAAATCTGTCCAGCAATAAAGTCAATGAAAGTTCATTACACTATGTACAAGAAGGATGTTGCAGTCAGATGATACATGGTTGTATTGCATCTGTACACTGGCTTCTTTGGTGATTTCATAAAGAATGAGTGATCGTAATAAAGTGTAATGCCAAATGTTCTCTAAGCTCAAGTTATTATACTGTAGGAAAAAAACTACACCACATTTTACTTACAATCAAACTACTGAGCTTATTCACTCTTTTAAGGAAAGGTGATATTACAGACAATTTGGTAAGTCACTCCAGTATGACAAGCACACATATGTTTACATGTTAGTCGAATCCACTTGGATCCTCATACACAATCAGAACAGGATATTTTATTAAAATGTCAGCACTTCCAAATCAGAAAAAAGTAAACTCTGGAGGCAGTGAGGCAGACTTTCAGCCTGGAACTGTTGATCTGCACTGGATGCAATTTTGCTTTTGGTTCTAAATAAAGCCAAAAAGTACAAAGAAGAATAAAATACCATATTAGTAAGAAGAAATGGCCTTCTAAATTTCAGGAGTAAAATTCAGGAGTAACTGAGCTAACTCTACAGAGAATCCTAATCTGTTTTTGTTTTACCATTACAGTCTTTCCTTCTTGGGAGAGACAGGGCGATATATGCAGAATATGCTCTATTAAATATAAAATACCATAAGTATGTGCCGTACAGATAGAAATGACTAGGCCCTCCTCACCATAGCACTTAGAATCTTATTAGTCAAAGACATCATACTGAGAAGCTTAAGTATGACTTAAGACGTTGGTGAGACCATCCTAACAAAGTATGAAAAAAGAGAAAGACACAAAGAGAAACCATGATGGAATACAAATGCAGTATATAAAGCTCAGCTATAAAGAAAATACATATAAAAAAAGAACAACATGGAATTAGAGGAGAAAGGAAAGACGTTTTCTGTAATGAGAGCTGAAATATCCCAAATAATAGAAAATATAGAAAATAATGGGAAAGACAGAGACAAGGCAAACAAAGGTTATTGAAGTTGGCCAAGGTTAGCATGAACAGCATTGTATTGGGTTTTATGAATGTGGCAAGAGCCCATTTTGTTCCTGCAGTAGCTGGAAGTTTCTGTACCTTGCTTGCAGAACCAAACTCACCTGTGACGGTCTTGAGAGCAATGCATTTACATCCCCGCGATGCAGGCTCAGCGCTTAATAAGGTCTGCTGATCCTGAACCAGCTGTGCAAGGAGACAACTCTATGTCTCTCTTATGGTCAGTCTGGCACTCAGATAAATAACTGGGAGTTGACTGAACTTCAATGTCAAAGATAAGACGTCTAGATGTAGATAGAAACAAATAGGAAGCTAGTGAAGCATGCAAAGGAGAAAGGTAATAGAAAGTGAAAAGGAAGAGAAACTACTGACAGAGCAACATTTTGGGCAGATTGGAGGAGCTGATTTGATGGAATTTTTGAATGCTTAAGTACCACCCAGATATGTTCCGAAGCTTATAAAGAATGAGATCTGAATTCATATTTTCATAATAAAAATATATAACAGAAGTGTACAAATGCTGCAGTCTGGTTGAAACTTCTTTTTGCAATAATTTACTTTGAAGCCAATAACTTAAGGGTAAAATAAACACTACTGCAGGCCACCATTCGATGGCAATGGCTAATCATTCAGCTAGCTTAACTGAAAGAAAGTATGTGTCATACACTAAAATACACTACAGTGTGGATCAGTCTGCTAAGGGTAAAGATCTCTTAGACTGGAAGATTTCAAATCAGATTACAAAAATATTATAAAATTTTACAATGAAAAATAATGCTGTAAAGGCACCTGTATCATCCAGAATTCAACGGTGAATAATAATAGAGTATTTAATTTATATTCCTAGTAAGCTAAGCCTTCTTCACTTCTGACAAAATGCAAACTTAAATTAAGACACATTTTTTCTGTTTTATAGAAGAGGTATCATACAAGCCTGTATGTATTGCTTCTTCATCTATGGAAAAGCAACTTATACATGTGGTTGCAATTTTCTTTTATATTCTGTTTTTTTGATTCCTCACAATCACAGTGAGGATTATTCTGAATATCAGAGAAATTTAAATAGTTTTAGACAGAGATACTGAAAGATTGTGCCTAGGACCTTCACCCCTGGTATCATCTGGTGACACAGAAATCTCAAGGTTTACTTTTTACCAGAAAAAAAAAATAATAAAAAAAACAATCAGTCCTCATTGTCACAATTGACAAAAACCCCCAAGAAATTTAAGTAATATAAATGAAAGTCGTGCTGGAGGGCTAGATACAACCCTTACTATAACTCTTACTTCCATGATGATATATGTTATTGTGTTACCCTAGCTATAATTTACAGAAGTAAATATCTCATTTGTCTTAAAGAGTAGAATGTGAGTTTTATTTTTTTCCTTTTAAGAGGAAGGTGTTTGCTGATACTTCAGTATGCAACACCCCCGCTTCTTCCTCAGCCTCATGACTGTCAGAGTACTACAAATTCCACTAGGATTACAAACCCTGCACTTCAGTAGGTTGATGCTGAAATCTCCTTCTGGAGGAATTCCAGTTCCCTTCACTATATATGAACACACACCTTTAAAGCCATCTTAATTGACACAAAGAGGGTTGGGATGATGATCTCAAACCTACAATATGGAAGAATCTTTCTACTTTTGTTTCATGAGACATACCACAGGGCACATAAATGGTCTCAACATATTTTAGAGAGGATTCACTGAGAGCTGGAAAAATAATTAAAGGAAGGTGAAAGAGAAAGTAAATCAAGTGACATCTCTTGAGAGTGAGAAGGAAAAAAGTAATTGCCATATTTGAACCCTTAAACACTTGCCCTGTTTTTTCCACTACCTTTAATAAAATAGATGCTGGAACCAAGACATAATTGCTATTGACACTTGCTCACTGCTTACTCTGTCTTGCTCTTTTTCTGTCTGCCTGTTTAATTTTTACCATTGTCAGCTCTGATACTGCGCAGTAATTAGCAAAATTCACTCTGATCTGACCTCTAGCAAGGGAGAATGTTACCAATTCTCCTCAGTAGCAGGGAAAATGGATTCACAGATAACCTGGTAAGGGCACTGCTCGGCAGTACTAGAATAGACACTGCATTTTGACTTATCTGCAGAGATTTGGAATTACTTTAATGACATGAGCAGAGAGATTAGGTCAACTGTAGGTTAAGGTTTTTGCAAATTAGAGGGATTTCAAAGAGGGGAAAAAAAATATTCGAGCACTGGAGAGATTGAAATCTAATTGCGTATTCTACATAAGTATGTATTTTAATTTCAACTTGTAATTTACACTAAGGCAGCTACCCAGGGAAGTCTTAGTCCAGTCTTCCATGACACATATCTTCATCAAAGATTCTCAAAAATAAGGATATCTAAGAAAAAACATAGGAAACACTACAGCCTTGACTATGCAGATTATGTGGACTGAGGAGTGGCTGAAAAAGCAGCAAGCAAGACTATGACTTTTTCCACCTCTAGTGAACAAATGGAAGCAAGCGGCTAGTGCAAGGGGAACATATGAAAGTGGGTTGTGTGTTGTATAGGCCATAATACATCAGGGACTCCAGAAAGACGGGAATTTAGGGAAAAGAAGTAATTCCTCTCATGATGGTTCAGTTTCTAATTACTCCTTACATAAATTTCCTGAAGAGAAACAGACATGTTTAAATAGAAGGTACTTTAGAGGGGATACATCTAAATGCAATGAGATGGAATTGACTAAATGCCATAGACAAAGAAAAGGAAAATGATGCTAATGACAGTCTGTGTCAGTTGGGTGGACAGTAGGACCTCATCCTACCTCCACTAATATCAAGGAGGCTGATTGCAGAAGAAGGTATCACACTACATTGACAAGCAGCAGTTTTTTTTCCAATGAGATTATGCTACATCACCCGAGACATTTAATAGCTAGACTAGACTAAACATTCAAGGCATATTATACCATTTTGCCACAGAAGAAAGAAGATAATGCCAACCAAATTTTCCATCATGACTCACTGTGCTTAATACAAACTTCAGACGCTAAGTGCATTGCATGCAAATACTAGCAGCTCAAGCTGATAGATTTATGGAAAAGAATTAATCTAAGTGATGGCTAATCATATCGCCCTTATTTTGTGAGGAACTATGTATGCCACCCTCCAGGCAATGAAAAAGGATGTTTAATAAATTTATCTCAGAAGAAGTAGCTGAGAGGAACCCCTTCTTTTCTTACATGCTTTAGGTTGTAGCTATCAAAGGGTATGTACTGCCTACATTCTGTTTATATATCTTTGTCTATCTGTCTATAAGCAGAAGCTTTGATCAAAACGAAGTGGAGAACAAATATTTCATTAAATACATTAACATTAAACCTGTTTAATAGTAGAATTCTCCCTGTATAATTTGTGACTTTTTAAATACATCCCCAGTCTCTATTTAACTGTCATTTAAGCCAATTATATTTTAGTCACTATAACAGAATTTGTGCTGAGGATCTCCAGATCTGACTAAGAATTAATTTGGTTATAATAAGATGGTAATTCTAAGCAATATATAAATTTTTTAAAAACAGCAAAGACTCATACTGTCATAGCAAAGAACTAATCTAATCATTGCCCCGTGTTACTGAAGAGAGAGGTAGATAGTTCCCAGTAGGGTTTCATTGAAGCAATACAGGTCTTGCTGGAATACCTTTATTTTAAAATGTCTTGATATATCAGTTTTTAGAATGCATCATTCCTCAAAACCACACAAAAGCCATCACTTCAAAAGCCTCTGATTAGTCTGAACACAATCAAGGGCATGCGAGATAGCTGCCATTTAGTTCAGCCAAAGCAATCCATGCCAACTGCAATAAACCCATCAAACTGTCATAGAGTCAAGCTGTGAGAAAAAGACAACGGTGATTACGTGCAATAGTTTCCTCCGGTGGTTTTATAATTTCAATTTTTCAAACATTTCAAGATTTTCAATACTTACAGTAGCAATCCTTTAGTATAGAATATTTTCCCTGGGAGTTACTATCAACAACTTAGCCTATTGGTTTTTTTCCCCATCACTGAATCAAGCATATAAGTTCATCAGACAAGAAACATTGTGATTACAGTTGTATATAAATTATTTAAAGGGATCCAGCCAATCAAAACAGATATTTAAGTACCTATTTTCTTTGATATGTGCATATAACTCCCATTAAAAGGACACAGTTACAGTTGAGAAGCCTGAAATGGAACCTATACCTAAAATTAAAACAACATTCTTTCCTTCACTCTGAAAGCCACTGACCCTCTGGAAAACAAAAAAAAAGGAGACTTAGTAATCATATCCTAAGACACAAGATGCAAATTGAAAAATGCATTGTGCTCATTATGACAATCAGAAAGCCTAGAGAAGAATGACACCCGAGATTAAGGAAATTTAAGACAAACTATTTAAATTGTTCTTTCAAAACCACTACATTATTTATAAGAATCCTTCAGGCAGATGGAATATTGGAACCTCAAGGTGTATTTTCCTCTCCACAGATGTATTTTATGCAGCACAAATGCTGTTGGGAACTTTGTAGCACACTGCAAAGAGTATTCTGCTAGTGAAGGACGGGGGGCATAACATTGTGATTCTCTGCTCTACAAAGCTCTTGGATTAGCACTATGTTTAAACAAGCCACTGTCAGATTTCAGAGCAAGAAAAAGACAGTAATGAGGATAGAATTGATGAGCTTTGCCCAGACTGCATCTTGCTGGGCTTATTACTTAGCTGACTAAAATACATGTCGTCTCAACCTTGAACACATAGTGGCTATGTCAGAACACTGACCTGCGTTTGTGGTGTTAGCCTATCTATGTAGACTTAAAAATGCCATATTCCCTTTCCACCAGACACCACTCTTAACCTACCTTAAATATGGTTTACTAGGATGTGATCTATTAGCTGTAGTAAGATCTATGAATGGTCATGTAACAAAAAAAGCAATTTTTTCTGTATGGTTTTTCACAGAAAAAAATATTTTCTAATCAGTTTGTGGGGAAAAAGAGGTTTCTAATGATTAAGGCTATGTGACCTTAAGATGGTTGGACTCTGGCCTGCTAGAATGTAAACAGACACTCAGATGCAGCTGATCTCTTCCTTCTGCTGAGCATGCTTGTGCTGATGAGAGCTATTACAAAATGAAAATTGTAAAAAAATTACCCAAAGGTCTTATGGAGAGTAAAGATCATTATATTCAACAAACACTTAAGTACCAATTTAAGTCTAATTAGTATAGTTTCAACCATATTCCTGAACTACCGTCACAGAGGAGGAAAGTTGTTGTTCCAAATTTAGCTCTGGGAAGGTGAGGGTAGGGATGGTAAGAACTTGTCTCAGAAGCTCAGACATTTATGACTACAGAAAAGAGAAATAGTACAAGACAAATCCACCACTTTTAAATATTTCATAATGAGCAGAGCTATTATTTAATGAAAGCAGTAACTTCTCAGACTCATATAACATTACCATGCAACCAACAATTAGCTGAAAACACAGCAAGTGTTATATGGATGCCCCATTGTAAAAAAGGGTGAAACAGAAGAGAGAAAGTAAAACGTACCTGAATACTTCCATATAAGCAGGGTTAATAATTTCTCTATCTGAATTATCTGCCTCTTTCTGGACCTTGGTAAGTACTACATCAGAGCTTTGATTTGCT
This sequence comes from Eulacestoma nigropectus, assembly GCA_013397775.1. Taxonomy (NCBI): domain Eukaryota; kingdom Metazoa; phylum Chordata; class Aves; order Passeriformes; genus Eulacestoma; species Eulacestoma nigropectus. Next base: position 1,324,329 of record VZTE01006358.1, on the reverse strand, counting down.
CTTCCTATTTTACTTTTTTTCCTTGCTACTCCTTGCCATTCTTTTCACAGAGCCACAGAATGATTGAGTTGGAAGGGATGCACAAGAATCATTGAGTTCAACTCCTGGCCCTGAACAGAATAGCCCCAAGAATGACACCATGTGCCTGAGAGCATTGTCCAAATGCTTCTTGAACTCTGTCAGGCTTGGTGCTGTGACCACTTCCCTAGGGAGCCTATTGCAGTGCCCAACCATCCTCTGGATGAAAAACTTTTTCTACTATCCAGCCTAAACCTCCCCTGGCACAGCATCAGCCCATTCCCTCAGGTCCTGTCACTGGTCACCACAGAGAAGAGATCAGTGCCTGCCCCTCCTCTTCTCCTCACAAGGAAATTGTAGAGTGCAATGAGGTCTCCCCTCAGCCTTCTCTTCTCCAGGCTGAACAGACCAAGTGACCTCAGCCACTCCTCATACAGCTTCCCCTCAAGACCCTCCAACATCTTTGTTGGCATCCTTTGGACACTCTCCAACAGTTTAATATCTTTCTTATATTGTAGTACCCAAAACTGCACACAGGACTCAAGATGAGGCTGCCTCAGTGCACAGCAGAGTGGGACAATCCTCTCCCTTGCCCGGCTCTGCCTGATGCACCCCTGGACACACTTGGCCCTCCTGGCTGCCAGGGCACTGTTGACTCAGGTTCAACTTGCTGCTGACCTGGGCCCCTGGGTCCCTTTCCATGGCACTGCTTTCCAGCATCTCTTTCCCAAGTCTGTATGTACATTCAGGGTTGCCTCATCCCAGGTGCAGAATCTGGCACTTTCTCTTGTTGACTTTCATTTGCTTGGTGATTGCCCAATCCTCTAATTTGTCAAGGTCTCTCTGCAGAGCCTCCCTGCCTTCGAGGAAGTCAACAGCTCCTCCCAGTTTTGTATCATCTGTGAATTTGCTTCCAGTCCTGCATCCAAGTCATTTTATGAAGACGTTGAAGAGCACAGGGCCGAGGATGGAGCCCTGCAGAATCCCGCTAGTGACAGGTTGCCAGTCTGATGTCACCCCATTCACTGTAACCCTTTGTGCCTGACCCGTGAGGCAGTTGCTCACCCATCATCACATGTTGTGTTTATCCAGCTATGTTGTGGACAGAAAGTGACAATATTGAAAGCTTCACTGAAATCCAGGAAGGTGAAATTAACTGGCTTCCTTTGATCAACTGGTGGGTTACCCTGTCATAAAGGGAAACCAGGTTTGATTAGCAGGACTTTCCTCTCATGAAGCCGTGCTGGCTGTCACCAACGACTGCATTGTCTTTCAGGTGTTTTTCAATACCTCCCAGAATGATCTTCTCCATAACTTTACCAGGCACTGAAACGAGACTGACAGGCTTGTATTTCCCGGGGTCCCCTTTCTTGCCCTCCTTGAAAATCAGGACAATGTCAGCCAGCTTCCACTCAGCTGGGATCTCTCTGGATTCCCAAAACCACTCAAAACTCATCAAGAGAGGTTTTGTGATGACATTAAGCAGCTCCTTGAGGATTCTTGGATGAATCCCATGGGGCTCCATGGATCCGTAGAGATCCAGCTGGAGCAGCAGATCCCACAAAATTTCAGGGTCAACTGAGTTTAACGTTCTCACAGTAATGATCCTCCATCTCAGGGCACTGAAACCCCCTTAGCCCATCATCCATGTTGAAGAGAGAGGTAAAGAATGCGTTGAACACCTCTGCCTTGTCCCCGTCCCTGTCTGTGAGGGGACCATCCTCAGCCTCCAACAGGCCAATGTTATTTTTACACTGCCTATTGCCATTAATATATTTTAAAACCTCTTTTTATTGTTGCCCACATTTCTGACCAACTCTCTTGCTTATAAAAGCATAACCAGATTATGACATTTCTACTAGAAATCAGAATTATGTGTAAAGTATTAGAAAAAGAACCTGTAACTGAATTCTTTTTGTGGGGGATGAGGAATATGATAAAGAGCTCCTTAAAAATATGTTTTAAATTGACCTTTGAATCTTGTTTAAGTTTCTGTCTTGTATTTTTAATTCGTGATAACTGTTTTCTCTTTTTCTATATATCAGCTTTCCTAAGGGTTTCACACATTCAAGACATTAATCTCTGATTCTGTTATTGCTGTTGTACTTTTTCATGTCATTATACAATATTATTTAACATTTACATTGATTGAAGAAAAACACATTGAGTAATAATTTAAAGAAGGCTCTTTAGAATTTGCATATTCTTTTTCTTCCCTTTCCCACTTTCCATTATGTTCTATTTTAGTGATGATCTACAATCAGTGCCTTCTACTAAGTAACACAAAAAATGAAACTATTACCTTTACTTGCCAAAGGATTAATAAAACAAGAGAGAGCTGGCATCTGGGTCCTTCTATTATTTGGCAAATAAGCTTTGATGAGAAGAACTCTGTATGATGGATATACAACTTTTTCTAGTTTCTCAACATTTTAAAGCAATTATACTCCACTCTGGCTATGTACAAAAACCATTTATTTTAAACTATTTTGCTAAATTAGAATTTAAGAGGAGTGAATGAAAAAATAGAACATTACCTGATTTCTCCTTCATTATATCGGTATGATTTGATAAAGTTAGTTTCCCACTTTGAGTTCTGATCTTGTAATGTAAATAATTTTTAAAATTATGTAGCTATTTTAGTTCTCATTGCTTTTCACTTAGAATAAGCATTTTTAACGTCTTTACAATTTTTTTTTTTAAATAAAAGCACTTACCCTTTTTATGTGTTGCAAATAAATAAACAGCATTTAACATTAATTGAAAATACCTAAGTCTAGGTACTTAACATATAAGCATTGTTAATAACTGTTTTAAAAACTGACCAAACTAAGATTCTACTAGTTTTCCAGTTCTCAATATAGAAATTCTGGAATCTTAGATTAAAAAAAGAACGAAGATTAATTAACTGGCATAACATACACCTATACTTTATATATAACTAAAAAATAATAACTAATACTTTATATAAAGACCTCTAGAACTGGCTTTGGTTGCACTATATGTCTCTTCATACAGTTTGGATTTTTCATTTCACTGTGAAATCTCATTCCATCTCCTACACTGAAACAGCCAAGATGAAGGAAAAATGAAGATCAAGGATTTGAAAAGGCTGAAGTATCCAAAAGAACATATATGTCCTTAGAACAGGCTTTCAATCTAGCAAAGAAAATTTTTTTCTCTTCTTGGGTTTCACAAAAATTCACAGTGGCATGAGTTTAACACAGCTGAGGCTGTGTTAAAGCATTTGTTATGTCTGTTCAGCATATCCTTGGGTGTGTTTATATATATATATGTATGATATACATTTTATCACACTTCAGAACAGACAGGCAAGGAAGGAGCAGTGATGGGATAGTTATGTATATTTGGGAGTGTTTTGATTGTCGAGAGCTTGATGAAGCTCTGGGGATCAAGTGTTTATGGTCAAGTGTTAATCAGAGGGAAGGCCAATAAGGCAGGTGTCCTGGTGGTGGTGTGCTAGACCACTCAACCAAGGTGAAGGTGCAGATGAAATATTCTATAAGTAGCTGGGAGAAGTCTCACAATTGCTAGCCCTTGTTCTCGTGGGAGACTTCAACTTACCAGATGTCTGATGGAATACAATATGGCAGAGAGAAAATGATCTAGGAGGTTCCTGGAGTGTGTGGAAGAGAACTGCCTGACACAGCTGGTGAGGGAGCCAACTAGGGAAGGCTCTGTTTGTGACCAGAGAAGGACTTGTGGGTGGTGTGGTGGTTGAAGGCCATCTTCGGCACAGTGACCATGGAATGATGCAGCTTTTGATCCTTGGAGAAAGGGGGGGTTCAGATGAACGGCTACTTTGGACTTTTGAGGGGCAGATTTTGGCCTGCTTAGGACACTGATTGACAGAGTCCCTTGGGAAGCAGTCCTGAAGGGCAAGTGAAGGCTGGACATTCTTCAAGAAGGAAATTTAAAGGTGCAGAAACAGGCTATCTCCATGCAGCAAAAGAGAAATCAGTGGGGAAGAAGACTGTTCTGACTGAAGAGAGGGCTTTGGCTGGAACTTGGGAAAAAAAGAAGAGTTTGTGATCTCTGGAAGATGGGGTGGGTAACTCAGGAGGACTACAAGGATGTCATAAGGTTATGCAGGCAAAAGAGGGGAAGGGCCAAAGCCCAGCTAGAACTTAATCTGGCTACTTCTGTAAAAAATGACAAAAAAATTTACTATAAACCAATTATCAACAAAAGAAGAGCTAAGGAGAATCTCCATTCTTATTGGATGGAGAGGGAAACACAGTAACAAAGAAAGAGGAAAAGGCAGAGGTACTTTATGTCTTTGCCTCAGTATTTAATAGTAAGACCAGCTGTTCTCAGGGTACCCAGCCCCCTGAGCTGGAAAACAGGGACAATGGGCGGAATGAAGCCCACATAGTTCAAGGGGCAATGATAGTGACCTGCTACACTACTTACACACACGCAAGTCTATGGGTCCAGAGGGCATCACAAAAGGGTACTGAGGGAGCTGGCTGAAACGCTTACTCTTTTCCAACCTAGCTAATTCTATAATTTTGCAATAAGAATAGTACTTTGTATGTGACTATCTGAACAAAATAAGTATTCTGTGTCTCATGTAAATTATTTTTTTAAAAACCCCCTTTTTCAGGAACAACAAATACAAGAAATTTTCAAATAGTAATTAGAAAAAAAAAATTGTCAGACACAAATATGCTAAATTTTATTTACGGATTATATGCTGGAGTCAAGAAAACCCTTCCAGTTTAGTATCACCACAGACTTATGAAAGTTCACATACTGGTTTTTCTTAGTGAGTTTCCACATTACCCGCTCAGGAATTGCCAACAGAAATACATGTTGGAAAACATGAAGTGCAGGTCTCCAAAGTCTTTGACATTCCTCAATCATTCAACTTTGCACTGAGCAAATGGAAATAGGGGGCATTTTACCAAACCATCAATGTTGCATCTTCAAACAGAGGGCACTCTTCACGCTATATGTATGGATGACTGTCAGCAGTGCAAGGGCAGTGATGAATGAGCCTCCTGGTCTCAGAAGAGGGGACTGGCAGAATGCCAGCAGTTAGAATTCTGTCTAGCAAGTATTTCTCTAAGTTCAATTTCATAGCATAGGCTTATCTAACACATTTTTAAAAATTAGAAAAGAAAAAAAAAGAGGATGCCAAATTACAGGTAATTCTGCAGCAAAATCAACTGTCTTCCTCCAAACGAAATGCAGGTGATTGTTACACATTCTTAACTGATCAGGAGGTCTGTCAGTCTCAAAGTAGCTTGAGATATTCCAGTAATAAATAGCACAAGTTTTTTCACGGAGTATCTTCCATTCCCTTCACTAGAATCCCAGTTTGGCTTGGGAAAACTGGGTGAGGAATAAGAGTAAAGAGGAAGTTGTGTTTTTATGAAACACATTTCAATACACACAGTACGACGTGTTGGGATGCTAGAAGTGCTTCCGCAGGGGGCGGCCACAGTGGGCTGCACTGGCTAACCTCTCTGGAGCCTGGATAAGAAGGTACAAATTAGACCACTTCTACCCCCGGCTGTTCTAATCAAGGATGGTGCTGGTGCAGAACTGACCTCAGAATTAGGGATCTGTGACTAGCTTTCTGTACTGATGAAAGGGATTATGTGACATGGATGCTCATGATAGCAGGGGACTGTGGTTAAAGGCAGGAAGCTAAAAATCCAGCCACTCAATGGGGCCTGTGCCTGTCTGTCTTTAGGGTGCAAGAGAGGATATGTTAAGAAAACCTGTGAAAATATTTTGTACATGCACAGTATGATTATAATTTAAAGATGATTATAGCTACTGTCCTACAAGGTTATGCATTGGTCTCTGAGAAATTTTTGCCCATAAAAAGCCATCATTTTTATCAATGCCACTTCAAAACTCAGGCCTAAGTTCATAAAATTCTAATAATGCAATCTTGAAAATATTTTTTAAATTATTTATTTTAAATTAAAGCATCTTAATATTAATTTTCACTATAATGAGTGTGCTGTGTTTACCTTTGTTAAAGAGGATTTGTGCTGCTTCAATAACATACTGTGAAAACCTGTGGTCTACTTTATCTCTGGATACAAATTCTCTGACTGCAGATAGGATTATATTTCCTACCATGCACACATTCAAGACACCAAGAGTGACAATGTTTTTAAGAAACAAAAACAATCACAGAAAATACGGGTCATCTGGTTAAATTGTTCATAGTCCCACTGGAATAGAAGCACAACAAACACAAATATTTTCGATAAAATTTTACAGCCTGGAACACTTCATATAGAAAGGAAGTAAGTTCAAAACACTATTTCTATTAATAAATACATGTATATTTTCTTTATTTCTTCCTTGCATTCTTGTATTTTCTCTGACAAAAATGGGACTTCCAGTTTTGGAACAGAATAGGGAAAGAAAACTACATTTAGAGGCAGTTTATGCTGCGGATGGAGCACCTGGTCTCATGACTGAGAGAAAATACTCCTGCCCCAGGAATGAACATTACCCTGCCCCTCATTCCTTGCCACCTCCCCGATTGTCCCCCCACCCGACACCAAGGGATCGGCTCAGATGGCTCCAACCAGCTGCATCTGCTCAGTGCCCACCATCGGTAGCCCCACTCTGCTCACCATGACAAGGACCACTATTTTTCTATCAGTAAAAGAGCATGGAAATAGTAGAAAATTTGTATATTGCAGTCAGCTTAGTAGTGGTGTCAGCCCAGCAACATTAGAAAAACTTTCTCTTAAGTTGAAGTGGATCCTCCCCAACACAGCTTTATGATGTATGGCAATAAAAACCTGTTCCTGTTGTGTGCAAGCTGAATTTGCCTTTAGGCACAGCAGGCTTACTAAGATTTAGTAATACTACTAGCAAAGGTAGACAGGTGCTGCACAGGAAATCAAAATCAAATAGGTCTAAAAGATCTACTATTCCTCCTCAGCATGAAATGATAATCAGGATGTATCACGCCCGCACCCTTCTTAGTTTCTGTGAAGAAAATGGTTTGGCTACATGAGCAGAGAGCAAAAGAACAGGTGCACACACCTATGAATATATTGTCCTCCAAAGGCACAGCAATAACTGGACTGACACAACGCTTAGCAAAAAACAAAATACAGTTTGAGACTTTTAGACCCTCTGAAAGCTTACTCTGGAACACTGATTTTTTTTTACCTCACTACTCTTCCAGCTCTGTGTTATAGAGCAAAACAATTGTTCAAGCTTTCCTCTGCACTCTTATTTCCCAGTAATAATTCTGGCTGCTAACAAGAGTGTAGAATATAGATTATAGTCATTCCTGTTAACATAAATCTAGCAAAACATATCTTCCCCTGGCAAAAATTTTAAAACAGCACAAAAATAACCCCATATAATTAAAACACCCCCATATAGCTTTATGCAAAGAGCAAAAAAAGGCATTTTTCTCTAGCTAAGAAATAAGAATATAACTAGGAATTACAAATCTTAAAAAAAAATTAAATTAGTTTTTATTTCAAGAATTTTTTTACTACAGCTTAAGCAACAGTGGCTTTCCAAACTGTTAGTAAAAACCTTAATGAAATTTGCTTGTGTTAGTCAGGATAGAGATTTGCTGCTTTTAAAAATATCTTTTATATTAAAATGAAAAGTATTTTAGTGGGCACCTAGAAAGACCTACTTAAATAAAATCAGTGCATCTTCTTTGAAAATTCACTTTGTAAAAGAATTTATTCCATCATCATTCTCACAATGCAGAGACACAATTATAGAACAGACCTCCTACAGTCAATAGATTCAGTCTTAAAGGTTTATACACCTTGTATTATGCTGATTATTCAACTTGGTGGAATTGTGTTAATTATGTTTATGTATGATGTAGGCTCTGACAGTAGACAGATATTTTAGATACTGTATACTGCTGTTATTCATGCCCATAGTGAAAGAGAACTACTGAGTACTGCTGCAATGACATAATACACCGAGTGTAATAAACTTTTTGGTCCAACCAAGGAACTTTTAATTTCCTCTTGTTACGTCTAGAAAACATCTCTAGAAAACATAATGGATTATTAGAAGACAAAAATAAAATAGATGGTTGGATGTAAATTCCCTTGTAGGAGAAAAGAATGCACAGCTTTTAATTGATATCACTGAATACTAAGATTCCTATGGAGGTGTTATTGTGTTATTTTTAATAAATAAAGGAAACACATCTGATTTCTCACAGATGCATTGTTAACCAGTTAAGATTAAAGATCTTCTGGAGCTATTCAATAGTAATATGACAGGTCTTCTATACGTTTGTTTCATACTTAGAGCAGTACATAATATTTTCTTAATATTGCTACAAATATCTTTTGAGGTGTTTTAATTTTGCAGCATAATTATCTTTGATCAGCAGTTCTGCAAGATTTTTTTTTTAACTGAGAGCACAAAAAAATATGTGTTTCTCCAGATGGCAGATTTTAAAGATCCATTCACAATATTAAAAAGTTTTCAGAAACACATTTAAAACATCATATGGTATGTATTTGAATTGCCTCATTTAAGAGCAATTCATTCTTGGATATTTATGGAGGAATAAAAAAATGCTTTACATCTGAACTGGAAGAAAAGGAAGTGTGTCTGTATGTACCGTGAACCTTTGAATCTTACAATGCTAAAACATCATTGACATAAGCCTTGAATTGATTGAGGTTTTAAAATATTAATTGACCAACTGATTGACTGGTTTATTTTTTAGCAAAAAAATCACACTAGTCCTTTAGGCAGGTGGCTCCCTTCAGTCATTTACTATAAAAGTGCAAAATAATGACAACTTCATGCTGTATCTCCAAATTCATACAGTTCAACATTTTTTTTGCACCATGTCTGATATGGTGTGCAGGTCCTTCAGGTTCTCTCATTGTGAGATTCTACAGAGAAAGTAATCATTTGAGCCACTCATGTGATAAACCAGCACTTGAAACACTCAAATGTCAAGTTGTTTTCATCACACCGACAGCAGGTCTTAGACTTAATCTTTCCTTGGATTATGCCACTACTTTGCCTTTACTTTACTGCAAAATGTGAAACCGCCGTGTATATGCTAATGGAACTGTCTTGCCCATTAGTACTCCAATTTCATCTATATTACCCTTCACCTGTTAGTGAACAAGGCAATGGTGCATATTATTCTCCCCTCGATGCACATCCCATTAGACTTCAGTGGAGAATACACCCCCCTTGTGTGCAACCAAGATGAGATTCATAGAGATTTTCATTTGTGTTTACAAGAGCATTGTTTCTTTAGTATACAATCTGTGCTTTTTATATTCATACAAGACCCACAGACCGAGACCTTGGATCTGATTCCAGCTTCTCCTAAGCTCAAAGACCTGTGCATCCATAGTTATGGCTACCTTCCACCATCTCCAGAATATGTAGCATTCCTTCCGCTGACATAGATGAATTTTCAAGCAATACCAACTACTTATCACAAAGTCCTTTGCTACAAATTGACACCGGGTGAACACATGCTTTTAACAGTCAATATATTTTCAAATGCAAGATTGCATAAAAAAAATTCTGAATCATAGACATTTCCTTGTCCATATTTATAATTTAAGCATTTTCTACAGATATAACTTAATATATATATTTGTTCATATAATTGTGTGTGAACTTTAGAAATAAGTTAGTTAGCAGTCTGATGAGTGCAATTAAAGTTGATGATACTGCACTATACTTTAAATACTGCTGTGAGTTAGCACTGTATGCTTTCCAAAACAACATGATATAATATGATAAAAAAACCAATTATGCTTTAAAATGGATAGAGAGCAATTGACAATGACATTATGTTTAAGTTCTGTTCTTTGATGATAGCAGGTAGTACAAATAATCTGTTCTATACTTTAGGATTTGGAAGTCAGTGCTATGAAGAGATACCTTTTATTTTGAAATGCCTCTAAAATCTAAGTCACTGTTGCAAGAGCTTATGTTTTCAATGTCATGCTGAAATTCAGAAATAAAAATTGTTACCTGCAAACCTCTGAAACCAAGAGAAGTGTAATCAATTTATTTTACCTGTGGTTGGGCACTAGAAGACGTGTTAGATTTTTAGCCCTCTTTCTATAACTCTCTTGTTAAAATATTCAGGTGACTCTCAGGGGAAGTGCTATACTATGGCTAATTTGAGCCTGTTTACATTAGAAAGTGAAAGAACTTTTTGTATCCTGTTAGTCACAAACATTTCCTAGTCTCATCCTGTCACTTCCCCATAGGGGTTCCTGGTGCCATTCTTGAGTGTACAATACCCAGTTCTGTTGAATGGCTATGCTGATTGCTTGCTTCATCCTTTTCATCTTTGATTAAAGTCTGAATACAGAAAATTTTTTTACATGGTGTACTTTCAATTCTATAGGGACTTTATAAATTCAAAAGATAATCTAAATTCTCAGTTTAATGTTCAGCAAGTGGAACCACGGAGGAAATTCCCCCATAAATTACAGCATATTCATAACGGTATATTTAAGTGACCAAAGAAGCACAAATTTGCTATGTATTCTGAAAAGTGTTTAAAACCTGGATTTGTAATCTAATGTGTTTGACTGAAGACTGACTTTCAAATGTGCCCTTAGCATCAATGCAATTTACTGAAATTAACTTTAGAAAGGGAATTATAAATTAATTAAATAACCTCAAAATAAACTGTAATTTACAATGTAAGAATATATTCATTTTGAATTGCACTATTCTGGTTTCAATCTTTCTAAAATGTCACAATCTGGGGATTTCATTTTTTTATTAAAGCCATGAACATTCTGGCTAGCCTTTTTATTCCAGATTCACAGATATAATGATGTCTAATAAAAATAACAGCAAACTACACGCCATTTGAATGAAGCTTAAAGATTGTTTCTCAGCATTTGGACAGAATACTTACTTCAGGCTTACAAGCATTAGGAATCTGCAAACACAGCTCTGAAATACCTAATGAGGTCTCAGTGACCTAGAAAATGCAGTGTATGGAAAGCAGCCTGAAACAGTGATGTCTGTTAAGAGAGTAGCAAATAACCGTTTTCCAGAATGATAATATGGGTATATTTGTCTGTGTGAAAGAATGAAATACCCAGTCTTTCAATTAACATTAAGTTGATAGGAATTAGGAAAGCAAAGTGAGAAACTGAGTCTCACAAGAATTTTTATATTTGTAAATTCCCAGTGCCCTTTTTTGAGTAAGAGAGGATTTCACGCTTCATTAAAAAAAGAGTGTATAGCCTGATCTTCAAAGAGAAGGAAAGAAGGATAGTAGAAGATGGAGGAAAGAGACAAGCTGAGGGCATATCTGCACGAATGCCTACAGACAGGCCTTGGGTATACGTGGCCTAAAGATCAAGGTGACTGGATGTGAGAAAAGTCTGAGAAACTGTGTAGTAATGTAGGGCAAAGCTCTGAGCTCATAAGACCAACTGAGATTCATTTTTAAAAGTTGCACAAGTTCTTTATAGCTACATATATTTTTCTATTCATGCAGTTTGAACAGAAAACTGTTCAGCATCCCCAAATGAGGAACTGCATAATTTTTTCTGTTTGTTTTTCTGGATTAAGACTAATAATTCTTTTCAAGAAATAGTCATCTAGATCAAGTAAGTTAGTTAATGTAAATAGTAAATTGCCTAAAAGTTGGAAAATAGATCTGAATCGAATGTGGAAATAGAGCAATTTAATGTCTACCTTTGAGAAGCTATTTATGATTTAATAGATTTCCTTGACTTTTTAGGCTGACATAATTATTTTTAGCGCAGTAATATGTTTAGCAAAGTAATATTTGGAGAGAAAAATACTTAAAGTAACCTGGAAGTAAACACACCATTTCACTAAATCAGTCATTATGCATGAATATGCTAAATAAAAAAAATAAATATTTCCTTGATAGAGATTGAGATCATTACATTCAGATCTTGAAGGAATGGGTAAAAGGTAGATTTTTTAACCCGTGGGACAGAGGCCAAGAAGACAACATTAGTAAATAAAACAGACTGCTTGAAACAAAGTATATATATGAAAAACTAAACACCACAGACATCTTACTGTTTCTACCTAATAAAAGAGGTAAGCTATCAACAGCAATTCTTCTGGGAGCTTATGAAGAAAAATTATAGTACAGAATATTCATTTCCCCATCTGCTTTTACAGGCAGACATGAGTTTTATTTGGAGAATAAAGGAGAATTAGAAGATAAAGAGGTTTATTAAACTGCCTAGAAAGAACGTTGAAGATCTGTTGCTAGATTTAGGAAAGCAAACTGTAGATCCAAACAAGCTCAAAAACTGGAACTTCAAGCCGGATTTGGTCTCCATTCAGTTCATGGAATACACACAAATAGCAACAATAAGCTTTTTCTCCAACAGGAATATGTTTGCTAGAGGTTTTACAAGGGGAGATAGCTATAGGCCAAGGGGGAATGATTTTAAAGTGAAAGAGGAGAGATTTAGATTAGATGCTAGGAAGCAATGATTTACTCAGAAATTAGGGAGACACTGGAACAGGCTGCCCAGACAAGTTTTGAACACTCCGTGTTCAAGACCAAGTTGGATGGAGTCCTCATATAGTGGGTGGTGTCCCTGCCTGCCCACGGTGGCATGTGGGAGGGTCTTCAACTAGATGATTTTTAAAGTCTGTGCCAACACAAAGCATTCTATGCTTCTAGGTTAATTATTTCCCATTTTGACCAGGATTAAATTCTACACTTTCCAAGAAAGCTGAAGCAAATCTAAAACAGGCACAATATATAATCTGCTCTGGCAGAAGCAATTGAGAGTGCTTATGACTATGTGTTCTTGTATTCTACTACATAGGACTGGGGAATTAAAGGTGAAACATACAGACAGCACAGAAAAGCTACTTTCCAGAAAATTTCAAGCTTATTTAACAAAGATATTTCATTTCAGTCAGGAATTAATTTGTGCTTGAAGTACTCAGAAATATAAAAATATAGGTCATCCATTTAGACAACAGACTTGAGTATTCAGCCACTACCATTTGTTATTTATAAATTTTACCTAATTTAAAGTTTCACGAGCAAGGCCACAGCACAAGTTCTTCTAGCCAATGATTTTGTCTTTGATGGTGGCCAACGGTATATGCAGATTGTAAAGGTATAAGAACAGCTTTACTAGGAAACTATGGTTTTATGATATATGGTTAATCATTAGTAAGGGCTGCCATTTTTGTGACAAATCACTCTTCATTTTTCATGGGTTACATCTTGAATTCTGTTAATACCACTGTCTAAGTCGAATACCTCTAAACAGATAATAATTGACAACAAAATTGAAAAAGTTAGGAGAAAAGCTGCCTGTAGTTTATAAAATCCTGAAAGAGATATTAATAAATATGATTTTAATCTTGCTATGCCAATACTACTTGGCACAAGTAGTTGCCGTGAAACGGATTTCTGAAACTTTCAGTTCCCCAAAATTCTGTCTTAATATAAAGTCTATGTATGTACAATATGTGAAATATAAAAGATGATAAATCACACAAAATAGGCAACCCGTAAATATAAAAGTACACTCCATGAATTTCAATTTTGCAGGCAAAAAGCACCTAATTGAAAAATCACACTTAAAAAACTGTAATCACAGAAAAAGGCACTTTAGCTCTTGATTTCAAAACACCAGAGGATGATTATTTACTCCCATAAACTCAAGAAGCCTGATGCAAAGCCCCTCTTTACACAGCCTATTTCTTGAAATTAAGTGTTAACCATAGAGTAGTGGTGCGAATAGGCAATCATCTAAAAATTGGTATATTTTCATAGCCTGCATGGAAAGGGAAAATAGCACACTCTACATCTTGGGATTTCACAGAAATCCCTCAGCAATACTCAGGACTGCAGACACTTGTCTTGGCTTCAGCAGAGACACAGGTCCACCTCACAGGAACACAATGACCATAATAGTACCCATCACAGAAGCTATTCTCCTCAATTGTACAGGCACAGTGAAACCATGGGGCCAAACCTGAGCTTTCAAATGGCTCTAAAATTGCAGTCGATGGGAAATGTTTGTGCCATAATTTAAAAGCCAAGGAAGGAATGGCTGCCCTGGTGTCAAGACAGCATGTACACACTATTAAAACTAAAACATCTCACCTGGAAAACTGAATTGCTTTCTTTGTTAGACAACAGGCTGCACTAACAACTCTGATATTTTCCTGTTATCAGGGATCTTTTATGGAAGTACTAGATCAAACTTTAAAACTTACTAATGAAGATCAGAAAACTGGGAATGTTTTTTTGTAGGAAGTGTTTAATAATATCCTTCTGGTACATGCTGATATAATTCTTCTGTTAGAGAATTGAAAAATAAAAATAACATTGTCATTATAACCCCAGTCAGCATAAATTATGGAAAATTATGCTGCAATATGTCCGGTATAAGCTTCTCACTGTGAGACAGTATCCTTCTTCATCTTGAAGATTTCAGGAACCATGTTTTTCAGGCTTTTCAAGAATAAATTTAAGGACACTTATTGAAAAGAAGCTACAGAGGGCAACTAAGAGAAGTAAATCTTTACAGACACTGAGAATTATAGTATGGAAATTATTTAAAGATATCACATTGGGAAAAAAATCCCAGCTGCATATTGCCAATCAAAAAAGGGTTAAAGAGGTTATGACAAAGAAGGAATTACACTTCAAATACTTGAGATCTTATTAAAATGAATAAAATAAGAAGAACAATGAACTCTGGCAGATTAAATGCAAAAGCATAACCAAACAATCTAAAAAGGGAGGTTGAGGAACAATGAGTAGAAAAGATAAGTAATAATAATAATCCTTTCTTAAAATGTGTCAGGAGAAAGACACATTCCAAGGATTCTGTAGTGCCAGCTGATGAGGATGGTACAAAAGAAGTGTCAGACAACCTAAGGTCATCCCAGAAAAACTAAGATAATTCCCTACATTCATTGTGGAAGAAACTGGGAACAATCCCTTGCTAGCCAATATTTGACAGAGAATCATCAGAGGATCTGACATGACAGAGATTGTAGAATTTATTAGAGAACACAGTGACAGAAAATGAAAGGCAATAAACACCTCAGGCCAGATGGTATTCACTCAGATTTTCTGAGAGCCTAGAGGTGAAATGTATGTACTATTAAAGTTAGTATAAAATCTCTTCCTTAAATCTTCCTTGATTTCAAACAAAATGAAGGAAGGTAGGAGAAATCTGACGAATTGCATGCCTTTATGTAATCCTGATGTCTGTGCCAGGCAAATGAATATTCTGATTAATAGCCACATGAATGTATTTCTATCCAAGTATTCTACTTGAGAAACATAACTTTAGCAAATCCTGAAGCTCTTTTGAAGAATCGTGGAGCATGTGTATGATCCACTTGAGGTACAGACTGGTCCAGCTGAGATAACAATAATCTCCAAATAACTTCTAACACAAAAGGCAAGTTAAGGTTAGCAGCAGAAAGTGATCCAAGTATTAGGAACAGATCATGATGAAACACAATGAGCATCACTGTACTATTTTGATTGCAGCCAAAATTATTGTTCTGCCACGCCTTGAATACCATGTGTCTCCCCCATCTCAGAAATCTCATAAAGGTTCAGAATGGAGTTCAATAGCCATAAAAATTGTGGGAGCACGATTTTGTGAAGAAGAACAGCATAGATTAGGGTCCATTTATCAGTTAAAAGATGTATTTATGAGGGTTTCAGAAATTTACATCAAAAGTCTTATTGAGATGGTGGATAGGAACTGGTCATCTCTTACAAGAACTAGGGACCGGTAATGAAACTAGAAGATACACTTGAAAGAAAAGGAGAGGATACTTATACAAGTCATTGCTAAGAAAGGCTACACGTCTACAGAGTCTTCGTGGGCTTGAGGAGAGACTGGAAAAGAGACAAAAGAAGGACCCACAAATAACAAGACACACACATATGGCCATGTCTGTCTCTGTATAATTCTAAGGTTAAAAGAGCTGGTAATTGGAAGAATATTAGGGGATGAATGACATGCCTTTCATAGCTCTCCTCTCTTGTGTATCCACTCATGGCCACTCCTAGTGACAGACACAGAGGTTAGACAGAACTTCTGCCTGATCTGCTGTGGCCATTGTTATGTTCTGAAGAGCTAAAACACTTCCAGAAATGTGCCATCCTGGAAAGGAAACTATGGATACATGTAAATTGCATGTATTATCCCATGCAATTTACAAGGCTACCAGCTTCTCTGGTTCCTGCAAGCTAATTCTCAGGTTTGAGATATCAAACAGCAATCTCTACTTTATTTAATATGAAAGTAATTCCATTAGCAGCAGTAAGTGTTTTATTTTGCTAGTTACTGTATTGCAATGATGTGATATGCCAAATTCTTTTAGGTCCTTACTCCCTTGGACAGCTGTGTAAGTCTTCCAATTGCTTGCATAGCTCAGCTATTACAATTGTACAAATATTACCTATTTGATTTTAGGGAAGTTTTTAAAAGTAATTGTCAAACAATGATTATGCTCCGATTAAATAAATACTGCTATTGCAGCACTAGTTAGGGCATAATTTATGCCATGAATAATTTGTTACCATATCTGTTATCCCAAATCTGATTCACACGCTGGATATTTGTTGGAAATTCATCCTATTTTACATCCTATTTTTTTTGAGTGTATTAGACATTGTTTCTAACATTATTTTATGACAATCACATTTACTCTAAATAGGTTATTACTTTATTGCTGAAAATGGCAACCCGTATTTATTCAGCTTTTTACTTTAAAATCAGCAGGCTATCGTTTGCTTTATTAATCAAATCCAACCTTGAGTATTACAGCCACCAGTTTCAAATTTATTTAATTGCTGTTACGCAGAAAATGAGAACTTAGTAATTCAGTTACATTTACATTTTTGATGAGCTGCTTTTACAGACTTCATTATTTTTGGAAAGAAAAGATTTTTTTATTTTTTGGTCCTTTCCTACTGCATATAATATATCTTACAGTATTCTAAATCCTTTTGAGGTGTTGTTTGTTAAATATATACTAATGAAATATCAGGTTTAGGAATTAAGCACAAAAAATTCAAAGGTTAAAATGTTCAGGAAAGTTGCTAAAGCATCTGTGACATAGACATCAGAGTAACGACAATTTCTTCTCAGCAGGGAAGAATGTCTATTAATACAAAAGGATAGAAAAGAGCTAAGATTTCTTTTCTCAGACTCTTCTTCCCAGTACTGTTGAGTGCCGAGACACCCATCAAGGGCACTTCTAATTTCTCCCAGATTTCCTGTAATTTTTAAGACAGTTACCAAGTTACCAATATGGGTAAATAAACTTACATAAAGCAGAAGAAACTTTGGCTATGTCTACATACTAGTGTGATTCCATAAGAGTAGATTCATAAAGTTCAGCAGTGGATACTGAGTCTCCATCACACACCATACATGTTTCAGACTCTGTTATGGACTATGTCTTTTGTCCTGACCTCACAGACGAAATGTTTAGGGATTGGAGCAGATAAAACGTATTGCCAGAAAATCTTCAAATTTTGTTTTAATCAAGAGATACATAGTTCCTGTGCTGTGAGAGTGCTCTGCAATAAGAAGCAAAGCATTTTATGAGTTACAGGAATGAGATAATTTAGGAGTCCCAAAGAGAATGAGATGAAGACTGAGCTCACGCACATTAAAAAAAAAAAAAGTCTCCTTACTAAAATTGATTCTTCAGTGTTAGCTATGTATTTTACAAGAAAGGAAGATACACTGCAAAGATCTGTCATGGCCTCTGATCCTGAAGTTCTACAAAGAATAGTACGCTTAGTACTTGCACGTATCATGGTGATCTCTAGTTTCAACTTTGATACCTGCTCATTAGCTTTATGGTAACAATCTAATGTAATAATGAGCTTTCTGTGGCTGACCAGTACCCAAATGAATGCTTCATGGTTGTTTTTTCCCCCAGCCAAGTTTTCCTATACAATGCTTATATTACTCTTCTACAATCATCTAGGCATTTTGCTAACTCATTAAAATAAATTTATAGAAGAAATTACCAACTCTTCGCCAGCACTACCACCAAAAACAGGATAATGTTTTTCTTAGAGATGCAAGTCCAGGCAAAAAGTCATAAAAATTAAAAAAAAAAAAATTTTCTGGATTCTCCTCATCTCCTCCGATCAATGGTAAACCAAAAAAATCTTTGAGCTAAGCTGCTCTTTCTTCACATTATGCATGGAAAATTTCTCCCACTGATCTATTAGTTCAGGAAATAGGAAGAGGAAGATGGGTAGAAACTGTTTTTACATTCACTAATAGCAGAGCTCATGTGAGAATGCTGCAAACTGCAAGTCTCAAATATATGCTTGATTACAGAGTACCACAGATCTTAGTTTTCCCAGATCTCAGCACTACAAAGGAAATGAAAAGTAAAGTGAAAAGCATTAGGCAGGATGTTATAATGGAAGGAATTGAGGCAGCACTACTATTCATTGCTAAGCTCTTGGTTATTTTTAAAGGAAAGGCTTATATCTTCTGAGACCTGAAAGCAGCCTGCAGCCTGCTGCAAAGAATGGAGGGAGATAACAAAGTCCAGACAGGATACTTTGATTGACAGCATACACACTGGTCCACGAGTACTGAAATCATAACCAGTATTTCTCTCATACAAAGTCATATGGAAAAATACAAGACTTGCTAATACAAGTTTTAAGAGTTTGCATATGAGAACAAATTAAAAACAAATGTGATTTATAATAATTGTGGTGTTTTGGTCTTCTTAATGGCATGCTGGCTGGGGTTGAAACACTTTTTTTGTGAAGTCCATTTTCTCATTCCTTAACAATGCTGGAACACTTTTTCTGGTTCACTTTGGAATTAACTGTGTTAACTCCTAACTGCAATCTAAAAATATTTACAGTGATGAAAGATATTTTCATAAGTGGAAGAGATGTTTCATATTTTAGGATAATGAAGAAGAGAAAATGATGCTGGACTCAAGTTTAAGCTCTGTTATGACCTTATGTAGACTAGACTCAATAAAATTCAAATATGCTTAAGGCTAACAAACCACATTAGTAGATCCAATATAATGCAATTCTCCATAAGTAGCTCTATAGCACAGCAGTGGGAATGAATCCTCAGCCTACTGCTGTCCTTTTACTTCCACAAAATACCTCATATTAAAAAATTATTTAGGTTGGAAAAGACCTTTTATAGCATTGAGTCCAACCATTAACCCAGCATTGCCAAGTCCAACACAGTACCATATCCTTAAGAGCTACATCTACACATCTTTTAAATACTTCCAGGGTGGTGAGTCAGCATCTTCCCTGGTCAGACTGTTCCAATGCTTGACAACCCTTTTAGTGAAGAAATTTTTTTAATATTGAAAATCTAAACCTCCTTGAGTGCAACCTGAGGCCATTTCATTTGATTCTGTGGCTTACTTGGAAGACAAGATCAATCCCCACCTCTCTACAGTCTCCTTCCAGGTACTGTAGAGACTAATAGGGTCTCCCCTGAGCCCCCTTTTTTCCAGGCTAAACAACCCCAGCTCCCTCAGCCACTCCTCATAAGACTTCTTCAGCTCTGTTGGCCTTCTCTGGACATGCTCCAGCACCTCAAGGTCTTTCAGGAAGCAATGGGCCTAAAACTGAACACAGTATTTAAAGTGCGGCTTCACCAGTGCCTATCACTGCCCTGGTCCTGCTGGCCATGCTGTTTCTGATCCAAACCAGGATGCCACTGGCCTTCTTGGCCATCTGGGAAAACTGCTGGCTCATGTTCAGCCAGCTGTTGACCAGCACCTCCAGGTCCTTTTCTGCCACACAATTTTCCAGGCGCTCTGTTCCCAGCCTGTAGCGCTGCATGGGCTTGTTGAGACCCACGTACAGGACCTGGCACTTAGCTTTGTTGGACCTCATACAGCTGGCCACAGCCCATCCATCCAGCCTGTCCAGATCCCTCTGTAGAGCATTCCTACCCTTCAACAGATCAATATTCCCACCTAACTTGGTGTCCTCTGAGAACTTACTAAGAGTGCACTCAACCCCCTCATCCAGACCACGGATAAAGATATTAAACGGGACTAGGCCCAGTACTGCGCCCTGGGAAACACCACTTGTGACCAGCAGCCAGCTAGATTTACCTCCATTCATCACCACACTCTGGGTCCAGCCATCCAGCCAGTTCTTAACCCATCAAACATCCAAGCCATGAATAGCCAGTTTCTCCACAAGAACATTGCGGGAATTAATGACAAAGGCTTCATTGAAATTCAGGTAGACAATATCTACAGCTTTTCCCTCATCCACTAAGTGTATCACCTTGTCATAGAAGGAGATCAGGCTGGTCAAGCAGGACCTGCCTTTCATAAACCCTTGTTGGCTGACCCTTATCACCTGTTTTTTCTGTATGTTCCACATGATGGAACTCATTTTATTCCTTCTGAATGATCCAATTCCTTTTGTCTAATTTTAGACATCTATCCCTATCTGTATTAAATTTTAAGTCCATATAGGCTGGTGTAGTTCTACCTGAACAGTTTTTGCTCCCCTTTGCACTCAGGTTTCTCTCACAATTTTATACTATGTTAAAAAGCCTTCCAGAGACGTTAGAGGAAAAGCAGATGAATATAAGGAGAATGGAAATTCTGCCTGTTTAGTTAAATTTAATATTTAGAGAGATACATAAATTTTGTGAGATTTAACCCCTATCTATCACAATCAAGTCTTTGTCTTTTTTTATTGTCTTGTGCAGCCACAAAGATTTGCCTTGGTTGCAACAGTGAATCTACATTGTAAAAATGGAAAAATATACAAGTCAGCTGAAGCACAATTATGGTGTACATTGGAAATGCCCTCTTCCTATAGATCCTTTGGGAAGGACAAGTGGGAAGAAATTTTCCAATAGCATGTTACACATGCAAGCACAATCACTGAACTGGACACAGGCTACAAAATCTAGATTTTTCTGTAACAAAATGGGCTTCTTAGTTATCTCCGTAAGGAAGCTTACAGATTGGCATGGCTGCCAGTTTGACAACTTACAAAGAGATGAAATAAGTCTGCAGCATCATTATTATAGGTCAATGGAATATAAGCCAAAAGCAACACAGTATTTAGGAAATGGATGTTGATCATAAAAGAGCCATTCTAATTTCCTGTGGAGATCTTAAATTAGCTCTTCCCGTATGCATACTGGTTCACACTGATAGTTCTGCAAGATAAGCACTTTTACGTACCTCATTGGTAAGTAACTGATTTTCTTCTTAGAGAACAAAAACTGTTGCATTAATATTATAATTGTGGATTTATGCGGCAGGAAAGGCCACCTATTTGCTTTCTGGTTAAAAATATGCCTATGAAGTCAGAGAAAACTTACCCCTGATTCTAGCTATAAAAACCAGTAGTTTGCAGACCAGAGACTCAGTTAAATATACAGAGTCGCAATAGTATACTTTTTGAAAAAATTCTCATTTCCTGCAACTGAAAGCTATTCATTGCCTGCTATTGCCAGAGCTCGGGTTAGAAAACACATTTAAAAGACATACATGGAGCAGCATAGACAAATATGTATTTGAAGCAATTATTTAAAAGTAAATAAAGTTTGCAAGGCAGATCTGACTGCAGGATTCATAGCGCTTTTAGTAACTTCACAGTTACCAGAACCATATACTTCACACAAAATTATTCAGAAAAAAAATTCCTACAATATCTTCAGGCAACAAAGGATACTTCTGGTCATTGTGTGAATTCTGTGTGCTCAAACTCTGATACAAACCAAGGATTTTCTTCTTTGTACTAGGTATGGGAAAGCCTGCTCCTTTGAGAATTAGAATAGCTTTCGAAGACTTCTGATTTAAATTTCAAACTCTTGATCATAATCAGGGAGCAAATGTTTGTATCCTGAAATTGAAAATTGGGTTCTTTAGCTCTGTACCAAGTGAAAATATTAAGCATTTTGTTGCATCCACTATGTGAGCCAAGTTCCCCACTGTGCCTTCAAATCCACAGTGAATGAACCATATTTGGATCTGCTTATCAGAAGGAGACATTTAGAAAGACAATGAGCCTGTCCTGCTAGACGGAGACTCCTGATGCTTTTAGATAGGCCTGTGGTGAACTGCAAAATGGGCCCTAAAATCAGGCTGACATGGTCGCTTAACAAGCTGTGGTATTAGCTGTTGGCTCAGAGAATTTCTAGTGTCACCCACAGGGCTGATGATGGCAGCCATCATAATTAGAATGCATGAATCAAAAACACCAGGTGAAGATTTTGCCTTGGAAGAAAGAAAAGACAGAAGGAGGGAATTACCATGCCCTTTGACTACTAAGCTGCTGCATGCAGCTGGATCAGTGACTAGCAGTGACTGGGTGGATTATGCTATGGAGACACTTGCTATAGCCTTATACTTCCCACACCCAGTGGCTGTCAAAGCAAACGCTTTGAACGACTTCAAAGGAAGTGATACAAGAGGCTACATGGGGGAGAAAGGTAACCCCACTAAAGACTGTAGGGATGGGGGTAGGGGGGATGCATCCAGGCTTTTGTATGAGTTTAGCAAACAATTTCTTTCAGAATTGGTTTATTTTATTAATTCTATCATTCTGAATTCATCCCTAAGAATGCAAAACTCTACTGTTTGCTGAAGTGGAAAATCTATGTAATCTTAACTGATATGACCTTGAAAGGGATTTGCTGAACTTTTGTATGATTGGATTTTTCCCAACCTTTGTAGACTCTTGATTTTAAAATCTCCCTAACAAAAGCTCTGCCAGGAAAGCTGTTATTACAAAGATGCCTCTCAATGGGGAGAAGTGGGCTAATTGCAAGCACTTCAGTGAAATAAAGAAAGGTTTTGCAAACAACTACGGAATTGACAAAATGCACCACATTGCTGTTAACAGAAACTATGGGGGAGAAACATCAGAAATGGCAAAGATGTCTAATATAAATAGATGCTATAAGACTAGCTGGAAGAGGCTATACAAGATTTCAGATAATTCATAAACAGTAATTGCTCGTCTGACCTTGATGTGACTACAGAAATTCCATTAACTCACAAATCTTGACATTTAATTACATACTAAAAAATATTCTACCATTTATTTTGACAGGGCCTACAATAATCCTGCATTCGACTTTTATCCATGTTTTCAGCCGCTTTTCCCATACTGCAATTTATTCCCAAAATCACAAAAAAAAGCCACACTGTAGACTGTACTGTTACCTAGAATGTACTTTACTTCTTTCTAAAATTTGAACTCAAACACTATAAAAAAGTGGGGCTCACAATGACATGACACCTTTTACTTGTATTATGCAGTTGAACTGAACCACCCTACAGATTTTTCACCTGAGATAGCAAAAATTCACTGAGGAAGACTGCAGCAAATTATGTTATAGAGCAGTTTAAAACTAGACAAAGAATTACAAGCATTATATTAATAAATAATAAATAACAAGAAAAAATCTTACTAGATCTGGAAATGCTATATTAGTGCTTGAATATTCATCTATAACACTAAATTTTTTAAAAAAAGTAAAAAATAATCCAGATATAGCAGCCAAGATGACAATTGGTGTGATGAAAAATGTTTTAAGTCCTAATGAGGAAGGTTTTGGGTTTTTCGTTCATGTGGTCTAAATGAAGTAGATTCTAGGGAGGTAAAAAGTCAGAATACTGTATATCAACTGTATTACTCTACTCTAGAATTACTGGATTATAGCAATATTTAAAGTGTTTTTTCCCACTTTCATGCAACTGCCAACAACAGTAGGTTTTTTTTCCCTCTTTATATGTAAAGCTCAAGTTTGAGGTACTTGACTATTCTACATTAGTTGCACTATCTGTATCTACCTACTGTTTGACTCACCAATTCTGAACCACCATATAAAATCTTTTAATTTAAATACAGTAGATTTCTTTTCCTGCCTCAGAACAAAAACTATTTTTTTTACTGAAAATTTGTTGACTTTAGGAATGATTTCACAAAATCAATTGATTTGAAAGAATAAGAAAAAAAGGGGAAAAATATTAAAATATATATTTTAGCATGTCATGTGAACCAGGAAATATCATGGTTTTCAAAAGCAATTTGATTATATATACACATAATTCTACATATTCTAACTCCAAACTATTATGAGAATAATAGGTGAAACAAATTACTTTTTTTGGGGGGAGGGGCGACACATGTAGAAGGGTTTGGGTTTTGGTATTTTTTGGTGCACTCAGCAGTCTGGCAGAAGCAAAAGAATTTCTGGTAGCTCCTTATTGCAAAAAAGACATAAAGACAGAATCCTATAGGATTCCTAGAAATGTTACCAGTCATCAGTCTGAAACTAGGTCATAAGCTATATTTGAAAAATACGTGGAAAACATAGTATTCTACTTAACAGATCTATATTAGTTTATGTATGTATATATACATACTGTGACAAAAAACTGCAAATGTAGTATTTCACGGGTCACAAGATTTATTATGCTTCATCATTATTTCTCAAAAGAAACAAAGGATTTACACTTAACAGCACCTTCGTGCTTATATATACAGCTACACAAACATTAGTAGCTGTTGCTTTGTGTTAATCATATGGCTGAATATATATAGATATATAAGGAGAATTAAAATAAAATGAAATCTTTACTTGATTTTCCTTATTACATTACTCTTCTACCTTCTACTTTTTGGTAGGATCTACATCAAATTTTTTTGTTCTTGTTTAAATCTATTATTTTATAACAGACACTCCTTTCTGAATCACTGAGAAGGGAACCACTGACTTCTGCACTGGCTTCTTGTGATCTTCTCCTTCCAGTCTGTCTGAAATTATTCTCAGCACACATCTCTTCAGTGTGTATTTATATAGTGTCTTCTTTTCTCTCACTATAACAAGTTATGTTTTCTCATTTGTGAAGGATCTCTCTCCAGCTATAGATCCCTGTAATGCTCTCCCCAGTCTTGTCTTGGTGCCCACTTTTCTCTAATTCTGTGGCACAATTGAATAAACAAAAAAAATCATGTCTTTTGACTGCTTATTAAAACTTTGCTATTAGCATTATCAACAACATTTAATCTCTCCTTTGACCAGTTCAAATCATTATGTAGCATGACAGCTCTATTAACTTCAATACACTTACTATTTATGCCAGACAAGCTCTTAGCAGGTTTTTAATAGGAAACATTAGACTTAAAAAGAAGAACACAAAGCAAATAAAAATGCCTTTACTCCCCCCACCACATCAGTTGCATTCTCAAAAGTAGTTTCCATTTATACTCATCTAACATCCTGTCTCTTTCATTCCAGGTTTACTTTTCTTCAGACTCTGACTCCTACAAATACTAAACATGCCTTCTATGAGATCAAATCCTTTAATTGTACATTTTAGGATGAATATAGTAAGTTTTCTGATTTGTTGTTTTCTAAACACTTCAGCACTGCAGCATATAAAATACCCTTTCCTGTAGAGTATTTTTTGTATGTAATTATTTTTTGTTTTTTAATACATAGTTTGTCAGACTTTTCTTCAGAATTGGTCCCTTACATTTCACTGGCTCTTAGAACTCACGTCCTGGATGAAAAATAAGGGGGTAGACATTAACTACATGAGATTAGATACATAAACTATTACAACAGGCATGTGACTCTTACTGTTTCATTGATTTTGGCACATTGTAACAAGAGCAGGGATGATTCACATTACACCTTTCATTTTTTCTCCTACATTTAGGTCTTGGAACTTCTTGAGGAGAAAGGAATATTCAAGGCTTCCTTCCACTGTCTTTTCAATGTGTTCATAGTTGCTGAGATGGTTTGCTCCATCTGCCTAGTCTGTCTGACTGTCCTCCAAAAATCAAGTTCCTTACTGACTTCATCAGTCAACACATCTAAGGAATGTATTGATGACTGTCCTAGTTCCCTCTCGGAAATAAAAAAATAGGATGGAAATACTGCCCTGCAGATCCTGTTCTCTCTGTCTCAGATGGTGAGGGAGAGAAACAGATGAACGCAGTTCAGCAAATTTCCTTGCTTTTCTCAGCAGGGAGGCTTGCACGTGGTCGAGCATAGCAAGAAACATGATTTCCACAGGGCCTCAGGCAGCAGCCAAATTTCACAGCAGGGGATGAATCCATGGCCACTTCTGAGTCTACAGAACTGCACATAACACAGGCCTCTCATTATAAGGTTGGACAAACCTCTGGAGACTTTCTGCTGTTG
Source organism: Eulacestoma nigropectus (assembly GCA_013397775.1). NCBI lineage: Eukaryota > Metazoa > Chordata > Aves > Passeriformes > Eulacestoma > Eulacestoma nigropectus. The sequence goes on along the minus strand of VZTE01006358.1, from coordinate 1,298,110 downwards.
CCATATTAACAAGAAATGAGTGGTTTGCGTATGTCATAGGAGCACTCTGTTAAATAATACTGCCTTGTATTATGCATAGTTGTATGTGTGCATTTCTCTTCTGATAAGGCACAGAGGAATCAAAGGGAGAACAAGGATTTACTGTATGAAGCTTCCAGCGCCATGTACAAGGCAACACAGCTTGTGACAGCCACAGTACCATCACCGAGCTGGCAAACAAATGGCAGCTTGAGGTTCAGCTTATTTTTCAGCTTTATCTTACACATTTCAGAAGTTGCTCCTACCACTTTCATGTAATTCTCTAGTAGATTTCTATCACGTAGAGTCATTTTTAATAGATTTGAATTTTTTTGATCTTCAATAAAGTCTACTCTACTCCTTTGAGAAAAATCTTATTACTTTGAAGATATTTCTCTGCTCGCCTGCACTCTGTGAAATTCTTTCTAAAACAATAAAAGCTCTAAATCTAAATTAGTTTTCTAAAAACAACCACATAGGTAGGTTGATGACCATTCACCATGCCATATAAATTATAAAGCACAGACTGCATGACTATAGATGGCTAGACTACTTAATTTTCAGGCACTAAATGTGAAGTCTGGAAGAGAAATATACATATCTTGATTCCTTAAGGATAAACTCGTATGAAACACTAATGAAATCAAAACCAGTTACAAGGACAAAACATCAGGCAGTTGAAATGAAACTGAAACTGTTAGTGATAATTAGGAAAAATTGACAATTAGAAGAAATGTGTACTACAAAAAAAGATAAGAGTAATATGTACAAAGGAAAATACCATGGCCATCACAAATAAAAACATCAGAATTATCAAAAAATATTTTCGTTCCCTACTTAGGCAGAAAGCTTTTTGTATACATGATCATGGTAATAAAATGAGTTCCTTGTTGACAGGAACTAGAAATAATGTTTAACACAGTTCTTAAACCCATCATTTTAAAATCAGAAAATCAGATAAAGTAGGAGAGTTTTGAAAGAATTAACTGATTAGCTAGCAATTTTTTTTCAATATACATGGGAATTAATTGGGCTGAAATTTTAAGAATCCATAGGCAAAGGGGTAATATGTTCATGAAATAATGCATTGGTAAGTCCTTGTAAGTATGGGCCTGTGGCCTGTCAACGGTGCCAGGTAAAACACTGAAGTTTTAAAGAAATTATCAAAGATAAGAGGGAATATAATGCAGCTGATGTTAGTCAAGATGGGTTTTTAAAGAATAGGCTTTATCAAAACAAAACAATCAATTTTTCATATCTTTACATACTTGATTGATAAGATTTTTACTGTGAACATAGGAGGTTTTGACTTCAGTGATGTATGTAACTTGATAAAGCAGAGAATCTTGATTACTCTATGCAATCATTTTTACACGTATTTAACAGAGAAAGCACTGGCTAAATAATATATCTTAGAAAAAGGGAGTCGTTACCACACAGATGGTGTCTAGATGTTTACTTTCCCCCTTACCTTAATTTATTACTTTATGGCAGTGTACAGTGGAAAAAGACATGGATTCAAACATCAGTTATGTAACTAATCTAATATTTCTTGACCAGTTTTTATACAATAGCCATAAAAGACATTAGAAATGATACTGAAATCACTTAGTCTTTGGCTCTCAATGGATTTGTTGTACTACTTGTACTTCATGATATTTAAGAACTACTGCAAGTGTAGCAATCAAAAACTGTCTAATGATCAACCCATGACACTAACCTAATTCATTATCTATCAGATGAAAGCTTGCCAGGCAACTGAGAGCACAATTCAGTTCTCCAACATTTTTCTCATACCTCCCATGCCCAGAAACCTATGTCTGTCTGTTTTCTACCTAGACTTCAGCAGGGAGCTCATGTCTTCATTTCTTGCCCTTTCAACTTTCTTTTGAAGTTCAGTAAAACTTAGCTAACTCAGCGCATAATGATATTTTAAGGAAGAAGTGTGGAAAAATGTTTTTATATTTATTTTATAGTTTAAAGACCCACCCTTGATCATCCTTCTTATTGGCATTTGCATGTAATTAAAGAATATGTTAGAAATTTAAAATGTAAACAAAAGACATTTTACTTAGATTTTATTCTTTTCTAATATTGCTGTACAGATGAGTTGTAGTATTTTTCCCAGGATGAAGACTAGAAGGAACTCTATTAATTCCCCCAGGAATAAAGAACAAGGAAAATGGAAAAAAAAGAACATATTACTTCTACATATTGTAGAAGTAATAAATTGACAGAGCCAAAACCCAGAATTTATCAAGAAGTCTTCACCTTTGTAGAATAACATTTCTAACTCAAGCAAATAGGAAAGAGAAATATTGAGGGGAAGAAAATAGGAAAAATGAAAATAAAGAAAAGCAAGGAACATAGAAAGAAGGCTCCTGAGCCTTCTCCCTGTTTTACTCCTTTTTGTTCTGATGTGTAATTGCTCAGATAATTGTGACAGTATCTTCCACTACAATGTCATTCTATCAAGTCATAATAAAGCATTTGATAACTGTCTTCTTTTCCAACAGCCATTACAATAACTAACCCCTATTTCTAGCCATCTTAAAGTCTACAATATACACAAGTGAGAAGAGTGCACACTGTCTAAAACAGCTCAGATCACTGTAGTCAGCTAAGGGTATTACAGTGCTTTGAAAATATATTTGGGAAAGTGCTCTACAGGAGCATTTGGCTACTGGGTTGTTCTTAGTGCATTCTGAATTGCCACTCTGCCATCATAATCTGAAAAGTATTCCTGCAAAACATACAGATAGAAGTCCAGGGAAGTAGCCTCAATAGTTAAACTCCCCCACCTTCCTGTTCTTAAAAAGCCGTTTGTTACAAACAGAAAAAACCTATCCATAGCATTAAGAAAAATACTTCCACAAATCGCAAATTGAAAGAAATGTAAGGTGCTAAGTGCTAAAGACAATCATACATTTAATAAAAGAACAAGTCTCTAGCTGATCTCCTTATTAAGATTGAAAAAGAGAAACATCCAGTTGAGATTTTGATTACTATTCAGAATTTCATATTTCTTTTTACTTTTCTCCCTTCCAAGCAGGAAGAAACTATAGGTGCCCTTGAGTAACCTTCCCTTTTCCTCTTCATACAATTTTCACAAAACAGTTGACCAAAATGGAATTTAACAGTCAAGGTAAGGATGTACATCAATTTATGTAACATTGTAATATTTTCCATAATATTCCCTACACAGCCCAAATATTATTCAGTTTTTTGACCTCTGATACATTTTAAGCAGATGTCTTCATTGAGCTGTCTACAGTGATGCCTAGATCTTTGTCCTGAGAGGGTATGTCTAATTCAGAGCCCCTCAGTACATAAAGGATACTGTAATTCACTCAGTGAAAGGTGTGCTGTTTCCCAGTTAGGGAGGATGAATTTCATCAGCCACTGTTGAATTTATTTTTGTTTGATGTGTCAAGTTCTTATGGTGTTCTTCAAAGCTCTCCTTAGTCTTCAATAATCCATATAAACTTTCACCACTGACTAATACGTCCTCCTTGGTAAACTGCTTCCAACTTCCAGCTTTTTAGCAGCACCAGGTGCAGTGCATATTCTGGAGAAAACCAACTGTTAGCGCTCTTCCAGACATTTCTTTCTTTTGTTACTTGCAGTAAACTTCTGCCAGATAACATGAGGAAACTAAGAGATTTCCTTTGCATATTTATGTAATTACCCCAAAAAGATTTTTAAAATCCTCTGCAAAGTCTGAGGGATCCATGCTGAAATTTCATAGTCAAGACTACATATTAATAGGGATTTCATTATATATTCAACAAAAAATGGCATATATTTTAGTTCTAATCTTCTTATCCCTTATTTTTTATCTGTAAATCTCTTTGCATTGGAAATTCTACACTACTCTGTTGCTTGGAGGACACCCTAGTATTCTGAAGACAGTACTGGCATTTAAAAACAAGTTTTAAATATTTTGTCGACTCTCATGCTGATGGAAAACTAATCAAAGAAAGAGCATCTGTATATAAACCTTTAATTTTTTTTTACATTTCTTTAAATTGAATTTTCTGAGGTTCTCTCTCTAATAACCATATATGGACCTAGGTTTTGTAATTTTCCTTAGCAGTGAAGGAAACATTGACTTGACAATAGAAGAATAATTTGCAAATCTTTGAATATTGAGTAATTTCTGCTGTCATCAATAGAATGCAGGTATTTAGCTGTAAGATATCTTTTTGAAAACCAACAGACTTTAGCACCCTATTACAGTTGAAGTTAATGCAAATTGCATATGCTCAATATGTTATCAAAACAGACAATTAATTTAACCAGAAATACGGACGCTTATCACAATGGTTTCTGATGTTCTATACAGAAAATTAACTGGTAACAAGAAATCTCTGGCCAACTTTATAAAGCTTCCAAGATTTTTGTTTCATTTTGCTTTTCAGTCATATGGCAGCTTGTCGGAGGTTTGCTTTGCTCTGTTAGCTTATACTTTTTGTAATAATTTCTTTAGAGATTAAGATCAGGTATTAAACTGACACCAGCAACAGTCTCAGAGACATTTCTATTGAAGTCATTTTGTTGACTGTATTAATTAAAGTCACATTCAGTTCTGAAGGTGTTTCCCACATTGTTTTGCAAGCTCATGATGTGTCACCTAAGGCAACTTTACAGGAAAATTAGATTGTTTGGTAGTCACAAGTCAGATCCTATATCTGCACTTTTCTGCTGATGTTGGTTGTTGATTTGCATGCCAAAGGTCCAGTAAAATCTACAAATGTGAGACATAAAGCAGCACTCACAGAATGCTCGTGGTAGCAGATAAAAAAAAATATAGGCTACCTGTATGGGTGCTTCAAATGAGTAGTTTAGGAAAATGATCTTATGATTCCTGATCTATTACCACAATGGGTCTGAATTAATGGCCTCTTTTTTGGTCATTTTACAGTTTCCTTGTTACTGCTCCTGTCTTATATCTCTAGTGACCACATGGCCCAAGGAAGAGAAATACCTTTATAACTGAAAGTCTGTTTTATATATCCAAATTGAAGTGTGAATAGCACAGTCATATGATCAGCGTGGTACTATTCTCACAGATGAAGATTTGTTGAGGCTGTCAAGGGGCAATGTTAGTGCATGAAAGCTTTTCTATTAGATTAGAATACCAAATTCAGATTTTCAAAATGGCTGTATATTCCTATTTTTAAATTAATGTATTGTCACTTGAAATACGAGACATCCACTGATCCCATGGTGTCGAGTTCTGCAATGAATGAAACTAGGGAGGGAAAAAGAGAAGCTGAATACATGTAGCTCTGGCTTTTGCAGCTACAGTGATTGGGCAAGAGTAGTGGGGAAGAGACACAGCACTCTTTTAATGAAGGGACCTCAACCTTTCTGCTTTTGAAGAAAGATCCCCTTGACTGTTATTCTGCAAGTGACTACATGAACCTTGAGTAAAGTTTCACAAGCATGAGAAAGATTCCTGTTCAATAGTGGCTTGTTTCAAATTACTTTAAACCTGTTCCATTTATGTGAATGACAATTTCTTTACAGGTTTGAGAAATCACAAAGTTAATCAGATCATTATAACTCACATAAATTTTTACAGTCATGTGAATCTTCATATCTACATAGATCATAATGTTTAGAATAACATTAGGAACCGAAACCCAGAAAATTAGAATTCACTTTTACACTCCTGATGAAAGCTTAACTTTGGGCAGATTATATTGCAGGTCAAATTATTTGTATTCTGGAGTTTTGTAATTGATAACAGAAGTTCCCAGGAAGCATGAAGCCTTATCTCCATGTTAAATTAGTAAGGCACCTTTGCATACACTTTACTGACATTTTTCTTAGTATTTGTCAATCTCTGTGCATATATTCAAATGACAATAAGCATCAATTTAATTTTGAACATATGCTTGTTAGATTTTCATCTTAAATATCAGAAGCAGTGCTACGTGCTTTGTATTAAGGTTTTGAGAGATAATCCATTGTCCTTGTGTAAAAATGTTATTTTAGACTACCAATAACCTTTAATTATAATACACAGGAAATTACTAATAAGGTGACTTTCTTAAATCATTTCAGTAAAATTCATAGTGAAAGTGAAAAAAACCCAAATCAATATACAGCTGTGAATAACTATCATGAAAGCTTTAGTACTCTCCAGATTCAAAAGGAACTCATTAATGTTTGGATAGCTCTACTGATGGATGGCGAGTAGCTTATTATAGCTACATAATGGCTATAACCTAGATATTATCTGAAATAGTTAAACCACACTTTATGTCTTCAGGAAGGATGCTTCAGCTACATGAATGAGCCAACATTGTTTATTCAAATGGGAATGTGTTCAGCAGCCAGGAAGCAATGCAAGAGGATGAAGTGTTCTCTATTGGATTAGAATACCTAGATGAGAATGTCAAAATTGCTTTATTTCCTGAATGTATACGTCTGTTCTTGATTTCATATATTGTTATGCTATGTGATTCACTCATTAATTTCCTGCTGTCCAACGCCATAAAAAACTGCTAAGCTAAAAAGGATGGAATTAGAAGAATTTTTCTTTTGGGTTCAGTGTGGACGAAGCCTTTGGTAAGAGAACCTAATTGCAACTCTGACTTCATGCCCACAGAAAACACAAACACCCTCCTCCTAACCTAGTTAGACGAGCATTTTAATGCTTATATTGCTACACTATATTTTAATGTACTTTACCATACTTAACCCTCAAAAAAGTTTTCACAAAATACTTCTTTCAAACATCCAATAATATTATTTGTCTTTACTGGTCTTGTAGATGAACTGAGAATGAATTTGTATTATCTCCTAATCAGTATACAAAGATATCCAATACCGTACATTACTTCATGGATTTTCTTGAAGGGTTTTTTTGGGTATTAGTACAACAAGAGCAATCCTGGAGGAATGACTGTTGCAAAGACAAGTTCTGTGTTTGCAACAGAATCTGTGTACTCCGAAGCTACCCTGCTCCCTACTTAACAGCTCTTAATTATATTTGAAAATGAAAATAATACATCCCACTATACAGCAGATAGAAAACTACATAGAGAGTGAATCTAGGTGTTTCCGCAAGGAGGAAGATAGGAATTCTATAAAATAAAAGAGATAAAGAAGACTTCAAAGGGAAATCAAAGAATTAAAAAAAGGCAATAAGAAAGGAGATACAGGTAGGTGAAGAGGAGAAGGCAAATTATTTATCTGAGATGCATTAAAAAATTAGCTACAGTTTTTAATGGGTGAAATTATGGTAAGTTCCAAGCAAGACTGCAGATTATGCCTTTTCAATTAGAAATACATTTTCTACAAGCTGGCAGTGCCAACGCGGACTTGGAATTTGCTCATATTCTCTCCATTATCTTTGCTTTGAGAAAAAACCAAATTAAACATCACACGTAAACTGAGGAATTTTAAAAGACCTGTATTGGTCAGAATACTGTATGCAATTCAGGAAAAGAGTCCTTTTCAGTCAGATACTGGACACAGCATTATACATTGTATAAAAATATGAGCTAATCACTAGACATCTCTATTCTATTACTAATAGTAGCACAAGATTCTATTAAAGTAATACAAATGCCAGAAAATCCTTTGTGATGTTGTGGTGTTTAGATAGTTAAGTAAAACACCAGTGCAGGACTCATTTATGCACACATACATAAATACAGAGAAAAGGGATTATAATCTAGTGCTGTTGTATGCTTGAGTGTGTGTGCACATGCATGCACGCGCACCAGGTGTATGTAAAGGGAGGAGGAGCATTAACAAAAGGATAACACCTGGTTTCAAGAAGAAATGCTAGATGAATGTTCAAACTCTGAGAGAAAATCACATGAAATAAATAAATACCCTGGCATATTTACAAGTTTGCATTTAGATAAAAGCCAAGTCTAGTAAAAATATAAGAACTGATTTACCTCCTAACTCTGTTCTGCCAGGAACAATTAGATATTAAAAATGTCATTCTAACAATTAAAAACTGACTAGCTGCAGGTCAGAAGACATTTATAAAATTCATACAGATAAAGTCATTCCATGCCGCCTTTAGATCTGTTGAAGAGCTCAGACAGAGAAAATAGAAATGTTCTTGGATTTCACAAATAATTAAAAGCATTCCCTTTATTTCTCCTCCCTCACTTGATTCCAGTGAGAAGGCAATTTTCTATATGAATATCAAAATGATTGATGATAAAAGGCAAAAATATATAATAATTTTTATATGACCACAGTTGTACAAATGTCAATGAAATATACAGAACTAAAACCTATCGTGGTTATGTAATTTATTCTTCCTGTTTACTCAGTGTATTGGACAATGGTGTCACGGCATGCTAAACAAACACAATACATTCTCACTCATTTTATACCACACTGACTGTTGTCATGTTCTGAAGAACACTCAAAGACTGAGCTCGAGAGCAGTAGTTAAAAACGGCGACTGGCTGTCAGTGGTGTAGTTTGTCATTGTTCCACAGACAAAAGGCAGACTGTCACAATAAACAGCATTTATTCATTTCAGATTTGTGGCTTAAGGCTGAGGAAGGGGAGGTGTCATTCGTAGTAATTGTAAAACACATAAATAATAATAGTAGTCTGCAAATCATTTATCAAAGAAAACAGTGGGAGTTGGCAGTGATGGAGGCAAGAAAATGGATGCTTCCAGCACAATCTAATTTACAGCTCTTTTAAAAAACCACACTTTTTCTTTCATAGCAGTAAAATGGAATGTTTTGTATTAACTGCTTATGTGGTGGGTAAGCAAGACAGAACAACTAAATCATGACTTTAACGACTTGTTTTAAACAGACCTCTGAGTAGCTTTCTGAACATGATTATTCTCTACTCAGCTGCTGTCAATTTTATTAACCTAATTTCACTAATTAAAAACCATTTCATATTGATATTGGCACAACCTCCTCTGGTTTTTTTGCTTAAAAATTGCATCTTTTTAAAGAAATTGTACTTCCTGAAAGTACTCTGGATTGGTATTTGAATAGAAGAGGTTTTAACTGAACGCTCACGTCTGTTTTTTCAGGATGACTCTCAAATTCTAACAATAAATTTTTGTTAATAATGTTGTGGGCTGAAAATATAAAGCAAACAAATTAATGTTTTTGAGGTTGGCATTAATATCTTTTTTTAATTTGAATGCAACTTTGAGACAGCCATTATCCTGCTCTCTTGTAAGCTCCTGTCCTGATTTTACAAGGCTGAAGTCCTAGGTCAGTGACACATTTTAACTGGATTATGACAGCCCTCAGCCAACACTCTGAGGATCTGCAAAAATCTGGGAAGAGAAGTGAGAAAAAAAGACACCAGCAGCTGAAAAGGTGTCCCAAAAGGAAACTCCTTATTTACTACTGCATGGTGAAAGTCTCGCTTCATCTCATAACCACTCCTGCTGCTGTCCCGAACACTGATAATATTTATTAAAGAGCAGTCTCTTCTTACATACCCAGAAAAGACAGATGGATGTGAGTTTTTCTCTGGCGAACCACACAATGCTCACCAGATGGAAACAATGTTCCCTATATAGGTTCTCAGGCATTTTTGCCTACAAATCCTTCCCTCCCAGCACGTCTCAAATCATATCAGGAACAAGGGCATAAAAGGGCTGAGGAAAGGACAGGTATGTCGGAGAGACTGAACTTGTGTTTCAGAATGGAACTCTTTGGTGAAAAATCTTATATAGTTTGCTGAAGAGAGAAAAGAGTGAAAGAGAAGACCTTGAATGAAAGAGTGGAGTATGATATCAGTATTTCAACCAGGAAATGTTATCACAGCTGTTACTGCTTTGGGTATAGCAGAGAAGTATAGCTCAGGAGTTGCAAGAAGCAACATGTCTGACAGTGCAAGGGTAGCTCACTGAAGAATGGGTGCACATGAACAGATCTAAGATAAGCTTTGGCATTCTTGTCTTAATAAGATAGGATTTTTCTTTACTGATTTTAAAATTGAAGAAGATGCTAGGTTTGGGAAGTCAGGACATGAATTTATGAGAAAATGAGGAAATACATGTAAAGTTTTACTTGTTCAATAACTACAGCTACAAAAAATAAAAAAAATAGTATGCTGGAAAACAAATGTTGAAAAACTAGCTGCTAACCATCTTTTAGAAAAGATTAGTAAAAAGAGAAAAATAAATATTCTGAGATTAAAACATTGTCTGAATAGAAATGGCAAAACTTGGGATTAATCTTAAATAAATAAACACAAAAGGAGGAGTTTAGTTCTTTTAGAAGGGACATTTTCAGTCCAACATCAACTACACCGCTGTAATCTTCAATTAAAGTGAGACAATTTAATCTAATCTTATTGCTAAGAACAACAAGCAGTAACTTAAAAATTTTAAACCAGAATTTATTCAAAATTAGTTTCTGTTAGAGCAGTTAGAAATCTAAGCATAACATTTCTATATTCAGAAAAGATGTATCTTGAAATAAGGAAAATACTCTTACCTATGTTATCTTGCTATTGATTTTGTAGAGGTTCTCTTGAACTTTTCCCCATCCCCTTCTACCCTTCTTTACAGAATTAAATACAAACATATGTAGGCACACAGTACTGCTGTTCTGGGTTTGGCATACAGTCTTAAATGAGAAACAAAATATCGATAGTATGCCTCTCTCTTATGCAGACTGCTAAGATCTTTAGCTTCCTTTTCTTGTAAAATTTCCCTCTCCTGTTTTGTTACAAAAGCCTGGAATGCTATACTTGAAAAAAACTGAACTTTGCGGTGCATTCTCTTGGTTAACTTTTGCCATATAAGGAATCTTAAAAATTCTTTAAAAGTTATTCTTCTGTAGTCTTCATAAAGTCAGTCCCTTTTACTCAGGAATGAAAGCTTATGTATTTGAATATGTGATTTTATCCTGGGTTCAGTCAGGTGCATGGTGTTTGTCGCATCCTGTACACAGTTACTCAGAGTGACAAACATGCAATCATTAAAGAGTGATGATAACATTCATTCTAATTGCATTAGTACACCAGGTCTCTCAAATGAAGGCAGATTTCCCATAACAGGAACTGCTAAGCACAAATGTAAATGGATCAACGGTGTCACTCATAAATGATGATCATGGCCAGTGACCGACAGTGGACAATCACTCACGCAATAACACAATCACTCTGCAGTTAATGCATGTCACTACTGATTTGCAGGGAAATTTTTGAAACCAGAATTTGCATGGTCTATTTGAAACTTCCCTGAGCTGAATACCTAGCATTTAGCTTTCTAGTGGGAGCTGTGACAGTAGCACTGCTCACAGCAAAGTGCCACTGTCGTTTGTTCCGCTTCAGTGCTGTTTGACTGTCACAGCCTGTCATGTAGGAAGAAAGCACCGCATCTAACCCCCTGTGACAAGGTTTAATCACCCCTATTACTCCTATTGGCTGTTCAAGCCACCTTGGGGTGTGCAGCACACAGTTATAGATCTAAAAAATCCTTGCTTTATAAATGGAAAGGCTAAAATCTGGTCTGAGTCGATCAATCTTCTAACACACAATTGAAAGGAAGTAGAAGGACTAGATAAATAATACTAATGCAATGTTTGAGATAATATTTTCATTTTCACATCTTTTGCATCATTAGGAGTACTAAATTATTTATTTTACTTTAATATTACTTTTTTCATGGATTCCAGGTATTCAAATTCTGAATGTATTGTTATTTCTTTCTAGCAATCATTGCTAGAATGTGGACACATGGAAGAGTGTCACATTTGGGATTGATTTTTTTATGCCAAAATTGTGACAAAGGTAAATATTGTATAATAAGGTATACCTGTCCAAATGTTAATGCTGGGTCAAAGGGCAAGGGGAGGAACACTTTTTGTACAAAGGAAAACTTAAACTTAAGTCTTCCTCATACAAATCAGCATTAATTAATTAAAATTTCATATATGTCTGATCTATCTAAGGAAACCATTTCATTGCTGTTCCACATGGAAAACTCTATCTTCAAGCTAGTTTTAAGAATGTACTTTATGAGAATGAAGTCCATATTATCTATACTTAAAACCTAGAGGACACATGGGTCAGTAACGGAGACTGGCTCAGCTGGTTAGAGCATGGTGCTAATTACCCTCTCAGTCCTTTTGCTTACAGCTGGTTATCCAGAAGCCCAGGCAACACACACCAATCACATTTTTGCACATCAACAAATCCGTTTGCTTGAGCTGGTCTTATTAAATCCAAGGTCTATTTACTGGGGCAAAAGAAAATTATTGCAATAAGAAAACATATTAACCCATCGTGAGTTTAGCTTTAGCAAGGATATCTAGTATTACAAACTTCTAATTACTCCATCAGGGTAATCTTAGGCTTGATAAATGATGATAGTGTGAGTCTTTACAATGAGAGATTCTTATGCTCGAGAACATCATTAACACAGGTGTTATTTCAGTTGACATGTAGTTGTAAATATCCCATTCGTTTTGCAGAGACTGGGCAGGAAACGGGTACAGCCTGACAGAGCAGATAACTTGGTGGATCAATAATCTAGCACATGGATTTATACCCTTACATCCCTGCTTTAGCCCAGTTATGAAAATACATGAGCAAGCACACATCCTGCAGAATCAGAATAAATATACATGCTGCTTTCATCATATGTCTGCAAAGGTTCCTACAAATTAGGGATGAAATTTTCTAAAAGACAAACATAAAAAAACCCCTCACTGTCAGGTAGAACTGTCAGTACTCCTTTTTATTGTGATGAAAATGAGCTATTTAATTTTCATTTCTAACTAGTATTTCAGGTGAAATAAAACATAATCTTGGGCCAGAGCAGTTCAAACCTTTCAAAGAGCATGAGAATATGTCAATGGGTAGAAAGTACATTACATAAGGGCTTGAATTTTTCATGAAAACTCTATTTAACAAGAAGGTAGATTGTTTTTTTCAAATACAAACACACTTATCTGCGTTTCTTCTGGCCACCTTAGGGAAAAAAACCCAAAACCAAATTCCAGCTGCCAGTGAAGTTTCAGTGTTCCCTTGATTCTTTTCCTAAATAACCACATGTAAAAGACCCTTTTCTGTGTAAAAGGAGTTTATAGTGCTTACAGCAGCTTGTGCCACTCACCCATGTACACTTCTAACCTACGTTCTCACTCCTCCAGTCTGATACTGTCAATTAGATTAACATTACTACGAGTCTTACAGATTTTCTGTTATTAAAGACAAAAAGTAATTTATGCTTTCTTACATCCATCAAACATGTGAAGCATCACCTAGAAATAACCGATTACGGCATCTATCCAGCTGTATACAGATAGGGGTGGGTTGCTGCAGCTAAGCCATCATCAGAAAACTGTGCATACCCGTATTTATTAATGGTTTGTTGCAATGCCAGTTCATTGGCTACAGATTTACACTACACACGTTCTCCTTTACACCTTCTGTCCACTAATTTGACTGATGTTCTCTTCCCTCAATTTGCTTATCAGTTCTGAATGACAATAAAGGACAGGCCAATACCACACTGTACTTTCTTTCTGTACTGTACTTTCATCCTGAAAGTAAGTTAATGAAATATGAATCCTGGGCCGCCTGAGAAATCTGGTTTCTTGAATTGTCCACTCACATAGAATAGTTTCAACAATTTTCATAATTTGAAAGGAATAAATGTTTTTGGGACTTTTTCTGCCTCAAGGTGCGACATTGACAATAAAACAGATAAATAATAATCCCAAACCTTTAAATCCACATTTTCATTTTATAAATAAACCTACAAAATATTCTAGGCAAAGATATTGATATGAATCTTTGGATATGAATCATAATAGCAGATTTTCACATCAGGTATTTGATTCCATCTCTGAACTCTGAGGCCTCTGCAGTGTGAATGGCAGCAGGAAATGGCTTTCAAACTCTTCCTAACAGATGGAATAAAATCTGCCAGGTTATTAAATTACTACACAACTATTTTTAGTTTCCATTTCTAAATCCTTTTTTTTCTTTTGTCATCTAATATGTCATTGCTAACCAAATCTCAGAATCATTACTATTTTGAAAACAGAAGCTTTAAATGGCAGTTTATTATTCTTCGCCCTGAACATTTTTTTTGCTGCTTGATTTTTCTTCTAAAATTATGCAAGATTTATACAGATTTGTGTACTAAAAATTTGAGAAAGTAAGTCAAAACATCCGTTTATAGGACTTACAAGCTTTAAAATTGTTTTAGTGATGAATAATCGCTGCAAATCCTTATCTAGACTGCAGTCTAAGATTAAAGAAAACTGTTTGCTGAAAGCTAACAAGTAGAAATGGCCTAATAACTATGAAAACAAAAGCAAATGCCTTGACTGTCTGGGGTAAAGCATATCAGAAGTGAAACATATTTTATTTTTGATGAATTGTACTTAGGAAAAATAGGAAGCTACTCAACTGTTGAGAAAATTAAACCAATTGTTTCCTCCTGTGAACTCTGTCATAGTGACAGATTTTCTTAGTGTACAAAGAATCCTTTGAAGGCAAATTTGCTTGTAATTCAAGTGTTATGGAAAAAAAATTGTCTCTTTGTTCATGTACTAACTGAAACACCCACCCTTTTCTTACATGATGTCTGTTATTACTGCTACATCTACACTACAGTACAGAAGTGATGATAATAAAAAATGGAGCATTAAACATGGTTTGCAACTATTATCATAGTAAATATTGCAACACTGAAAGGAAGTATATTAATTGTAAAGTGATTAAGTCAACTGGAAAATTCTGGTTTTACTTAAGGACAACAAACTTCAATCAACTAAGGAGTCAGTCTTGCAACTTGCAAATTGTTCCTGCATCTGATTTTCAGTAGTGCATCAGGCAACAGTCAGCCTCAGATTGAACATGAAAACGCAACTGAAAAAAAAAAAAAAAAGCAGAACACACAGAGAGATTTAGATTGGAGTGATACTGTACAGCAGACCTGTGACATCTGGAAGCTGTATTGATTTACATTACTGCCACAAAAGCAATGTAAAAGAATGAGAAAAGCCCCTATATTTTAGTTCAGTTCTATTGGATCTAACAAGTGTGAAGAAATAGTTTTGGGATTTTTTTGATACCGCTAATGTGACTGATGTCGCTCAGCTACAAACAAATAAATGTGTCAATGGATGAGGCTTCTAACTTCTCTCAATTAAGGCATGGAACCTGCTGAACTTTTTCCAGTCAGGCATGTAAACTGTGAAATAACTTTACAACATGGTCCATAAGGTATGATTTCTTATAATAATATTTCTGTGGGAAATACTACGCATTGTGAATTTTAACTACACAGGTTTTTCTACCTATATCATATGACCAAAGAAAATGCAGAAAAGTATCAACGCTCATCACTTTTTTGAACATTTACAACTATTTGCAATATCTTTGATTTTGTGGTTTGTAGCAGAGGAATATAATGGGAACTCTTTCACAATCCTGTATTTTTGTCTTCTTATTGACTTTGCTTTTGAAGATGGGGGAAAAAATAAAATAAAATAGAATTTTTTAAAAAGCATTAGTCCAAAAGATGAATTTGAAGGGCTCCATAAATGATTTGTCTTCTGAAAAGATGTCAATAAGGAAGAAACGGAAGAAGAAAAAACGTATTTTCAAAAAGTAAAGGTGATAAAAAAGCCTACACTAAATGCAAGGCTCCTAGGTAAGAGTAATTTCACAAAGCCCTTTCTTTTCATTGGACAGAACTAGACTACAACTCAAAGTAAGACTTTAGGGAGAATTTGTTCCTCAGAACTGTACGTTTTCTGTTTATTTTAGGAAGGAATGGTATCAAAATAGGATCTTTCAAATCTCTCAGAAACAACTGTGTTCAAAGTTTATTTGCAACAGAAACCTAAACAGAATATATTAAATAGAAAATGCCTCTTTTCTGTGATAGCCTTTGCAGGAGGAGCAATTAGGTATAGAAAAATTATAATATGTATTTCTAAATTTAAAATGCAATATCTTACAGTTATTGCAATATGATATTGAATTGTTTAAATTACAGCATAATAATTCATTCCTGCAGCATTCAGTGGCACTAGGCCTTTGGCCTCTTGCCTAACAATACACTAGACAAGAATTATTACATTATAATTCACACCCTGTCATGCCTTATTGCTTAATTAAAGCATAACCCTTCATGACATGACAAGCAATTTGACTGTTATCGTAACAGATTATTATCCCACCTAACTTATTTTAGTTTTACAAACCATTGTCTTTTTTTTTTTTTTTTGTACAGGCACCGAGATTTATCAGAAAGAAATACACAGATGTTTCTTTATTTGTAAAGTGTGAATAGGTTTAATAACACAAGGTTGTATTTTTTATTAGAACTATTGCTTGAGTAAACTTGGGCACTTTTTGCTTTTCTTCATTTTGCTTTGGGAATTAAATCCCACAAAACTTTGTAAAATTTTTAACATTCAAGTCTCAGATTAGGTGGCTGCCTATATTTTATTGTTGAGCTTAACTACTCAAATGATAAAATTATACTATTTTGGTGAATTCTAACATGGTACTAAAACAACAGTGAGGCTGAGGTTACGTCTTTCAAATTCCAGATAAGGAAGTTACCAGTTTAATTTTGTTGCAATACAGCAGTTAGCTACTCTGTGTTAAGTATTATGTAATACTTAAAATATATTTTTCAGAAATAACTCTTTGAATCACTTTCTTAGTAAGATTGGTCCCTTTTGGTGTTTCTAGGACTGAAACTTGGTAATATAGAAAAGGTAATCTGTTTTTATTAAAACACATCTGATTATAACTAAAAACTGATTAGGTGAAATTCTACTTTTGTAAAAAGTCAGTTAAAAAACCCATTGACTTAAGCAAAACATTATTCCATGAGATGAAATGGAACACTATGTCAACAGCTGTGAAAACACACTTTAATATTCCAGCCTGCATTCAAAATGTTTTAATTAATATTACATATTTTGTTAATGCCTTCACATGTGCAATACAACACAGCCATTTGGCTATGAATAATCCTTTGGTTTTGGCAACTACCAATTCAAAATTAAAGTATGTAAACATGGAACTGTGAATTTTTTGTGAACAAAACCCTGGATTTATTGAGAAGACAAATAGGCAATGCATAAAACATACATACAAAACAATTTTAGCATGGAAATTATATATACCACACCTAATAGCTGTCCTACCAGTTTCATATAATACCAAGGTGCAATTTAATGAGGTTCCACTGAACTCTGTATGTCTTCAAGGTGACTGAGTTGTCCCTGGAACTCTCTCTGCTATAACTATAAAATGTCTATGATGTGACTGTGATATAACGGAAACAGCTGCAGTCTTTGATCATATGCTGGCAGTTTATGTACAGATGCAGAATGTGTAATAAGGGCACACTTTATTAACTTGACTGATGTTCTGTTATTTTACTGGTTCCAAAAGCCAAAGGAGACTAGGCTCCACCATGTTACCCTGAGAATAATTTATTGTTGCAGCTATTCAAAATGAAATACCTATCATTAATGTCTAATTGATTACCAAAAGCAAGAGGCATACATTGGCCTCAGCTGATCTGACATTTGCTATGATCTTTAAAGCTGCTATTATAGATAGAACTATTATTTTGAATTAGCAAAAACTACATTTTAACTACAGTTTAAAACCACTGCCGACACTCTGAATGTATGCATATGTTTCCTGTTAGTAGCTATTTCTACATATATACAGTCTAGTGAAAGTTGCAGTGAGCTTTTACCATTTCTGAAGTATAAAAATACACAAATTCTGAAAGCATGATAATAAAGTTAGACCTTGACATGTTAGTGGCTGTATTATGTTGTACAAAAACATCTTTGTTCTCCTTAAAAAGTTAAAATATGTTTTGGTTCTACTAAAATTATTTAAACAATTCATCTTTCTCAAAGTAGCCCAATTAGAGAGGAAATAATTTGCACTCTAATTGGGCTACTTTGAGAAAGTTGAATTGCGTGTCTGGCAATTAAGAAAAAAATGTACTTAAAACCGAGATATTTTGCCTCTATGCATGCAATATGAAAATCACAATAACATTATAAACTACAGGCAAATATAAAAATTTGCAATGGGTTACTGTTGCAGTAGCCCAGTCCACCTTCAGGATGCAGGTTCAGCAAGGCAGCCGGTGGGTGGACTTTCCTGCCCAGGAGAGTGATGAGGAGGGCGGTCCAGAAGATCAGACCGCACCCTAAGGCTGCCACTCAGAGAAATCTCCTCCCCTGTTCTTCCCCTGTTCCATCCTACCCTCATGTTTATGCAAATATATTCTAGAAAGTTCTGTACTGTTTGGTTGCCCATTGGCTCGTTCAAATAAGTTCCTCCCTAACCCCCTAGTAATTGGTTCCCTGTGAGTGTATGTCATTTCTCCATTGGTTTATCCTCTTGCTCCTCCCCTTTTCCCTTGCTTTATAAAATTCCCTGTAACTGTCATCCTGCACTGTTTTGTTGCCCTTCGTCTTTGCTACTTAGTTCTCCCGTCCCTCTGGGCGGGGAATAAAGGCTTGGACTGCTGCAACAGAGAGTCCCTCTCTCCTCCTTTACCTCCACCGACTTTGCACCGGCTGCTGCCAGCTGCACCAGAGCCTCAAGGCAGACTGGGAGGCTGCGCTCAGGCTGCCGAACTGCCCGTCTCGCTGCTGGGGCACCTTCAGCAAGTCGCCTGCTTGGCCTCCGGGTGGTCAAGCGGTCAGTGACAGGTTACTTTGGACAAAGAGTTATTTCACAAAGAAGACGAAATTAACATCACCACAGAAGATGCACTAACAGTTTTGTACTAATCCTAAGAGTATAAAGTTCTTCTAGATATAAAAAGCATTTAGAATAGCCACTTTTCTAATAATTTATTTTTTACTTTCCACTTTTTTTCTCTAGCCTCCATTTATATCTCTGTACTCTTAGCTCTAAATTTAAATTTTCACTTTGTGCTTGTATTTTTATTGGAAGAAATAAAAAGGCCTGAACTCTTAAGTCATTCTGCACTCATACTCCTGGTTTGCCTCTTTCTGTAGTCTTGCACAGAAAATACACGTTTTCAGAACCTTGCTGGGTAGAAAAGGGATGTTGCAAAATTATTGTACTGCTTTGATGGGATGGCTCTCTCTCCAGGACCTCCCTTACGTAATCCTTGCTTTAGTTTTCTTTTCAATCCCTTTGTCTATAGCCTTTATTCTACAGTTGAGGGGTAAAACATCTCAGACAACCTGGTGCCCACAATGTGTAAGTTTACATTTTTTCCCATGGATCTCTTCATCTAGATACAAACAACTAGATCTGTTTCTATTCCGGTTTTAAGCGTATGTCACTAAGCATTTATACTTTAATCTTCTTCAGTATGGATATTCCCCAATAAAGTGTAATTCCTCTAGCCCTCAAGCTTAACTCCTCTGATTAAACTGCTGGCTTGTTCTTAGAATCCTAAAAGATTCTGAAATATGTTCAGTTTTTCTTCCCCACACCTTGAATGCTTCCCATTTCTAGAAATAAGGAAAGATATCAGGTAAATTTAAAAGATAGACATTGAAACGGAACAGATTTCTTTCATGAAAGTCTGATGCCTATTTCATGAGCTTCATTTTCACTGATGTTTCTTAAAAGACACCAGAAATTAAAGTTATAAATAAGGAGTAAATAAGCTAAAGTATTCTAAGTTATCCAGTCAAAAACACATGGTCAGAGAAGTTTTCTGAGACCGAATATCTTCTTATTGTACCCTGGATTACTTTTCAAAACATAGATAAATCTTTACGTAGGCATATATTTGGCCTCCTTTCCATTTTTTTTCCCCCTTGGCTGCTTCTTGTATTTCCTAAATACCATTTGCAGTGCCAAATATCTCTCTGATACATTCCAGCACCCTTTATTCCTCTCCATCTACCATGTTCTTATCAGTACCTTTTTGTGGACTTCAGCTCAGATGAGAATACTTTATTCAGTGACTTAATCTTAACTGACTCTAGAAAAGTACGCAGTTAAATTAATCACAAAGTTTATTATTGAAGTATTAAACTGAATCCTAGAAAGAAAGAAATGCTTTACAAATATTATAAAATCTCTGATACTGACTGTGGGTCAAAATTAAGAGAACATTTTCAGATAAGCCACTACTCACCCATTGAAATATCTCAGTTTAATACCATAAAACTTCTGTTCAGAAAGTATATATTGCTATGCAACACTATTTGTGATGCAAAGCATTGCCCACTGACTTACCAGGTATTCTTGTTTTTTAATATTGAATACTGTGCCATTATTCAACTGTATATCACTTAACTAAAAATCTAATTTTCATAGTAAAACAAATCTTACATCTAAAATCTGAAGAGTTGACTCCTATAGTTAAAGATATTCCACAGTTCTGCAAGATTTCCCTCCCTCCCTGCCCTCAGGAGAATATAGATGGCTAAAAAAGAACAGTTCTTATGCTCATCTCTTCTCCTACCTTTTCTGATGAGTTGGCTGCAGAAAAGTGTATAAATGGAAAGCTCAATTAGTGCAATTTTTGTATCCTTGGATGTCAGTCATTACTGTTGAGAGGTGGGACTTTCAGGATCTCTGTGCATTAATTAAGAGCTCATCTCAGAAGAGTAGTCATTACACCTAAGGACCAAAAATAAGTTTTAATTAGAATCTAGAAGACAGTGTGCTATCTACTTATAAAACGAGTTCTTTAGTTAAAAATGAACAGCTATGGGACATTATTAATAACAATGCAAAGGGCATAGATCTACTGCTTGCCTTTCAGAACGCACAGGTACTGCTGTGTATGTAGGTCTGCCTGGAAAACTGGACAAGTTCTGTAATACCGTGAGGACACCGCTCAGATTTCAGCCAGGCTGTATGAATGCCAACATGATTATTAGACCCTTGTGAAATTACTGATGCTAGGCTGATGTTGAGGGAAGGTTGTTACACAGCTGAAGTTAAATTGTATTTCTCTCTCATAGCCCAGCCTGTCTCTGACTGCATGTGCAATAGGCAAACCAAGGCAAACTCAGCAAAGGAGGCAAGTGGGCATGCACAATGCATCAGTGTCATTCACCGACTGATACTACACGTCGGCAGCTTTTGGCTGGCCTGAGACGTGTCAGGGCTCATGAGAGATTAGAAACTAGCTGTGCTAACTGCTGTCAGCTGCCCAAGAGGTCTTTCCTCGTGGCATGACTTATCTGAGGACAATCAAATATTCTGCCTAGGATTCTCCAGGGAAATAAAGTATAAATAATTGATTATATAATTTATCAATTAAAGGTAGGAAAACAAATTTTAAAAGCTGGTCTGGAAAATAAACATGTCAGCTAATAACTCAAGCATGAAAAGGGGTAAAACATAGAGAAGAATTACGTTTACATTCCAGAGAACAAGAAGAACCTTGTTTGGCTATAGCTGAAATAAGAAATATAATGTACTAATTAAAAAAAACCCAAAAAACAAAACAGCACTGAGATTGATTCAGGAAGGAGGAGACAAGACAGAAAATCAAGCTCCAGTATGAAAATAAAGAAGAAAAAACAGTCATAAAAATGGTCATAAAAATTCAGTGTTACAAATACTGTACTTTCTTGAAGGACAAAAGTTAACGTATACTTAAAATGATATAAGTAATAATAATGATAATTATAAAGGCTATTGCAAAGAAAAAGAGCAGAATGGGAAGACATGTCAAAGAGAGAATAAGATTTACTATGCATCCAGGAATAGTAGAACAAGTGTTATGACCTTCTTCATTGCTATTATATTTCATGGTCTTTTACTAAACTATCTGTAAATACACTTAAGAGACAGATATTTTTCTGAAATACTTGTTTGAGAAACACATGCTATAAATTTCCAATCTAATCAATATACCTGAAGAGTAATGAAAAACAGCACTGAATTTAACAACAAAAAAAGCTGTAGCTATTGCTGGTAGATTGTTTAAATTGTTTTTTTCTAAATAACAGTGAGTGATGAAAGCAACATTATAGCAAGGGAGCAATCAGTCTTTTAAAGACATTCAAAAAAATGTGGACAATAATTTATGCTACTGTCATTCAGAAAATTTATGTTAATGGAATTAATAAATATTTTAATATTTCATGCCCAAACGCTTTCTTGTAAATTTTTGCAGACAAGAATTGTTTTCTACAGAAGAGCTACAGAAACACTCTCCAGAATGTACTGACTTGGAATATTACTGTATTTACTAGTAGATTTCTGCAGGCTGCTTCAGCTTATCAGATATGCTGGCAGTACACACCAACACACTCTTGAGAATGTTAACACTGAAACTTGCTATTTAAAAGTTCCACTTTCACTCTGCAAAATAGAGTATATGCTACTGCTATGGATATATGCATATTACAAAATCTAGTATTTGCTTCTGTGTAGGTCTAAGTTATTTTTCACATGATAACAGATTTCAGGAAAGGCCATGTTTAATATTGGCTGGCACCACGGGTAGGTTGTTTTAAATGAAAAGAAAAAGGAGTTTATCCAGGGCTTGTCACTTGTATTCTCTGAAGTAAAGAAAAGTGCTGAGTCTTGCTATCTGGGGTTTCCTACTAGTAACATTTATCATGTTTCTTGTCAGCTTCTTCTCTTGATTAAGAAGACAGAAGAGAAAATAGATACACTAAACTCCAGAAGAGACAGAGAACCTTTGTTCCTCTGAACAATTATATCAATTTTTATACTGGTTTAATTTGTTGTTATTCACAAAGGACAATGCCAAGAGCTGAAGCAGAGGACTGCTAGCAAAGTACAGATTGCATGTTAGCAGCATGGTGCCTTCTCAGTCCTTCATGTTTCCTCGTTTGCCTCTTCTGAACTCATACTCCAATACACTGTTTTGGAAGCCAGCCATAAAAGAGGCTAACTCAGACAATAAAATCTGGGTGATCTACTGAACTGTGACTGAGATTTGTGACCTGCCTTAAACTGCATCAGATTCAACTACAAGACTTCTTACAAGCAGCTCTCACCAAGAGCCTGGCAGAATGTCAACACAGTTGTACTAAACATTTGACACAAAACTTGCTGAGAACCACATGGTATCATGTATTGTCATGAAAGTAACTTAAAGCTGGATTAATTCAGAGAGAAAGAATAATAAAAAATAGCAATTAGAAAATGTTTCTACAGTGAAGAATGTTATATAGCAATTAAATCATACTGAACAGAAAATCAAAAAGAAGAACAATACTAAATATATTTCAGGCATCCTCCTGGCCAACTTTAAACCCTTCATTGAAGCTTGATGCCTTGTCCAAAATTTCCTCTGTGGCAACAAAGAAAGGGAAAGGCACTTCCAGATATGAAACCAGGCTTAGAAGAGCTTCTGTCTTTACACTTGTTGTCCTGGGAATGTTGAGCACCAAATTTCTAACTTGGACATGTTGGCGAGTACTTGTATTTACTTAATCTACATCCTACAGTTTGATTTTCAGAGGTGCCTAGAAAATAAATTTCAGTGCAGCATTGAACATTTATCTGCCCATTTAGGTGATATTGGAGATATGGGCAGGGATTTCCCAATTTCTATAACACTAGCCAAATGCTGATGGCCAGTACTGTGCAGAGGTCCTTATTCCTATTGATCAGTGCCTTTCCTGCTGCCTACCACAAAATTAATAACACAAAAAAGTACAAATATTTTCCTATTTATACTGAATTGTATTTATTGTCTCTCATAGGATGAATAATTTACACTGAATTGTATTTATTGTCTCTCATAGGGTGAATACTTTAGTCTTTTGGGGGGGGAAAATTTATCCTGCTTTAACTTTTTAATTTTTCTTTTCTCAAAAGAGACCAGAACAATGAAAAAAAATTGATTAATTTAGCACCATAGATGTGTTCTTTCCTTCAGTTAAACTAACATTTTAAGAAAATTTCTGAGTCTACTATAAAAAATAAACTTCAGTGTGTGATCAGAGCCAAGAAGCCTGCAACACATATACTTAGCTTTCAATCTAGAAACAGACTATGAGGCTGGAACTTGAGGACCACAGTTTATTCTTTGTTAACTGATGAAACATCTGATTATTCTTGAAAAATAATAAGAATCTGAAATTCAAGATGAATATCAATGTGCTCACACAAGGGGTGGAGATAAGCCAATAAACATAATATATAGCTTTTAACCCCACGTAACATTTCTTATCTTCAGTAGTTTTTGCTTAAATTGTAGTGACAACAGAAAAATACTTATGCAAGAACTATACAGAACCATGTAATAAAGCACTGGAAAACATAAAAGTATAAAGAAAAATGAATTAAAATTTAACTGAAATTTAGAAGTAGCAAAACAAGCAGAGAGCAATTTCTCCATGGCCAGCACTGTCTATAGATCAAGGCCTCTTTCCGAAATCCATCCATTTATCATACAGCATTGGAGTCACTTTGAAAATGATTCCATTGTAGTCAGCAACACCCGAATTGCAAATGGAAGTTATTAATCAGACAGCAGTACCACAATGTTTTCCACTGTCAAGACAACAACCACTGCTGACTAATGAATAAGAGAAGAGTTTGTTTTAAATGAAGATACACCTGTATGTGGTAACTTGGGTTTCAGCATTTTGCTGCCTCGTTTTGGTACCAAATTAACCTTTTTATTTGTTAACATTTTCTTAACTTTCCTTATCTGAATTTCTGTGTTACTTCGCAGGATCACATTAGAAAATAGACAAATTATACCAAATTTTTTCTTCTCTTTATTATTGATTGGGAAATTTTTGATTCTTTTTTATTATATTCTTACATAGTCAAAAATTGAAGAACATAAGAACATTATGGTCTTATTCTTATTATATCATTATAATATAAAAATGTTTATAAATGTTGATGCACAAAGGAGGCAGTATTTTAAAAATACTTTGTATTCTTCAGCTGGGCTGGCTGATATCATTACAGCTTGTTGGATAAAACTTTGCTAGAAAAAAAATCATCACAGACGAAATACAATATGGGAATTCCAAGAGTTAATGAGACAAGAGTAGAAGAACTACTAATTGTGAAATTGCTGGCTGTCTGATTTAATCTTGATTAACAGGTTTCTTCCACTTGTTGGAATTTTATGATCAAAAAAGGTATTAAAATATTAACAAAAATCTCATAGAAAGGAAGGGATTAAGGCAGCATTGGAAAAATGATGCAAGAGAGATACTGAGAATGAAACATGGTTGTGTGGAAACAATTGAGGTTAAAAATGAAGTACCTGGGCTTGCCTAAAGCAGAGAGAATAGTATGTTTTAAGCAATTTCATGCTTACTCAAACAGAGTCATGCTGCCATGCTCATAGAATGGTTTAGGTTGGAAGGGATGTGAAAGACCACCTAGTTCCAGCCATGGGCAGGGACACCTTGTTGGCACCTCTACCATTTAGAGAAGGAACTTATGATCTGGAATGTATTTGCAGAAACCTCCTGGATTGCTAATCCTCTGTTAATGCTGTCCCTTTAGCAGATATTGGGGTAGCTGAAGTGCCCCATGAGAACCAGGTCATCTGAACACAGGACTGCTCCTATCTGTCGGTAAAGCACTTCATGTTGTCTGGCGAATTTTTTATATTATAGTGGGGGTCTGCTACAGGTCACCTAACCAGGAAGACACGTGGTCTAGAAGCTTTTGACTGACTCCTCATCCATCCCCAGGCAGAGCTCCATGCACTCCAGCTATTCATCAACAGAGAGGGCAACACCACCACCTCCTGGTCTCCCATATCTGTCCTTCCTAGAGAGCCTATATCCTTCCATTCCAACATTCCAATCACAGAAGCCACCCCACCACATTTCTGTGATGCCAGTAAGATCATACCCCTACAGGCAAGCACATGTCTAAATCCTTGTCTATTACCCATGCTATACGTGCTTCCTTAGAGGCATTTAAATTGTGCCCCAAATGAAGCCGACTTACTGGCTGGAGCAGCTGGAATTCCTTTGTGCTACTCTTCAGGTGCTCTCCTGCTGATCTGTGCAGGCTTTTGGGCATCTATTGCTGGCACTGGCATCAAACTGATAGAAGTGGAATGGATTAAAATTCCTTTTCCCCAGAAAGTTTCATTTAAAGTCTTCATCATCTTGTCAAATGTATGAATGAAGATGCTGTTCTCTTTCTCTGATAGATGGGCTCCTTCAGCCCCAGCAGACCAGGTTTCTCAAAGTGAGTCCCATGGTGTAACAGACAAACCCCTGGCTGTGTCACCAGTCCTGTAACCATTTGTCAATTCACTGGAGTCAGCTAGCCCTTCCAAACCCCTTTCCTCTGACCAGCAGGATTGGCGAAAAAACTACCTGTGCTCCAGAGTCCCTTACTGCTCCTTCCAGGACACTGTAATCCTTCTGGATACTCCTCAGACTGCTCTTGGTTGTATCACTGGTGCCCATATGAAACAACAGCAGAGGATAGCCAGGAGACAGTATAAGGCTTTGCAATCTCTCGGTGACATCCCTGGTATGAGCTGCAGGGGAGCAGCACACCTCTTTAGAGAGCACTTTAGGTTGCCAGATGGGTGCCTCCATAGCTCTCAGAAGTCACCTGCTATTTGCTACCTGTAGCCTCTTCTTAGTTGCACTGGTTGTTGCACAGGGAGCAGATCGGACTGCATTACTCAGCCCCAGCAGCTCTCCTGAGGTGACGGGTCTTTCCTCTCCGGTTTGCAGAGCAGTGAACAGGTTCTGTAAGGGCACCTCAGGCTTCAAGGAAGTGTCTTTCTCCTGCTGGTCCTTGCCATTGCAAGCTCCCACTCTTATGTCTTACTGGCCCCCTTCCTACTGTGTGTGTGTTGTTGGGAGAAGTTTTCAGCTGTTTGGCTGCAGGCTCTGGGTTCACTGCAGACTGTACTTGGAAACAGCTATTTAACTCCTTCTCAGCTTCCCTGATGTTATATAGCCTTATCACCACCCCCTGCAGCTCAGCCACCTGCATGTTCCACTGACCTGGGCAAGAGAAACCATTGTGATCAACCTTTCCTGTACTTGTGATGTGTTTCTGCAGGGAACGGATAACACGTCTTTATAGGGAGATACTCTTTGTAACTTTGATCTTTGTCACAAAAACTTACAGAAATGTGTCACTGAGAGAAAATCAAAATTTACAGTTGGGCTAACCAGGTTCACCCTATCAGAAAAGAGAGCAGTGTCCTAGTATTAAGACTAAGAAGAGTAAAGTAAAAGAAGAAATGGTGGCACATTCTATCTGAAGAAAACACTTGTAAAGGTTGTATAAAGGATGAATAAGGCAGTGATTGACATGAAACTGGAGCAAGAATTTGAGAGCACAGCTTCAGTCTGAAGTTAGGTCAACTGCCATATTCAATCCTGCCAAAGTGTTGGTATGGTTTGTCGCTTGAAATAGAAGCCTGTAAGACAGACTGGGGAAGAGACCACAGGTGCAGCTTGCCCCTGTACTGTCATAACAATAAATAAGGTTATCTGTCATGATCAAGCCATCTGGAGAAGTCCTTTATACTGCACTGAATAGATGTTATACATTTATTTAAGGTTACAAAGAGTGCTTAAAATAGCATTGATTTGCTAAGAAGTAGTCTGTGTCCTATAATTAAAGGCAGCATCACTGTAAATGTGCGGGCAAAAATGGTAGGAAGAATTTTAAGGGTATTTTGGTAATAATGATTTATAAGTGATGATACAAAACTTCAAAAAAGAAAAACAGACAACTGTTCAAAATGCTGTATGCTGCAGCAGTCTAGTACTGAAAGCAGTGATCCGGCCATCAGTGTCTGAGTATTTATTCCTTTTTAGAGAAGTTATTTAAAACAGGCCAGTTCCATCATCATATATCAACAAGTCATATTGTAAGAAAAAGTATCTACCCTGCAAGTAGCAAATTCAGAAAACCCAACAAATAAATCTATTTTTTTTCTTGCTGGTAAGGTATACACTCAAGCTTTGCAATTAAGGGTGTATGTAGAAATCCAGCTGATCATGGGATTATCTATGGGACAAAATAAATTACAGCTAAAAGTACAGGATCTGGATTGAGCTGTAGCCTTGCCCTACCCTCCCCCTTCTGCTGTAGAACACAAAAGCTATGATAAAGGGCTTTTTTTTTTCAGAAATCTGAATGATCATTACACTTCCTTTTCTACTGCTATCTCTTTAATATACTGCACCCTTGCCATGCTCCCTAAATGTCATAATAGGAAAATAAATGACAGGTATAATTTATTTTCTGAGAAGCAGACAGGTAGACTGAGAAATATTACGTACTACGCTGATAGTCTACAGCATGTGCAAGTGAAACCAGCACTGAAATTAATTCCAGTTCCTTTCCATGACCTCTCTGCTGACAGACTCAAAATCCCCTCAACTTCACATATATAGAATATGAGGGACCACAACACATTTTGTACTCTGAGAAAAATCTGCCTGCTATCTGTTCTCCACATTAAGTCCACTTCACCACAAAAAGCTCCTATATCAGCACTTCTGTCTACAATCATAAGGTTACTGCAGCCTCAACTATAAACTTAAGAAAAGTAGCTCCTTCTCTCTTTCTATAGCTATCTGTTCTTTCCCCAATAAACTTGGCACATTTCTCTGTAACACCATCTTTTTGTGGGCTGCAACATATGGGGCTTAATAACATAGCATCAGAATGCAATTTTTAGCCTACTCTTTCCTGTTCTGCTTCACAAAATAAAGGTGACTCTGCTGCCTACCTTCAATGACCCACACAGACAAAAAGAGCACCTTGTCAGAGATCATTTTCTAACAGATGAGCAAACCTTCAAAACAAATATGATGTCTTCAAACATAAATACATCCCACCCCCTTAGATTTAAGCATGCAGTTTAACACAGCTTAACTTACCAAAGACATTAAACCTGAAAAGTTCCATGTCTTTACGTTCAGGAAGAAGATCAAGCAAGGCTACCACAGCTTTTCTGTGCTACTATTTAGCACCTCTGAATCAATTCACCAGCTATTGGAGCACTGCTTAAACAACAGTAAACCAGAGAAGAGCAGCAAATTAGCACTTCCCCACTTGGGCTGGCTGGCTGATATTTTAAGGGGAGGAAAGTAAAGGCCTCATTAAAGTTGCTTTCTTGGTGAAGAAAAGCAAGTCAGAGTGTTTACAGATAGCAAAAAGAAAAATAAAACCCCCCAGACTTTGCAATAGGGCCATTTACTGCAATGGAATGATCTCTCTCTGGATCACTGGGATATTGGGGAAGACAGAGTACCTTTTTCTGATGCTCATCAGCTGATTTCACTTGATGAAAGAACAAACCTGCACCTGGGAGATTTCTTTCTAAGCTTCAAGCTGTAATTCAGGGTTTCAGGTCTCTTTGCATCCATGGGAGCGTATGCCCATCTCCCTTTCTGGGCCACATCCATCTCTCAGGCATCTTCTTTCTGGAAACTATGAAAATTCTACCCTATTTTATTTTTTGTTTTGTTTTGTTTATTTGTTTTCTTGTGGGTTATTTATTTTTGTTTGGTTGTGGAGTTTTTTGTTTGTTTTGGTTTTTTTGGTTGTGGTTGGTGTGGTTTTTTTTAATTTTATTTTGCTTTGGTTTTTACCCATTTTGACCTGAATATTGAAATGGAGGAAAAATTATTAGTTTTCATAATGTGTAGTTGTACATGCCACTTTTACTGACCCCCTTTATAATTAGTCTAGTCAATGCTGTTTAAATCTCCTTTGATTTTTAAAAACACCTTAATTGAAATACTTTACTAGAATTAAGTTTAGGTTGGGTTATTTCCCCGATATCTGCTTAGACTGAGCACTAAAGGAACTTGAAGACATTGGCACACAGCCTTCCAGCAGTACTGTGTTCTTCTCTGGCTGCAGAAGTATCTTTTAGCAAAATACAACATATTCCCTGTCCCCAGCAATGGTAGAAAGTTGAAACATTTGAGTAAAGTTGTTGCTACTATCATCTACTCATGAACATTAATCCCACAAACTTTGGCAGTAGTATTTCATTGGCAAACTTGTAGCAAACTTAGTGCTTTTAAAATTTGTTTTAAAAATTACTTCTGATCATAACTATGCTTTGTTTACTTCCTATTGTTGATAAACATGGTCACAGCCCGAAGTCAGACTGGTACTTTGTTAACTGTATGTCTTCGAAGCATCAGCACTTAGTGGGAAAGATTCTTCTGAAGGCTTGGAAAATAAAAAAAAATTGCCATCAACCTAACTCTGCAAAAGTGTTCAAGTTGAACCTGGCAGTCATTTTTATAGTGGTAACCCAGTTGCTGACAGTCAAGTACCACACTGTTGGTTCAGAGGCTACCTGAGCTTTATGTGTCATGATTAAGGACCACATCACTCCAATTGCTGTTGCAAAGCAATCATGTGGGTAGAAGATAATCACTAGAAAGTCAGCGTTTCTTTTCTGTATGCTGTTTCTGTATAGACCTCTGTGACTAGACAATGTAGTAAATAATCTAGTTTACACTTCAGATTTAAAGTAAAGGAATCTGAACAACAATGGTGAAACTGTCCTTTTAGCCAAGCAAGGATCTGCAAAAGTATCTCCTCATCATTAGAGACAAATTTGTAAACTGTCTTATAAGAAAAGTGGAATAAATATAGCCTCATAGGGTGGTGTTCAGTCTGACTAATGCAGCATCCTTGGGTACCACAAGAGTAATACAACATTCTGCTTTCTATTTGCATCTGTTAAAGGTGTAAAACAGTAGTAAAATAAAGAAACGATACCTTTGATTGCCTATGCCCTGTGGCTTGTAGCAAGTGTGAAAATGTTTTTTTGTGTGCATGGCACTGCTTCTGCTTACTGTATGTAACTAAGGAAAGTGTTAACCATACTAAACTTTCTGTTGATAATTCTAACAGGCTGGCTTGATTTCTACTTTAAAATAACTGTGCACATGTTTGTTATTACACTTCTCTTATTCAATCATTATCTAAGTCAACAGAGTGATCTTCATCAAGACAGCTTGTATTTATCACACTTCATGTACTTAAATTGTATGTCACCCTGTTAAGTAAAGTCCAAGAAAATTCTTGATTGATTCTGAAGTTAACCATATGGTTATCTAGCAAGTCAGCAGAAACTAAATTCGTTACCAAAATCACTTTTATGTAATTATTATTAACTAGTATTGTTTTAATGCTTATTTTCTGTAGTCTTTGGCTGGTTTAAAATGGCAATGGTAATTTAATGGTCACCATGTGTAATATAACCAAAGCCCACTAGTGTGTGAACAAGGGCACAAATCTCAAAATGGTTCAGAGAGCTTGTTTTCTGACAGCTAGACTGAAATAAAACATGACTATGACATTACATAATTCTGTATTTTTTATTGAAACTCTAAGAAGTGAAACCAAGCTGTTCCTTACATGCTGCCCCTGTCCACCAGAATAAGGATAAGGGTAGGGAAAAAAATAAACCTAATATTATTCACAACAACACCTAACCACTTTCAGCCACTTTTTTCTTTCATAGGAAGAGGAAAAGTTCAAACCAAAGTAAAAAAAAGCATTGCAAGGAGTATTATTGCAATTGTAAAAGCAAACTCTGAGAAATTAGATTTTCCTTCCTTGGGTATCTGCATTTTGATATATTCCATATTTGCATGATCCTATTCTGTTTTTCCTAAAGCTCTGATGCCTCACTGAGCAAGGAATGTGCTCCGGGCATGAATGGGGATCACTTAGTGAAGGGTGCTGTTAGTCACTAGACCCCTCTCAGATTTCTGGCAGAATTTGCAAAACGTGTAATAAAGAAAGCAGATGCTATCAGAAGGACTTTTCCATTTATTAAACTTTTTCTATGTAGAAATGGATTCTAGATCCTATCATAGATTTCCTACAGGGTACTGCATGTCCCCTAAAATGTATTCTCAAAGTTGATACCAAATGGTGTATTTCCTGTTTCTGGGACCGTGGAGCTGGCCTGAAACTTTGTCGTCCATTTAAAGAAAGACAAAGATTCACAGCTTCAAACATTTCCACGGTTGTAATATTAAGCTGTGTCATGAACATAGAAAGACCTATATGTTTCTGATTTTCTGCGCATAGGGCTCAGCATCTTAAATTGTGTACTCAGATAATTGGATTCTTTCACTTTAGTCCCTATGCCTGTTTGACGTAGAATTTAGGCATAGCCTTGAAACAATATAACTTCCTGGACTTCTGACTCTTGCTGAAGTTTTTAACTCCAAGCTAGGCACTCAAAATTCCCAAATGAATATTTTTGTCTGTGAGGTAGCTAAAAGAGAACTGCTACTTTTCACTAGTTTGCATATGGATAGACAGATTCAAGACTGACCTGTAGATCAAGATGGAGTGTATGTGCTGCCAGCAAAAGAGCACAAGAGCATGATGTAAGTACTGAAGTGTCAAGCTCTTATGAGACCAGTTTCCTATGCAATGCCATCAGGATCACAGTAGTGGTGACAAGAGCACATTCATAAAACCATAGTGGACTTTTAAGCACTGCACTTTCTGGAGTAAGTGTGAATAATCTCTACTAGGATTTCGTGTAAATCATTTATTTTGCTTCTGAGTCTTTGACCCAGCCCCATCCATCTGCTCCAGCTCCTATGACAATTGTAGATAATTATCTCCTGCCCCACAGGTGGGATTTGAAATGAAATTGATAGTAGTGTGTGAAACGTCATACAACAGTGATAAGTATCAAACAAAAGCTCAGAGGGTAACAACTATATAGTCCAAAATGCCTTGGACCACTCTTTGCACCAGGGTGAATCAAAAAGCTGTTTGGTCATCCCAGCCTGCTCCTGTGATCTGAATAAGGGATGATCTGGAAAAAAGAAGGAATCATGTAGCTGAAGATTGTAGCATATGATCTACAAAAAACACCTAGTTGAAATTTACACAGACAAATTTAATTCTAGTATTTGTAAATCCTGATCACTTGATCTTGGAACTTTGAAGTTTTATTGTTTCAGCTGTTTTCGCTCTGCTGACAACTCTGTACATAGTTCTACATGTTCCACCTCTCATTAAACCTACGCAAGAAAGAAGAAAGAAGAAATCCCCTACCCTTCCTATGTTCAGAAAAGCTGCACAAGAGCAAATAAAAAAAATTAAAAAATAAATAAAAGATATATTTTTTCTATCTTTGAGAACTTGCAGTGGTGCTTTATCAGTCAAACTTCTGCAGGTTTTTAATCACTAGTCAATGTAGTTCAAACCCACTGTATGTCAGGTCCCACTTGAGCTGATACGCTTATTGAGTTGTACAGCATCTGGTTGGCATCACTGAATAAAACTGGATGTCATGCAGATTTGAGAGTTATTTGATGGTCAAAAATCTGATATATCATTTTTAAAGGGGACGTAACACTTCAGGGCTTTGGAACCATCTTGTTAAACTGGCTAAAAATTAATAAGAAATCAGAATCAGTTCTGTCAGGTTTCTCTGCTTGCTCTGCATACGACCAGGATATCAAGGCATGATGAATATATGTAATATTGCCCTTGCAAAGGAGAGTTCAAAACACATTGAACAGCACTGCTTATATTCAAACCCCTGCAGAGGGGTTTTCGTACTGGATGTTGTCTTGGTTTGAGACAAATTTAGGAGGAAATGTTCTGAAATGAACATCTCCTCTAAAGAAAAGGCAGGTTTTGCCACTCCCTCCCCCACCGATACAAAAAGAATTTTATTGGATGAAAGTGAAAAAAACCTATTTATTTAACAAACAAAGTGCCTGCAGAGCACGGGGAAAAAAAAAAAAAAACCAAAACCAAACCAACTGTTGAGATATTAAACCTCCTCGTTGCGGAGAAAGCTGGTGGATTTAGAATTCCCTCTGTAGCTGGCCCGGCCCCTCCCGAGGTCCGAGGCCGGGATGCGGCGTCCCCGCAGCGTCCCTGCCGGTGCACGGGGTCCGATGATCTGCTTCTCGGATCACAGCTAGGCCGAACAGTTCCAGAAGAAGAAGAAGAAGTTACCGGAGGTTTTGGTATGCCAGTATGCAATCCTGGGAGAAAACTTCCCGCCTCAGCTAACAGGCTGGCTAAGAACAGGGATACACTCTCTCGGCTCTGCAGCGGTGAGAACGCGGGGAGCGTGTGTGAACTTGAACAGAAACCGCGCTGAGGATTTTCCCGGCTTCGCCCCCCGCGCTTTCCTCGGACCCAGCTTAAAGCTGCGGGACCCATTTCTGGGCATAAAGCAGACGATAGGGGAATTCAGTATTATGATAAAATCACCTCAAGACAGATGTTCTGGCTGCACTGGCTGTCATGAAAACAGGAGGTCACTTACTGACACTTCATTAAGGATTCTGACTCTAATAATATTTAATCTGCAATAAATGTATTTAATTTATCAAAGACCAGATTTATTTATCAAAACACCATTTTGACAGCTGTTATAAATTCTTTTCTTTAAGTATGTTCAGTCACTTTCACAAGAATGACTGCTTTAGTATTGCCCACCTAATTTCTAAGTGATATCCACAGCAGGACAATCTGTTGTACAATAGCAGCTAAGGTTATACTCTTCTTGCCTTTTATAATTATTTGATGTTTTTTAGGTTGTGCTGAGAAAGACTACAAGGGTATTCAGTGCAGAATGTTACAAGATGGAAAGGTACAGAATCAAAGACTTGCCTGCAGGCACCAATGCCCCTTGTTACAGCAGTTCTTTTTACTTGCACAATTAGGATACTTGTTTGAGCGTGATAAGATTTGTGTATATCACAGTATTTCTATTTTATATTTATACTCCTTGACAGCAGTATTCATATGGAATGCAGAGGGCTAATTGGTTCATGTCCTAATATGAATGTTTGTTGATGTCTCTTGTGATAAACGGTTGTGCATTAAATTTTCCCCCTTATATAGTGGAAATATATATATAGTTATAGTAATGAGAGACGACATTGCTAGGATCTTATGGCATAGAAAGCATCTTATTTTCTTTAAGTGCCCTCTAAAGAAAAAAAAACATTTTAAGGTGGAAAGGGATGAGAGCGATAACACTTAACATTGAACAGATTCACATTAAGTTTCAACTTTCTCACCTTTGCAAAGCACTACATCTGCATACAATAAAATAAGACTTTGTTCTACATATAGCAGTTTTCAGTTATCTGAAAATACATGTTCTAGTAGCAAGTTCAAAAAAAGAACATAACCGACACTAAGTTTCTGTTAAAAGAGTTCTGTCAAGGTAAAGAAAGGAAACTAAAGAAGCTGTACATCACTGGTATGTGGTGTAATTAGCTGTGGCAGGTCTTTAATTGTCATAGACAAGATGACAGAAGCTACTTACATCAGTTTTGTGGACTATTTATATATGAAAGTCATTATGACCCTTGAGCTTGTTTAAAAAAAAATTAAATTTCATTAACGAATTCTCAATTTTTAGCCAGAAAGCATATCCTAAAGCAATTTTGACCAAAGTCTGTGATGCGTAAGTGAACTAAAGCTACGTAAAAGAAAGCTGAGAAATCCCTTTAGGAGAGGAAACACCACACTAATGGAGAATAACCTATGAAGGTACCTGTTTTTTTGCTTCTCTGTGTGCAGGAGATGTGATGGAAAAAAGGGGGATTTCTGCTGGAAAAAAAGAAAAAGTGGTTCAAAAAGTAACTGAAAGTGGAAAAATGTTAAAGCAACTTACTATTGTTACTGTCTGATAGATGCCTAAAATTGTTATGTTTCCAGGTAATGAATTTATGCAGATGGGCTTGGAATCTTTGGAAAGATGCAGTAAAAGCAATGTGTGAACATTAGAGGATGTCTAGTAAATATTATTGAAGTTGGCTTTAAAGATTTTTAATTCTGCTTACGTAGCTCATATTTAAGACGTATCTTTCTATTAAGAGACAGCCAGGATGCACACAAGAGACAAGGATAACATGAAAAAGATGAGCATTTTTCTTTGAACCTCCAAGACTGGGATGCCGTAAAGACAGCAGTGTTGGTGGGGAGAATAGGATGATGCCAGGGGAAGGGAGGATCCAAACGCCACTATCCTTTTTGGGTTACATACAGCTTCAGTGGGAAACAAACTTGAAAAACAGATTCTACTATGGAAAAAAACTGAGGTGTGAACAAAAGTGAACTAAAAAACTGTGAAAAACTATGGAGGAACCAGAAACCAAGAAGTTGTAACTCCTGCAGATTTCAGAGATAGCATCTTTTATTGAGAAAAAATCTTCATTAAGTAAGTGGAGAATCTGGAAGCAATGCTGCACACAGGGTGAATGTTCCAGAGTCTTTTGATCTGTCTTTTAGACACTTCTACAAAGAAAACTTTTATAGGCTCTTGATATCCTAGCCAAAGATGTTACCACAACCTCCTAAATAATGAAAACAATTTTATAATCTATAGTTAACAGAGCTAAAAGCCATACAGTTTTTTACAGTAATATATTCGCACATACACTTACTTCTCAGATTATTCTTGTGCTTCTTAGATGTGATCCAGCAAGACAACCAACAAAATAATTATAAGAATGCTGGTGCCCACATAAATTCCTATTTACTTAGAAGTCAGCAGGCAACCTCCAAATTCAAATTTACTCATCCCTGAACACATGATGTATGTTGAGGGATCAGAATCAAATTAAAGCTCTAAGTCACAGTATCAGAAATGGCTATACAATCCAAGGCTGTTTATCCACCAAAGTTAGGAAAGATGTATGTTAATAACCCAAAACTGAAAGAAACACTGAAAAAACCAGATTTTATTTTTAGGGAAAAAAAAATTTACATAATGTTATATTATTTGCTGATGGAAACCTACTTATTCTATAATGCTGATGTTTATACAGTGGTTTTATACTTCTACAGTTGTCTTTTTTACAGTCTTTAAATGAATAAAATAGTCTTTGCCACTACAGTACAGCATAAGCTCCCTAAATCATTACAGCCCTCAGAGAAATCTGATAGAAAAAGTGGTTATACAATTTCTGTTTTACTTACATTATAATTAAAGTAATTATTGTAGTTGTTACAGTAGTACACCTTTTATAATTCCATAGCTGAAGTGAGATCTTGGATAAGTAATAGCTATCTAGTGCACTGACTGGAGACATTATTTACTTTTACAAGCTATTGATTACCTTATAATTCACAAAAGAAGCAAATTAGCTTGCAAAGGACAATAATAAAGACTCGAAATACATAATATGGCCAGGTACAGGTTCAGTGGGTACTAATTCATATTATTATGCATGTTTACAAATGCATATGCAAACCCCTTAATTTTTAAAATATAATTTTTTTGCCAATCCATGTCTGGTTTTCAGTTTTAAATTGACTAGGTAACTTCTCCCTCAATGCACTTCATTGTATGTGTTTTTAACAACAAAGAGTAATTTTGTATGTACTTATGTCAGAAAAATAATTTTTAAAATCCTCACTTTGCTTTTTCTGAAGTTGCTTTATCTCTGCAGCTCACACAAACCTGATTGTTTTTCAATTAAGTGAACATGTCCTTAGCGTGAAATGAAACCCTATATGACTGCAGTTAAATGACTTATATTTTTAGAGACAAACCAAAACATGAAGGTTTTCCCTGCCTGGCAATAACTTACAGAGCACTTGCCATTGATAGTTCATGATTCTAAGAGTTATCAAACTAGAATAAAGAAAAGGCTGCAGTATTTCCCTGGTCCTGGGGCACTGATGCAAAAAAAAACAATTGATACAGCCCTGGGAGGCCATTATTCTCTAAAAAGCTTAAAATTCCCCCTGGTAAATGAAAAAAAGTGAGATGTTTCATAGAAGATCTTTTATAGCATTCAACTGAATTTTCTTGAAAATGCAAATGTCAGCTGTTCTTTGGGTTGCAGAGAGGGGGGAAAAAATCGATAAAAAAAGAATTGTCAATCTTTTTTCACTTTCCCTATAGAAATTTTTCCTTATACTAAAATTTAATGCTTCTTATTAAAATCTTTGATTGTAGCATCTAATGAGACTAGAAATAGACTACTCCCCATATTGTCCCCCTTTAAAACAAGTGTAGCTATTAAAATTTAATAGACAAAATGTTTAATTGTTTTTTAGAAATTCTAGACAATGAGCATAACTACTTTTATTTTGAACAGGTGCTATTGAACAATCAAAAAAGGGATTTCTGCCTCTGAATTTCTGAATCAAAAATGTAAGAACACATTAACCTTGAAATATCATTTTCCATCTACCATTTCCATCAACACTATGGTCATCATTTCCTTCTGTGGACCATACCCGTAAAATTTCTCACTTGCAGTAAAGCAAACTGATTTTCTGTTCAAAATGTGTTCAAAAACCGAAGTCTTGAGAGAAATTGCATAGTCTTCTAGAGTTCTTTTCTTTGAACTTAACCAGAGAAGATTGTAGTCCTAGGATTTATTTTCTAGGTCCTTGACAATTCACAGCAAATTTTTTATCTTTTTCTTTTTAAAGGATGTCAAGGAGTCTTATGTGTCTAAAAATGAATCTTAGTTTGATCCAGTCACTTATAAATCTTAATTTTAATTAATTTTATGATTTTCCCCCACATTTACTAATTAGCAGAAGTACAACAAACAAGATTATATTTGTGTATTTATAGCCTACCTTTCCTTTTCATGGCCATCAGCCTAGATAGGGTTGCAGCAGTACAATCAGTAAATTCAAAGCTAGGATTCCAGTTGTGCATTACAGAAGTTTTTGAATGGCATCTCTGACACTTGTATAGCACCAAGTACATCCAGCCACTTTTTTTCAGCTT
This sequence comes from Eulacestoma nigropectus, assembly GCA_013397775.1. NCBI lineage: Eukaryota > Metazoa > Chordata > Aves > Passeriformes > Eulacestoma > Eulacestoma nigropectus. The sequence continues at coordinate 1,259,433 of VZTE01006358.1, read as the reverse complement.
GTGCAAATGCCAAGCTGTCTCTTTTGAAATTTTTCCTCCTCTTTTGTTCTGGTTTTTTGAGAAAGATTTACCTTGTCAGGATGGAGGGACAACAGAAATACTGCAAAATACTGCACAAACGGACTTCCTACTGAAACACATGGATCTCCAAATATGAGCCATTTTAGAGATCTACTTCATAACTTCTGAAGAAACAAAATTTTCAGTTATCCCTATCTTATTTAAATATCCACCTGGAGGTATCATTGCTATAATTGATATTCTGAAAATGTAAATTCATTTCATGCATCCCAACCCTCTTATTAAGCACTAAAACTACGCCATGCATTTTCTGGCTGAGCACATATTTGACACTTGGCACCCTCCAGATCTCCTTATATATAATCTATATATAATCCATTCTACACCTCCCCAAAATCTTAGCACTATTTCTGTTTTAAAAATATTTTTTTGCAACTCCTCTCAGATAAAAACTGCTTCCGTGTCAGGGAACAATTCAGATAAAACTTTCCCTAAAGTGTCGGTTGAGTTCCACAGGCTTGGCAATGTTTTCACATAATACCCTCTCCTGCATTCTGACCTAAAATTTCATCTGTACCACTAGAAGCTTTAGAAGTTACTCTCCAAAGTTAACCTATCATATACCCTCAAACTTCATCATATTACAGGGATGTCAATATGTGAGATTACTTACTAACAAGTAGCATTCTCTGATTGTTTGAGAAGGGGAAGCATGAAAAGCAATTTTGATAGTGACAGCTGTACCTATAAAGGAGAAAAATCAGCACTGCAAAAATGAATCCACATCATTCATTACTGTATTACATCTCCTGTAAAAGTCTTCTAAGGAAGGCTGATCACGAATCCTGCTTCCAAGAGTGGAAGAGCTGTGGGGTGAGAACATTGGAACACTATCCTGTAAGATGCCCCCAGGCTTCTGCAAGTTACAGAAGGTTTTTTGAACCATAGGAAATTTGAGTTTCTAAAGCAATCCACGGCAAGATGTTCCATGTAATATAGAATCAATCTGCTATATTATACTAGCTAAAGGTACTATACTTTTGTAATTTGCATTTGTATCTGGGAGAAAGTTCAGTTCTGCAGAACTGTATGCACGTATACAGATATTCATAAACTGCAAATAGCGCACTGGACCGGGCTGATGTAGGCAGTCATACAAACACTTGAGTTTAGATTAAGATGCCTTAAATTAGCCTTAGGAAATTTATGCTGGAAGCTGTTATGAAAGAAAATACTTTCTAGTTCACCTCTGACCTTCATTCTTCCACATACCATAAAGCCAAAATCAGTGAACGAATGGCATAACTATTCAGTCAGCTATTGCCTAGGTACCTGTCGGATTTTTTTTTAACCTCAACAACTTCTGAAGAATTAGCAGGTGAGAATTGCCAGATATTTTCATAATGAAATATATAAAAAGAAAAAAAAATCCAGACTCTCTGAACTCTTCTTGCCTTTCTCTTTTATACTACATATGATTTTTGTTAATTCCTCTTAGAATCACAATGTTCTATTGAATGTTGCTCATGCTGCTTGACTATAGGTTGAATACTGAAAACAGTTTATGCACAGCAGAGATAATGTTCTATGCTGCAAAATATAAACCTTTAACACCCCACTTCTCCAAATAGAAGCAAATAGCAGACCCTTCGAATAAAACTGAATTTACCAGTTACTGGAGAAGCCAAGAGACATATACTAGAAAGTAGCTGAGAACCCACTCTTGGTTTTTAGACAGCGCTACCTTTCTTATTAACTGGTGGAGAGAAATGCTGGCAGAGAATATTCTACTAGCAGATGGCACTTAAGTTGGAATTAAATACTGCAACAGTATCCCATTTGGACACTATTCAAGAATGAATGCTTCCATGCAAGAAATTACTTAGTAAACCAGGACTTCTCAGGCTGGAAAAGAGATGGCTGAGTAGGAATGCGATAGAAGTTCATAGGCATGAATAGAAATTAATTGTCCAATGTCTTTTATACAAAAAAAAATTAGCTTGTAAGTGAGGGTTACTAAATGCAAAACAGGCACATCTGCATCTGGAAAGATGTAAATTCTGTCACGGCCCAATATTAGAAAAAAGATTTTTCAGAAAATCAGACACTTAGGGGAATGTAAACAAAATCTCCTGAAGTGAATATATTGTAAACATGTTTAGATATGCCATATTGAGAAAACTGTGTTCTATGAAATTCAAGAAACCTATTTTATGTTTGAGTTACTGACACCAAGCAGTATTTTTGTGTCATAGCTCTATTACTTTAGATTTGTTTAATTCTATTGCCAATTCTGATTGCTCAGATTAAATTAGGCTCAAATTAGAAGTGGTATGCATATCTGGTACCATCACTCACCATTTTCAAAGCAAATGATCATACTATACATATGGACCCCATTTACCATTTAAATGAAGACTTTTCATAATAATTTATCACATTGGTTCTTCAGCAATGTTAAATACTTTTTCCATTCTCACATTATATGTTCTTTGAATTTAGTTTGTACATTTTTGCATTGTCAATAGCTTTGCTTTGTCTGATTTACTCTGTACTATTACACTGAATAATCATGAATTGCCTAACTCTACAGTAACTTATATCTAAATATAAGAAGCCTGCAACTAATAATGGTATTCTTCTGTGGTATTTCAAAAGAAATGCAGGCACTTCCAGTCACCTTTGAAAACCACATTCTGAAGAAATAATACTGCCGTAAATTTTTGTTTGCTACATATTTGAGATGTGATGTGAGTAGGTTCGAGTCCTGAATTTTGTTTGACTTTGCATTAATTTATTTTCTGTAAGTCACAAGTTAAACGTATTTGAAAAACTGGTAAATAAAACACTTCCATAACCAGTTTTCTGTGATGTAGGTGATCTAAAACATTCACACTAAAACTGTAGTTTACTTCACTGTTGTTTTTGCTCTCTGAACTTGCAGGTCAGTAAGATCAAGATTTTGCACAAGTAGAGGAATACAATCCTATTTCATAAGTAGCAATCAAACTCTGCCTTTTGCTAAGGAACATCAGAACAAGTTCTAAAAACTCTTTCAGTTTAATTTTTGTGACAGAAAAGAATCTGTCCAGGTGTTGAACAAAATTGCATCTTTGGGCCATGAGACAAACATGTAAGAATCTCTTTCTCTGGAATTCCATTGGTGTGTTTCTTAAACCTCTCAGTTTTCACTGAAGTTTACAAGGTGTGGATGCAAATGAAGATAAATTTATCCTAGAAATTTCAGAGCCTAGAGAAGACTCATGAAATAATTTCTGAGATATGGAAAAGGTATTAATTAAATAAATACTAAATAATGATTAACTAAAAATATAAAACTGTTAACTTAATGAAATATTTATTCAATATAGTCATATGCAAACTTATATGAGAACACATTTCCTACCACACGTGCAAATGTTTAATTTAGTGTACTTTGTTATGGCAGTGCTGAAGCAGCTTAACATTATGAAAACTGATTTATTTCAGGATCAGAAAAATTATATAGAATCTAACCTTGCTATACAGGTAAAAGTACTTGCCCTTGGATATTACTTAACCTGACCACAGGGCTTTCTGGAAATAGCAAATGCTTTATAAGTGTCAGCTCATAGCTAAATCAATGTTTATGCATTGATACCTTTGAATAGCAAACACTTGCTGCCTGCAAGCTAAACAATGTTTTTATCTGTTTGCCTATTTCTGGTCCTTCAACCACAGCACAGGGTGTTGCAAATCGCATTTAGTAACAATTATCTGCTGGAATTTCGTGAAGAGGAAAGTAGCATGATTAATGAAAAGTGACACACAGAGATTACTTTGCTATGCCAGTCGCCTTGGTGAATGGGCGACTCTGCTGAACTGAAGCCTGACCTTTGTTACTTTTAACGAGGTCATCGTGAATGCTAAATGCTTGAAAGATTAGCCACTACACATGTTCCAGTATTACTTAATGATGCTGCCACTAATGAACTGCAGGTAGCCAGTTAAATATAATGATACAGTTTTCGCCTTTGAAACAAAGGTTGAATAAACCCACCCCCCC